>OY759272.1:14584984-15062484 GCA_963662155.1 Lamellibrachia columna | reverse complement strand
AAAAGAGTGAATCGATCGGCCTTCATTGATCGTATGATTGTAGCACGTGATATACGACACGGCCACCCTTGTCTGTAGATCATTTCAGGTTGATGGGGGTGTTTTCTGGCCTTTTAGCTGTACTCGCGACGTTTGATTCCTCTTTCAATATTAACCTGTCTTCATCTATATGTTCATTGGCTGATATTGTAATATTTTCAGAAAACGTCCCTTTTATTACCGCGACCTCATGACCTTGTTTATGTTGCTTCCGGTGTAACAGTGTATTTCCCCCTGGATAACTCCCCCAGGAGGGAAGATGCCCTAGAATATCTCCCCCTTCCCCTTTCATCATGTAATAACTTGTAATTATCAGAAAAAAGTCACATTTAAAATAAGTCACAAACTGGAATGCATTAAGTGACTACTTTTATCACAAAAATTTCTGTCCAGCTTCGCTGTACCTTTACTGGCAGTCACTGCAAACGTCAACGATAAGACTTATCATGATTAACTCAGGAATCACTTCGTATCATTCATTCGTAAATTTTTAACTTAGTAAATATAAAAACACAAAATAATGTTCTTGCAGAATAACATATAATACATTATTCTGACTCATATTGGCTAATTATAAACTTTCTTGCATAAGAACAGACATACACACACACACACACACACACACACACACACACACACACACACACACACACACACACACACACACACACACACACACACACACACACACACACACACACACACACACACACACACACACACACACACACACACACACACACACACACACACACACACACACACACACACACACACACACACACACACACACACACACACACACACACACACACACACACATTTAAAAGGGGAGGTAGGATATCCAGTGTGTGGGGAACGATATCTTCCCCTATAGGGTATCTTCCCCTGGGGAAGATGTCCAGGAGGGAAGATACCCTGTCTTACCGGTGTTTTGTCACATGTAACACGCGTTATGGTTTTAAGCGAACAATAACTGTTCGTCCATTAAGTTTCTTTTTTGTTTTTCTTTGTTGGGTTTGTTTTTTGTCTTTTGTTCATAAAGTTCCTTTCTCATTTGATTTCAGAGCTGGTCTGCATGTGCGAGAGATAAGCGGGGATAAGAGACTATCCAAAAATAATATGGTGGAGTGGTCAGTTTAATATATTTACATATGTCAGTAACTCTTATTTAATAAAATAAAACATATTTTAGTGTCAGCAACTTTGCTTTCAGCATGATGTGGATAGTTGTATCTCGCATTTTCACTTTGTACAATTTATGTTGCTATTTACGAAGGTTAGCCGTAATAACTGAAGTATTTCTTCCTGTCTCTTCACTGACAACTAACATACAAGTATGTCTTTATACACTATCAATGGATGAGTAGGAGGTCTATGAAGTGCGGCTTCTGACGCAATCAGAGGATGTAATTTACAATTGGCCCGAGGTGGACGACATCGCATCATACTGCCTTGTCGTGTATTTTTGTTTGATTATCTCCCTTAGCTGTTTGTCAGTGTCATGTGTAACGCTGTGACAGCAACGACTGACTTTGCTTTCTGATAGAAAATGCAATCTCTATTTTTTTAATCATGATCTACACACAGTGTAAGTACGTGGTCATGAATAATGTTATTCGTATTAGGAGGAAAAGTTGTTGAAAATAAGCATCTATGGAAACATTTAAACGTGTGTGACATCGTGACAACTTTAAGTTGGTTGTATGTCTCCATGTTTGGTGTTTGATGTTGTGTTTTCTACTTTCGCTACTTTCTTTTCTAGTCTACTTCAACTACCAAAATCAATAATCTTGTTACTCTGGGGAACTACTACTGTATACGTCTCTCTTCACACGGGCATCCGTCTCTCTTCACACGGGCATCCGTCTCTCTTCACACGGGCATCCGTCTCTCTTCACACGGGCATCCGTCTCTCTTCACACTGGCATCCGTCTCTCTTCACACGGGCATCCATCTCTCTTCACACGGGCATCCGTCTCTCTTCAAAGGGGCATCCGTCTCTCTTCACACGGGCATCCGTCTCTCTTCACAGGGGCATATGTCTCTCTTCACACGGGCATCCGTCTCTCTTCACACTGGCATCCGTCTCTCTTCACACGGGCATCTGTCTCTCTTCACACGGGCATCCGTCTCTCTTCACAGGGGCATCCGTCTCTCTTCACACTGGCATCCGTCTCTCTTCACACGGGCATCCGTCTCTCTTCACACGGGCATCCGTCTCTCTTCACACGGGCATCCGTTTCTCTTCACACGGGCATCCGTCTCTCTTCACACGGGCATCCGTCTCTCTTCACACGGGCATCCGTCTCTCTTCACAGGGGCATCCGTCTCTCTTCACACGGGCATCCGTCTCTCTTCACACGGGCATCCGTCTCTCTTCACACGGGCATCCGTCTCTCTTCACACTGGCATCCGTCTCTCTTCACAGGGGCATCCGTCTCTCTTCACACTGGCATCCGTCTCTCTTCACACTGGCATCCGTCTCTCTTCACACGGGCATCCGTCTCTCTTCACACTGGCATCCGTCTCTCTTCACACTGGCATCCGTCTCTCTTCACACGGGCATCCGTCTCTCTTCACACTGGCATCCGTCTCTCTTCACACTGGCATCCGTCTCTCTTCACACGGGCATCCGTCTCTCTTCACACGGGCATCCGTCTCTCTTCACACGGGCATCAGTCTCTCTTCACACGGGCATCCGTCTCTCATCACACGGGCATCCGTCTCTCATCACACGGACATCCGTGTGTCATCACACGGGTATCCGTCTCTCCATCACACGGACATCCGCCTCGACGCAACACCCAAGCTGGTACAGATTAATCCAACAATATATTCATGCAGACGATCTGGCCATAACAGCGGAGAGCAAACAAGAATTGCAGGAAGTTTTGGGGAATGGAAGGGGTTTTCAAGAAGCATGGACTGAGAATGAGCCTGGAGAAGACAGAAGTGATGTGGGTTGGACACCAGAGAGAGGAGTTGAACATCAGGTTGGATGGTAAGGAGATCAAGCAAGTGGATGGCTGTGTGTACCTTGGAGGAATGGTTACGAAGGATGGGCATTCAGAGAAAGAAAGAGCACACACACGCACGCACGCACGCACGCACGCACGCACGCACGCACGCACGCACGCACGCACGCACGCACGCACGCACGCACGCACGCACGCACGCGCACACGCACACGCACACGCACACGCACACGCACACGCACACGCACACGCACACGCACACGCACACGCACACGCACACGCACACGCACACGCACACGCACACGCACACACACACACACTTAATCGTTGACTGGATTATGCAGATATCAACAGAAGGACCAACAAAAGGAGTTAGTTGGACGTATATATATATATATATATATATATATATATATATATATATATATGTGTGTGTGTATATATTACACACACCCGCACGCACGCACGCACGCACGCACGCATGCACGCACACACACACAGTGAAAAGAGATGGATGCCCGTGTGAAGAGAGATGGATGCCCGTGTGAAGAGAGACGGATGATCCTGTGAAGAGAGACGTATGACCGTGCGAAGAGAGACGGATGCCCGTGTGAAGAGAGACGGATGACCGTGCGAAGAGAGCCAGTCGCGCTGACATGAGCAATGACTTCACGGACCATCAGTCGTCAGATCGACATGACCAGTGAGGCGAAGGCGTCACTTCCCTGCAAAGCGGCGCACGGATGACGTGTAAAACACGAGGGAAGACTCTGGGGACGGCTCAACGCAGGCCGAGCGGAAGGCATTATGTGCACGCGCACGGCTGTGCTTCCACCCTCGACTACACGAGAGCACGAACATGCACAAGTGACGCGTCACTATTTTCCAATGGCGACGATGTTAACCTGTTTTAAAAGCTGTTTGCAATATTTTGAATATTCCGAAAATCAACTGTGTTAATCTTTATTATTTCCTCAACCTGCTGGACAAAAAACTATGTTAATATTTATTATTTCATCAACCTGCTGGGCAAAAAATTATGTTAAGGGGGACCGTCTCATAACCACTGGCACTTGATTCGTATGCCATGAACCCGGAAGTCAAACAGTGATCCGTCCGCACATGCCCGCCAACAGCATATGCTGTTAGCCTGGTAGTCATTTTATAAATAGGTATAATAATATTTTATTTCATACAAAAGTCTACATGCGTATAATAATCCACTAAGTAATCAAGAAAGAAGATTCCGCAGAGGCAGGTGTGTTGTGATGCGGTGTCAAATTTGCTGGAAATGTTTTTTTCATTGATCTAATCTACACAAAGGTAGCCTCGATTATTTAACTCATCGGTTATGAGTAAAAGTTTATAAGCGCATACAATGCATTCGAAACAATTAAAGCGCCGATTACATTGCAACATTGCAAACTCGCACAATAAAAACGAAAATAATATCAAACAATCCATTCGCTTTGTTTTCTGCATAACTGTCAAAATTTACACACAGATATAGACATAGATATAGACATAAATATAGACATACATATAGCGGTAACATGAGAATTAATCCGATCAGTGGTGTTTGCTGACGGTAACAGTCAAGCCGTGCGCTTTTGGCAAGACTCAGTTCTCCGATTTCACGAAGACGCTGGAGTCAGCCAAAGGAGACGAACATAATAGAGGTGCCATCTAACGGGGATTAATCGGGCATGTTCTGAACTAGCCGCCGTAATACTAACCTTATGTTTGGGATTTACCGTATCTTTAGGCGCTGCTAGGCTGGTTGGCAGGGCTAGTGCGATGGGGGCAGCTGTCCCCCCTCCTTCAGTCGCACTTTGGGGGGGCGGCACTTTGGTGCAAATTGATTGCATAGGTCATTCCATACTCAGAAACCACAATGGAAGAGTTGACATTGTCTGTCTTTTGGGGCCATTCCCTTAAATATGCTAAATGCCCCTTTTGTCCACTCCGAGGGATGATTTCGGGGTCAAAGCCCCATCCCAGACCCGGCAACACACTTTTAGTTTGTCGGAGATGGTCCTTTCAGTGCGGGGGGTCGAACTTTTTAATTATAAGTTTACCGTCGAATATTATTGGTACTTGACTGCAATGCCGTGCGAGTGACGTCACGTAATGTTGTGGTTTTGATCACAAAAGGTCATCATTTTATATTTGTACATGGTTATTGTCAAGTAACTTCAGTTATACACAAATAGGAATTATCATATACGTGGAATACATGGAACATTAAAATTTTCATAAGGTTTCAAATAGCGTCAAAAAAGTACGTTTTAACTGTTTAGCGGCCTGGATCCTCGCCTGCTCGTGGAGGCAACAGACGAACCTCCAGCCTAATAATAAATAATTTCTGTTCTTTTATAGCGCACATTCCTGTACATGACAGATCAATGCGCGTTACCATAAAATAATACATAAATAAAAATGCACATAATTATGCTTATAATTTAAATATTTAAACTATATAGTATTGTATATTATTAAATAAATACTCATTTAAATCTAGTTTAAAATATATAAATATAAAGTAGATAAAGTAAACAAATAAACTGAAATACAGTATACGTCATGACGCACATTAAAATAATATAATAACTATAACTATATTGAACATTGTTCAAATTAAGAAAAAGTGTTAAAATGAGAAATTGTAAAACTATCGTAGCAACCTATTATAGTGTCACTGGTAATAAAACAGATTGAACAGGTGTTTTAGTGTTTTTTAACGTCGTTAGAGGCGCGCACAGTAACAGGCAGCCCCAGAGAGAGGGGTGCCGAAATCCCAAAGGTATGCCTCCCTATCATACGCTTTGCCACCTGTTCAAGTGCTGCGCCTGTACTGTTGCTATCACGGAGGTGCCCATGTACCAGTTCGGCTAGATAATTGGGTGTCAGGCCATGTATACATTTAAACACAATGACTAACACTTTAAATTCGATTCGGTGACGCACCGGTAGCCGATGCAGTGCCCTCATCACAGCGGTGATGTGGTCACGTTTTCGTGTCCTAGTTACCAAGCGGGTAGCTTTGTTTTTTGGGGGCACCCTAAAAGGCGGGCAAATAAAACGCGGGCAAGGCGGACAAGAATTAACAAGGATGCGTAATATACGCTGTAATTATTGTTGTTGCTTTTTGTGCGTTCGTGAGTGTCTGCGTGCGTGCGTGCGTGGTACTGCGTGCGTGGGTGCGTGCGTGCGTGCGTGCGTGCGTGGGTGCGTGGGTGCGTGCGTGCGTGCGTGCGTGCGTGCGTGCGTGCGTGCGTGCGTGCGTGCGTGCGTGCGTGCGTGCGTGCGTGCGTGCGTTGTGATGTTTTTTTTTATCTATAGTTTAACAAATATAAAATAATGGTTAATAACAACAAATAAAGGTTAAATAACAATTAGACATTTGTCGAATGTTACCGATCTTTTAATTGTGCAGCGCTATCGCCCAGTCGCGCATGTTCATAACAGTAGAATTATTAATTATTGTTAGTTGAAAGTCATCGAATGAGTATAGACCAACATATCGATAAGAAGCACAATAAATCGTAAATTGAGAGCAGAGCAGAGCATAGCAGAGTTGGTTTAGATAATTTGATGTGCACGCACGCACGCACTCACGCACGCACGCACGCACGCACGCACGCACGCACACACACGCACGCACACACATACACACACAGGTGCAAGTATTGAATTGATAATTATATTAATAAAAAATAACTAAGACATAAGTAAATAGACTTGTAAATTAAAAAGCAAATTATATATATGTGTGTGTGTGTGCGTGCGTGCGTGCGTGCGTGCCTGCGTATATATATATATATATATATATATATATATATATATATATATATATATATATATATATACATATGTATAAAATAGTCAAATTAAATGTTGAGGCTATTGTTACCTAACATGAATAACATTACAGAACACGTTCATTGTTCTATTTCAATGAGTAGAGCAATATGTACAGTATTCGTCTGTCTGCAAGATATGCACTAAAATGCGGTTCGAAAGAAATGAATCTTTAGCCTTTATCATTACAATTCAAATTTAAGGACACACACACACACACACACACGCACACACACGCACGCACGCACGCACGCACGCACGCACGCACGTGGTAGTTCTAGCAAAAGCGAATTCCAATAGTCCAGTCGTTGTGTTGTAAGGGTCTTAACCGCACATCTTGTAGCCTCAGGTGTAAGATAACGCCGAATGGACGATAGCCTGCGCAGATCTTCAGTCTTCAGTGTGTTTACTCCAAACAGCCCAGGACTTCTGAGGCTAACATAGGAGTTTGAGGGTAGTTACAACTAGCACAGACGGCAGTAACCTAGTCGATCTGTTGGTCCATAAGACCATAACTATACCCAGATTTCCAACAAGCCACACAGGAATGCTGCTGTTACTCCCTACATGACTGGACAGGACACAACATTACCAAATGTGGTGTTGAAGCGTAGGCCTATTAGACCCTACTTCAGTCTTGCCGTCGTTTAACTTCTGCCGATGCATCAGCTTTCACTTTCGTATTTCTCTTATGAATATGACTAAACGCCTCGTAGATCGTTCTGTGGCAATTGCAATGTTAGGGTTAAACGACACATAGATGTGTATGTCATCAGTATGTTTGATAGCTAACACCGTGTCTGAAGCATGCGATTCGTCGGAGCGGCATACATCGTGAATAGAATGGTCTGCCGTATCTTGTGTTTTATGTGGCTTTGTCCCTCCACATAGGCCAAACCCCGCAGGTAAAAATAAACCTCCTTATATGTCAAAGCCCTTCTAGGTCAAAAGCCATATTATTTTGTACAGAAACCCCGCTTACAACCAGTGGGGCACGGACCACAGTGAGAATGCATCCACCATTACAACGATAAAGAGTCCCTAGGAAAAAAATAATTGTGCAATTTGGATGTATTTAGTGAGAGCAGAAATTGTGTGAATGAGTGAATGTAAGTGATGTTTTTTGTGCACAGTAGTATCTGAGCTTTGATATGATGCCATTTGTCAGTTGGTATACCTGTTGCGTAAGGTCACAGTGGCCATTGGGCAGGATGTACTCATATTTTGGAAACCGGGGAATTTCATGGCAGAAATGCGGGGTGTTATGCGTTGAAACAATTTGTGTGAAAAGGAGGCATTTTCACGAATTTTACACACCAGGTATCTTAGTGGGTCTGTTATGTGCTGTGAAATAAAAAAAATGTAGGATAAAGAACGCTATAATGGTCGTCTATGGGAAAAGTGACTGTGGTAGGTGCCCAGTGCTTACAACAATTTGTGTTTAAAATAGTGAACGGTTATGAGTATGTTGATAGGAATATGTTCTTCAAACTTAAAGAAGGCAGTAGAACCAGAGGACACGAAGCAGCATTAGTTAAGGAACAGTGTAGGTTGCACATGAGAAAGTACTCTTTCTCACAGAGGGTGATAAATGAATGGAACAAATTGACAAATGATTGTGTTAATGCTAATAGTGTGAATACGTTTAAAAATAGAATTGACAGATATATGATAAGGGCGGGCTACACATAGATGATAAAATTGTTGGACTCTCGATAAGCCAATGGCTTCCTTGTCCACTTGCCATCTGGAACTTGTTGTTTGGGATGGCAATCTTGTTAAATATTGTTAAACAGCAAAATGGCACACACCATTGAGCCAGTGTCGCCATCTAGCGGGTTATTTACAACCAAATGTATACCTTGGAAATGTTTGACAGTAATCAATTATTTTCCCGTGCTGTTGAAATGTATATCAAGCGCATAGCTTTTTCGAGCACGTCAACATTGTTTTCTTGAGGTAGTTATATATTTACTAGCACGAGTCTATAAAATTCCTGTCTTAGTTTTATTTAGTATTAGATGTCTGCATGGCAGTCATGCATTTTCTTGAACTTTGGTGGCACAATTCCAAAATGGCGGACAGCGCGGGCGAGTGGTGCTTGATAGAAAGCGATCCAGGTGTTTTTACAGAATTAATTAAAGGTTTTGGTGAGTGTTATTGTTACAAACAAGTGAATATAAATTTTCCATGGCATCGTGCATAATTTAAATGTCACGGATGTTATGAGCATCATGTTCTGTTTCGTTTTCAAGACACATGGTGGTCGTGAGCGGCGAAGACGTATTAACTATTATTGCATGTCCATCTGTGCCGTAAAAACAGCCTACGCAATAGCTCCTGACACGATAATTTTATTCATGATTGACAGGAAAACCTGCACACTTAGTTAAACTTAAGCCCATACAAAACCCTATTGCATAATTATACATGTGCTGTCAAGGACAAACCACGATGTATTAATTTATGCTTCCTTACAGGCGTGAAAGGGGTACAGGTTGAAGAATTATGGAGTCTGGACCCTGAAAATTTCGAAAATATCAGGTAGCGGTTTACACTGATTAGATTAATTTGTTTGGAGAACCATGTCATAATGCAAAATAGTGATTAAAATACAAATGCCAAACTATTATTTATGTTGAACAAACCAGTTTTTATATTTTAAATCACTGTGTGCCCGCATGTAATATGCTGTGCATGTATGAATTCATATAATTTAATTAGTGGCCATTGTTAAAATTGTACTGATCATCGCTTCCCTTTTCTCAATCATGAGCAATCGTATCACAATTATATAGAGATGCCAAAAGCAATATTCCATTAAATGCTGCATTGGAAGAAATTTCAGTTAAATTTAAATTACAAGTCCTCTTTTCAGATTAATCATAGACATAATACAAATTGCCTGCAACATATTAAAATGATCATCATATTTATGCATATATTAATTTTTTTCCTCTGAACATTGTCATTTAACGTCTTTGCTCGACATATTATGTTTAACGCATGTATGTTTTTTCAGGCCTGTTCAAGGTTTAATCTTCTTATTTAAATGGAAAGCTGATGATGAGCCCCAAGGTTCTGTGGTTCATGACACTCGCAGACAGAGTATCTTCTTTGCCAAACAGGTGAGTGACATATCAGAGGAACATTTCCGTCCATATAGAGACATTGATCTACCATTGGTTTGCTCACAGGCCTGTGCCAATATTAGAATGATTAGAAAGTACTTAGCGATGTATTGAATGGACAAAACATGTCTATATGAACATGTATGTAACTGATGCTGTCAAGGTATTGAATGGACAAAACATATCTATATGAACATGTATGCAGTAAATGAATGAGTAAAATAGCATTATTTTTATGTTTTATAAAATAATTCATTGGGAAACAGAAAGAAACTTGTTTGTTCTACATCTGCTGATTATATATTCTTGCTAATGTGCATGGATGCATGTATGTGTAACAAATGTTGGTGTGCACGCGTTATGTAGGCTTTCACTAGGCTACACACTTGGAGATCAGGTAATCAGAAAAATAATAATTTTCTGAGTAAAACAACACCCTAACATGATGCCATTGTGATAAGTGTAGTACTTTCTAATTGTATTATTTCACACATGTATGCACATTTTATATATATATATATAAATCTTGCCGGTGTATTGTGGCATTATAAGTACCATTTGTAACCCAAGGCTGCACGTCAAGTTCTAATGGACGTGAAAATGACTTGACAAATGATTTATTTCTCCACATTCAGGAAACTTTCCACGTATATGTGAATATGTGGCCTTTGTGTGTTGTGATGGCTCTTTAAACACATAGAATAATTACGACAAATTCATCATTGAAGTTGTCTCCCACAGGTGATCAACAATGCGTGTGCAACACAGGCGATCATCAGCATCTTACTCAACTGTAATCATGAAGACCTACAACTGGGCAACACCCTGACATCATTCAAAGAATTTGCCCAGAGTTTTGATCCTGCTGTAAGTCTGGTTTGAGAAATCTAGAAACTGATGCCCATCCCTTCTGACCAGCCATCCTTATGGACCAGGGACTGATGCCCATCCCTTCTGACCAGCCATCCTTATGGACCAGGGACTGATGCCCATCCCTTCTGGCCAGCCATCCTTATGGACCAGGGACTGATGCCCATCCCTTCTGACCAACCATCCTTATGGACCAGGGACTGATGCCCATCCCTTCTGACCAACCATCCTTATGGACCAGGGACTGATGCCCATCCCTTCTGACCAACCATCCTTATGGACCAGGGACTGATGCCCATCCCTTCTGACCAGCCATCCTTATGGACCAGGGACTGATGCCCATCCCTTCTGACCAGCCATCCTTATGGACCAGAGACTGATACCCATCCCTTCTGACCAGCCATCCTTATGGACCAAAGACTGATGCCCATCCCTTCTGACCAGCCATCCTTATGGACCAGGGACTGATGCCCATCCCTTCTGACCAGCCATCCTTATGGACCAAGGACTGATGCCCATCCCTTCTGACCAACCATCCTTATGGACCAGGGACTGATGCCCATCCCTTCTGACCAACCATCCTTATGGACCAGGGACTGAAGCCCATCCCTTCTGACCAGCCATCCTTATGGACCAGAGACTGATGCCCATCCCTTCTGACCAGCCATCCTTATGGACCAGGGACTGATGCCCGTCCCTTCTGACCAACCATCCTTATGGACCAGGGACTGAAGCCCATCCCTTCTGACCAGCCATCCTTATGGACCAGGGACTGAAGCCCATCCCTTCTGACCAACCATCCTTATGGACCAGGGACTGATGCCCATCCCTTCTGACCAGACGTCCTTATGGACCAGGGTCAGGGCCGGGTCAATTAATTTCACCAGAATTCAGTTCCCGAAGAAGGCAGCCGGCTGTTGCCGAAACGTCGTAGTAAAGATTAAATTTTATAGTTGTGATTAAAAGAAAATCTATTTTATATTATTCTCCCAATTTGACAAACATTTTCACAAACATTTCAGTTCCTTTTTACCTATTCCAATTTTCTTTCAAATGATTCCATTCCATTCAAGCAAGTCAGTTCCAGAGGTATATTGACAATATCTCCTTTATGTACAAATGCAGCTTTATCGTACACAGTACACCTTATACGGTACACTCAATTGTGATAGTCACTGCTATTGTAAATTCACAATATTAGAATTTCACTGATTCTTCTGTTGGCTTGTAACTGAAAAACTTACTGTGTTTTGTTACAGACAAAAGGACTCGCACTAAGCAACTCCGATGTAATACGGGAAGTGCACAATAGCTTTGCCAGGTGAGATTGGGGTCTGTGCATACTTTGGTAGGTTTTAACTATACTGAATTTCATAGATAATTGATTCGTGTGCACACTTTTCACCACCAGACATTTCACCAAGGGAAATTTCACCACCAGACTTCGCCAAGGGACATTTCGCCAACATATGAGGGGTCAGACATTTTGCCAACCATGGTTTTGAAATTTTTTTTATATTTCTATTTATTTAATCTTATATAACTCTTAGTGACTTTATTAACATTATGATCAACAAAAGCAATATGAACACATTCAACATAGTATACTTATTGTTCATCACATGACTGATCAAATCAAGATACAGAATAAAATCTAATCAATCAATGTTTTCTTTTAATTTCCTAAAGTATTTGCAAGGAAAATCAAAGTGCTGCTGTACTTTGAGCAGTACTGGCTGCCACAACTTTCTCTTCAGCTTTTTACAATGTATCTAATTAAATGAAAAATTTTCTCTAATCATTAGACACTTCATTTAATTATTTTTTTAACATATACTATTTATTTTTATAAACTAAATTTATGTGAAACCATACAATAAATTCACCGTTTATTAAGACATTTATTTCAGTTAACTAATACATTTGGCACACCAGAACTACAAATTAAATAAAATGGTTGGCAAAATGTCCCATACCTCACTCCATACCTCACTAGTTGGCGAAATGTCCTTTGATGAAGTGTCTGTTGGCAAAATTTCCTGCATTCACCAATCAGGACTGGGGTCAGATCCACAATGAACAAGCCCTGGATAAGTTGCTAATTCACTTCAGGTATAATTAAGAAAGTGTAACTGGTGACATTCAGCGAAAATCAATCAGAAACAGCATATTTCATTTGCTGCAGACAGCAGATGTTTGAGTTTGACCAGAAAGACTCGAAGAAAGATGACGACGTCTTTCACTTTGTTGGTTACCTGCCCATTGACGGGCGACTCTATGAACTTGACGGCCTCAAAGAAGGACCAATTGATCTTGGTATGACTGTATTTGAATGCAGTATGAATTTACTTTGTGTGTAATTTACTTTGTTCATAAAACAGTTTCATTATTAATTTGTCAAGTGCAATAACATGTTATGGAACATTTTAGTAGAAAAGCATGTTAAACAGTGATACAATAAAACATAAGACGTATGATGGATACAATCATATTTACTTTTTTTAGAAAACAAATGCAAGCAACCTTCTACACACTTATATCACAGCCATTTTGTTACTCTGTAAACGTATCATTGATTAATTATCATATGATTTGCAGAAACAAAAGTATTAAAAGAAACTTAAGAATTGTTAATGTACATGGTACAGTTCTATAGGCAGTTGTTGTGTTTTAGGTGCTGTTCTATAGGCAGTTGTTGTGTTTTAGGTGCTGTTCTATAGGCAGTTGTTGTGTTTTAGGTGCTGTTCTATAGGCAG
The DNA here is from genome assembly GCA_963662155.1 of Lamellibrachia columna. Lineage (NCBI taxonomy): Eukaryota > Metazoa > Annelida > Polychaeta > Sabellida > Siboglinidae > Lamellibrachia > Lamellibrachia columna. The sequence continues at coordinate 15,048,849 of OY759272.1, read as the reverse complement.
TTGTTGTGTTTTAGGTGCTGTTCTATAGGCAGTTGTTGTGTTTTAGGTGCTGTTCTATAGGCAGTTGTTGTGTTTTAGGTGCTGTTCTATAGGCAGTTGTTGTGTTTTAGGTGCTGTTCTATAGGCAGTTGTGTTTTAGGTGCTGTTCCACCCACAAAAGACTGGCTAGATGTTGTAAGGCCAATAATAGAAAGACGTATACAAAAGTAAGCAGCTTGTCGTAAATATAACATTTCTCTTTGTCATTCATCTGTGCAATTTTACATCAATCTTGTCATAACACTAATCTTAGCCTAGCCCTGTAGTAAATAATAAGTTTTGATAATATAATCATCTTTAACCAAGCCTACACATACATGGACTTATTCATCCTGACATATTTATTTTGTCTACCTACCATCCCAAATATTTTGTCTGCCTACTAGTGCCCTGCGCGGGCCTAGAATTTGATCCCAAGCCCGGCCCGCAATTAGCAGTTTTAGAGTCCAGGCCCGCAATAATTTTTCAAGCCCGGCCCAGGCTCGCAAACTAGAATTTAGGCCCAGGCCCGACCCAGACCGTGAATGTTTGGCCCAGGCCCGGCCCGCAAGTTTCAGGTCCAGGCCCGGCCCATACCCGTGGGCCAAAGATGGGTAAGCCCGCGGCCCGCTAAGTGTAGAGAAGATAAACCTATAATCTTATAACAAAGACGAGGATGAGTTCTAAAAATCCAGCACCACCAACTTCTTCAAACTTACGAATATCCTGAAGAAAAATAAAGAAAAACTTCTTAGTGTCATTACTATTAAATATGATAACATTTGTTATATTTGGCTTTAATGTATTGGCTTATGGTTAGGGTAGGAGATTTTTTTTCTAACCCTAACTTAACCCATATGCAAGCCATAACCCCAATTTATATTGTTAATTGAATTAGCTCAACTAAGTTAACATAATTTAATATGATATTTCAATTCAATGTCACCCACTGGCACTGACACCCAGTGGCATTTCCAGCAGGTCTGCAGTCACTAGCCTGAGACAGATCAGGTTCAGACGTGTGAATTAGTACAAGTGTTAATGAATTAGGACTGGGGAGAAATACCAATTACCAACTGCATTGGGTAGTGGGCTAGTGGCCTAGTAGGCACTTGGCAGTGGGCAGGTTATTCAGGTGGGCAATCTTTGGAGGGAAGACCTGGACAATAGAATGTCCACTGGTAGGGTCAAAGGGTGATAAGTTGATGGTTAATCATGGCTTGATTGCCTCTGCAAATATTTCTAAAGTAAACATTTGGGGCTGGCTACTTCCAGCCAAGTGAACTTATGGGATCATCAGATTCCATGCAAGGTCTCAATTTGCAACTATATAATACTAAAGAAATAATTTTAAGCATTCATTAACTGGAATTACAATTTATAATAAGTTTTTATTAAAAAATAAAGTAATAATCAGTATTTTGTATGAATATATTATGTCCAAGCCCAGGCCCGGCCTGGCCCGCTCACACCAGGCCCGGCCCAAGCCCGATGTGTTTAAATTGTTTTCGGCCCGGCCCGGGCCCGCAGTATGTAGGTCCAGCCCGGCCCGCAAAATTATGTAGAGGCCCGGCCCGCGGGCTCCGGGCCAGGCTTGGACCCAAAGCCCGGCCCGTGCAGGGCACTACTGCCTACCATCCCAAATATTTTGTCTACCTGCCATCCCATATATTTTATCTACTTACCATCCCAAATATTAAACAGTGCAGAAGCTACTTTAGATGCCGTAGATAAAATAGTGCATTTAAAATCCTAGTAAATTAAATATTTTATAGATGAAACTGATGCCAAAGATGGAAAGATTTCTAAAATCTATGCTGTGCTTGGAAATATTTAGGTACAGTGATGGCGAGATCCACTTCAACCTGATGGCTATTGTGTCCGATCGTAAGATGATTTACCAGAGGAGAATAGAGGAAATCCTTAAAAAGACACAGGTAAACAGTTATGTTTATATAAAAAAACTGTTTTCCTTAAAATATTTCAGACATTATAATTCTTCTTTCTTCTCATTTCCATCAATCCCTTAGAGGGACACATAACGAGTTCTGTTCTTGCTTCTCAATGACTTGTCTCCATCTCTCTCGTTCTTCTGCCATTTTCTCCCAGTCTCTGCTGTTCACCTGCTTTTTCACGATCCCTCTTCACACTGTCCCACACCTTGATTCTGGTCTTCCCTGTCTCCTGCCACCTCTTCTATTTCCATGCTCTCTTTGTCATTCTCTTTTCATTATCCCAGAGGCCCATCCAAGATAAGCCTCCTAGTTCCCAAGCAAATTGGCTTTCGCACTGATTTCATTCTTTTTGTCTGAACGTTCCTTGTTCATATTGTATTTGTTATGCTTTGTGTGAGCAAGTATCATAAACTATATGTGAAATGAAAGCTAATTAAATTATCTTTTGAATGGTGTGCATTTTATAAATGTAGGTCCATCTTAACTTTACCATATATATTTGTTTATAAATGTTTGAGTTCAATAAAATAATTAAATTTATAATTACAGTCAGGTAATCAGTTGACTTCAGATACCATAATGACAATGATTAATTATTGTTAAACGCAAGTATTAAGTTCTGAATGAAACGGTAAGAAAAAAAATTATCCATTACAAAGTTATGGTATATTTTATCAAATAAGGTAATTACCAGAAATCACAAAATGTGTCACCATTTTGTCTTCACTTTGAAAAATATCAGTTTTAAAAGAACGACAGCAAAATTGATTGCATTTTTTTCTTGAAAACTTATACTAGTAAACACAAGTGCAAAATGTGTATAACATTTATTTCAACTTTTAATTTTTCAGGTAACAAAACACAACTAGAAAACAGTTATTCTCGCATCAGCATCATTGCCATTGTGCATGGCATGAATGACATCAGCCATTTTGCGATAACAATGAAAATCAACACTTTATTTAGTAATTTACTACGATCAAAATCAGTCGAAAATTTAAACAGACCAGTATGTAAAAACCAGAAGTGTCCCGGGCCAGTATACGTACACACATTTTGTGACGTCATAGGAATATGTGTATGCATACATGAGGTAATTCGATAGGCCTATGCGCCTACGCTATAATTACACAAAAAGTCGTAGTTGGGATAGAAAGGGTAACTGCGTAAAAAGTCAGTCGGGATAGAAAGAGTTAATGTGTCCTAACCATCGGAGCCTGCTCCCAACTACCTTCAATTTCTCATGTTTCTTCGTTCCAATATCTCGTAATTCTACTATCCTCCTTCTGTTGTCTTGTTTCACTCTACATAGTCTGCTGACCCAGTTGTTCTCTGCCACCTGTAGCTTCTGTCTGTCAGCGCAAGTCTTCCCAATCCAAAAACATATTTCATGTTATGATTTATATGCAGGAAAGTGGCATGGAGACTGATGAGTTGACATCAGAAATACGCCATCTTCAGATGCTTATGAAAGATGAAGAAATGAAAATGCAGAAATACAAGGTAACATTCTGAATTAATTTTCCTGTCTTTCCATATGATCCAGAATAAACTACAAGTTTTGTGAAACAGTGACCAATGTTCCTCTGGGAAAGCATATAATATGGAGAAAGAATATTTGATACAGATGACAATATTATATCAGTTTACCACAAGGCCTCCAACAATATGAAACAAAGATCACAAGCGGTTCATATAAGTATGATTTGCGCTGTATCCAACATTTTGTGAAAGTGAAAAACACTTGAGGTGTTTACATAATGTACTAATTTGATATATTAGTAAATATTTTGACTAAATATATAATTTCTGTCTTGTTGTTTAGACTGAAAATATTCGACGAAGACACAATTACATGCCATTCATCATGGAGTTGCTGAAGGCTCTTGCAAAGGAAGGCAAACTCGTGGAGATGGTTGAAAAGGTACAATAGATATAGCAGTCTAATTACTTGGTAGCTTTAAAGAGAGTGTTGTCATAAGGAATTCCAACTCTTAAGTTAAAATGTTCAAAACTTTGGAAAGGCATACAAAATGTAATGCATAGGTGTATACGTTTAGTAATAATAAATATGAAAACTTCTATCACAACTAAATGAGAGGTGAATAAAAACGAAAGGGTTAGGCAGTCTCGCAATCGACATAGAGTGTTAAATTACATACACAGATTCATTATTTCCTCTGTTTTAGAAATTGGCATCCTATGTATTGTTTCATGCTCAGCTGATACTTTTGCAAACAGGTTTGCATTGCATGGAATGTGATTTAGCTTTGTGTACTTTGCAATTGATTTTTTTTACCCATGATGTGTACATTTATATATATATGTATATATATATATATACATGTATATATATATACATATATATATATATATTGTAACTTGTTTTACATGTACTTTTACTGCATGACGTGTGTATTTATATATATATATTGTATTGTATGCATATATATATATATGGGCTTTTGCATGAAATAAAACATCATTATTATTATTTCCTATTGTTATTGAATATTAATGTCTTGCAGGCCCAGGAGCAAGTGGCAGAGCGCAAAAAGAAACAGAAAGTGCAAACAGCGAGCACAGAGGCATAACAATCACTGCACACTGTTGGCGTACACGGCCTTGGTGCTGGCGTGCAATGGTCTTGTGGTGTATGCAATGCTGCAGACATATCAAATACTCTGAGCAAAGAGTGGGCAATAAGATGGTGGTATTGGATAAGCTCCGATATTTTTTCCGTTGTGGTTGTGACTGGCGCAGATTTTATTTGAAATTCTCTATTCCGAATGTTATGCCACTGCTCTTAAAAAGCCCTGAAGATGTTTTACGCAAATTCTCTATCATATTTTAGTTACTTCTGCCACTTAGCATGAAACATTTAACATGATCGGAAGGTATGTGCAAAGGTTATATACCACTTTAATAATAACTCGTCATTGTCTAGTCACATTTCACTTACTGCTGCATACAAACATACCTGTAGTATTTTTGGAAACACCCAGTCACTCTCACAGTTCCGCTGTCTGAAGAAAGACAGTTTCGATTTGTGTACTACAGTGGGCTGAGCACGAAACTTTATAATTACATAAGGAACATATGTGATGTGTTATTTTATGGCACTTGTTGTTCGTGTACATCTTGGATTTCATATTAATAAATGACCAACAGCAGGTGCATGTATCGTGTAGTTCAACTGTAAATGATCAACAGCAGGTGCATGTATCGTGTAGTTCAACTGTAAATGATCACCAGCAGGTGCATGTATCGTGTAGTTCAACTGTAAATGATCAACAGCAGGTGCATGCATCGTATAATTCAACTGTAAATGATCAACAGCAGGTGCATGTATCGTGTAGTTCAACTGTAAATGATCAACAGCAGGTGCATGTATCGTATAATTCAACTGTAAATGCACTATAACGTAACGTTGACCGTTTAATGCTCAAGTACAGTGACAATATAAACCATCTGAACACAACCTACGCTGTTAAAATGAACAAAACTCGCTTGGGCTTATTCAACGCTTTTCTCTTGAAACTCTCAATGCATATTTTAATGCCACACTATGAATAGTGCAATTTACATTCTTGTATTTGATCTGGTGTTAGGCTAACTCAACACAGGGTTACACAGCTCACCTACCGCATTATAGAATTATATAACCACCCTTGATGTCAGGTTTCTCGCGCCGGTAACTTTTAGTCCAACGGTAAAGCAACGTCTACCTTGCCACACCACCATTCGTTGCCCAGGGCGTGCTGCACTTTGTCAGATCTGCTCAGGCAAACACCAATTCACCTTCTCTTGGAAGCATCCAACTCGTGCACTGATTACGCTTATTCGGTTATAATGTGTGCTTAGCTCTCTGGAAGGTTCACGCTGCGTTCAGTCTACTACACTGCTCGTTATTTCTCACTGTCCGATTGCCCAGTACAACTGACATCAGAAACAGCACCTACTTCTTGTCTAAATGCAAAGTATGATTCCTGCGTTAGTCAGAACGTTTTAGCGGACTGCCGTTGACATACAAGTAAGTGTACACTTCGAATCAAAACACCAGTGACAACGACTACCAAAACGCGCTACCATTTATTTTGATCCATTGTTTTACTTTCGACATATTTATTTTAAATGCTGATGTCAGAAACGTGGTCAAGTAAATCGGCATGTAATATAATACAAGGTTTCACAGCCACGGTTGTAGCCGGGTTGATCATGTAATATAAGACAAGGTTTCGCAGCCACGGTTGTGGCCAGGTTGATCATGTAATATAAGACGAGGCTTCACAGCCACGGTTGTGACCGGGTTGATGATTTAATATAAGACAAGGCTTCACAGACACGGTTGTGGCCGGGTTGATCATGTAATATAATACAAGGCTTCGCAGCCACGGTTGTGGCCGGGTTCATCATGTAATATAATACAAGGTTTCACAGCCACGGTTGTGGCCGGGTTCATCATGTAATATAATACAAGGTTTCACAGCCACGGTTGTGGCCGGGTTCATCATGTAATATAATACAATGTTTCACAGCCACGGTTGTGGCCGGGTTCATCATGTAATATAAGACAAGGCTTCACAGCCACGGTTGTGGCCGGGTTGATCATGTAATATAATACAAGGTTTCACAGCCACGGTTGTGGCCGGGTTGATCATGTAATATAAGACAAGGCTTCACAGCCACGGTTGTGGCCGGGTTGATCATGTAATATAATACAAGGTTTCACAGCCACGGTTGTGGCCGGGTTGATCATGTAATATAAGACAAGGCTTCACAGACACGGTTGTGGCCGGGTTGATCATGCATACAATGTTTATCTTTTGTCTCCATACCTCTGCCATTTCTCGTTGAGTCTCGGGATACGGAAAAAGCCACCTCAACGATTCCCATATATTAGTTGTATTCAGCTCGATGGTGTTGTGGTTGTCACTGACTAAGTGGTCTCGTAATCGTCACCAACTACACGGTGTTGTCATTGTTTACACGGATCTGTGATTGTCATCACCTATGTGATGTGATTGACTACATTGGACCGGTGGATGTCACGCTCAGCTCTGTATCCTGGTTATCACTGGCTATAATATTACGGTGAAGCTCCCATACGCAGACACACCAGACGTAATATTATGGTGAAGCTCCCATATGCAGACACACCAGACGTAATATTATGGTGAAGCTCCCATATGCAGACACACCAGACGTAATATTAGCCTAGCACGTCCTAGCACGATCACATCACCAAGCAGGAACTGTACGGCGCCCTCCCACGGATCTCCGCCGTTGTGAGACAACATGCAAAGTTTTACTCTGGAAACGTCGGAGATGCGGTTGTCCAAACAAAACATGAGGAGAACACCATGTTCAGTGGAGCTAATCTGGTAAACGCCATGACTAAGCGAGACCGCTGGAAGGAATTCATTCCCCACGTAAAGTGGTTGGCATAAGTAAGCATATGTCCAGTAAGTGTCAACAGCTACTGCCGGCGCTACCTGTCTGTCAAGCTGTGCTCCACTACTGCCGGCGCTACCTGTCTGTCAAGCTGTGCTCCACTACTGCCGGCGCTACCTGTCTGTCAAGCTGTGCTCCACTACTGCCGGTGCTACCTGTCTGTCAAGCTGTGCTCCACTACTGCCGGCGCTACCTGTCTGTCAAGCTGTGCTCCACTACTGCCGGTGCTACCTGTCTGTCAAGCTGTGCTCCACTACTGCCGGCGCTACCTGTCTGTCAAGCTGTGCTGCACTACTGCCGGTGCTACCTGTCTGTCAAGCTGTGCTCCACTACTGACGGCGCTAACTGTCTGTCAAGCTGTGCTCCACTACTGCCGACGCTACCTGTCTGTCAAGCTGTACTCCACTACTGCCGGCGCTACCTGTCTGTCAAGTGTGCTCCACTACTGCCGGCGCTACCTGTCTGTCAAGCTGTGCTGCAATTCACCAGTTGTCCTGAAAATCGAAGCAATTAGTTAATATTAAAAGGTACACATGTACGTCTAATATTTCTGATGAATTTATCTGTTGAGCTATTTCTTCTCGCAGAATTGCAACCCTCTATCTAATGAAAACCAAATTATAAGATGTTGATATTTATTGCAATACCATGAAGGAATGGAGTTTGTTTTTGGCATTGTCTATTCTCTAATCCCATTATGGTTATGTGAAATCTTGCACCATATGACATATGACAGATAAGAATAACGAGAACAGCAGAATATTCCAAGAATGTTGTCACAGCATCATAAGTCAAATGCTGTCTACACAAGAAAGTGACTGGTTAATGTCGTACCTGGTGTCAAAGCTTAACTCGTAGTCATCAAGATCTGCCAAGTCTTCGTCCAAAGAGTGACACAGTTCACCCAGAATGAAATCCAATGCCTGCAATTTTCAATAACTATGATACAACAAAAACTGATTTTCACGGCCCCATTGCATCAGGCTCTGCGCATCAAGATTTGGTCTGCAGAGTCAACTTCAGGTCAACCAACGACATCAACCACGAGTGCACGAGACACAATCATCATCGACTGACTACCCAAGAAGAAAATACTAGTAACACGATATTATTAATATACAGTAACATACACAACAAAACACGTCGTAGTTAACCTTCTTCTGCACGACAAACGTCGTTGTTTCCTTCTCCATTGACAATGCTAAACGGTGTGGCTTCTCGGGACTTCGAAGACCATGTAGATGTTCCGAATACATGTACACCTGGGTGAAATATAATCTTCCTTACCACATCCGCAACCAGATTCTTGTGCCACCGCTTCAGTGGAGCATTGTCCAGAGTGCTTCTTTGTTTAGAATACACGTCCATGTACTGGTCAAGTAGGATGGTCAGTATCATGTCTGTAACAGGTGTGAATCAGTTAGTGTCATATCTATAAATAACAGCCAAGGTGACATGTCTAATACTATCGACCAGGAACATTTATATAAGACAGTACAACAGTAACGTTGCAGTAACAGTAACGTTGCAGTAACAGTGTCACTGGCACCACTGACGTGGTCTTTTCTTTTGCTCTACAATAATGGATTAGGTCAGATCAGAAGTTGCAAAATCCTATGGAGAATGCTTGTAAAGTTAAAAACTGTTCTCCATAGTCTAGAAAGTCAGACGAGGCCCGTACGACGAAATGGGTCCATTTACGTCCATATCTAGAATGTTCGTCAGCACTTTTTTACGAACACAGTAGGATGTCGAATGACAGTTCTGGATAGATCGTTTCGCTCTCGCAATCATCACAAAGTGTGGAAGTCTTGTGACTAACCGCATTCACCATTGCCAACAAGTTTATCGAAAACCTTCTTTTCACCCACAAATAACTGCACTCACCGTCTAAGGGTTTGTCGGCCAATTCATCCGCCACCTCGGCTACACCAAGCCCAGTAACGATAGACAGCAACTTATCCAGACAAGCCGTGTCGACCATTTTCTTGACTGCATATTGCTCGACCTGGCCGACCGACGAACAAAAACTCTTTCAACAATATTGATTTTATGCACATAAACTCAAGCAGAGTGCGATAAATGATGACAAGCTTTCACTGCTGGTGATCAATGGCCCAGCATATCATGGGCGTTAGTGCATGAAATGGTATTTATGCGTATTTTCTCCTCGGGCAGTGGTGTGAATGCTAGAAGCGTGAATATGTTTAAGAACAAAATTAACAAATATCTCAAAAGGGCGGATTAGACATAAACAAATAATCGCTGGGCTGTCGACAAACCAATGGCTTCCTTGTCCACTTGCCATCCGAGGTTTCTCTTTTGGATGGCAATTTTTAGAATCTGATTGAATATTGATACACCACGTTAAAAGTAAGGCTGCTTTGTCTGAACATGGATAATAATTATTATTATTTTGCTAAACCTTTATAATAATATTGATAACTTTTGATTCTGTTTTGACAGTTGTCTTTCAATAATTTATAACCTCATGCAAATGTTTTATTATCAATGGAGACTTATTTTGTTCTACCAAGAACTCCTAACAGCACATGGTAGTCTACAGTCAACATCCACACGTCGGACATTTGAATGTTAACAAGACGCGACACTAGATGGATAATTTGCATCTCAGTGTTTGCCCCGTGACACATGACTCAAACCCAACTGACAGAAATTTACATTTAGCGTGAAAACACGGGAATTTATACAAACATGAATATAATAACATAACTAGCAATGTTCTGAATTTAGGGACGACACATTACGTAGTCATCGTGTGATTAGAATTTAGATGGACATCTGAGAAAACTGCAATGCGGCACGGAGACGGCAGTACCACATCCACAGAGTACACAACGATGGTAAAACAATCGCACCTTTTTAATTTCGTGTATCCTCTTCTTGTCTGTATAGTACCGCAGTACCTCCACCGCCACGGCCGTCGCCACGGCGTCCACTTCTTGGCTGACGTATTCCTTTTCGACAATGTCTTCTTCCGTTGCCTCGCCCAAGACCTCATTCACCTGAGGTTGGTAGACAAACATATTACACTTCAAGCTTCTGTCCATAGAGTGAACTAAAATGTTCGCTGTCCATGCCTAGACATCATAAGTGTTGTCCACCATTGTCAAAACTGCAACAGGCCCGTCCTCAGTTTTGAAAAAGTGGGTTCTAACGTACACAATCAGCTGGGGATTTCTGGGATGATCTCTTTAAAATGTAACAGTTTAACGAAATTCTATAAAAAAAATTGTGGCTCATTAAAACACATTTTGGTAGTCAAGATAAATAAAATTGATACTATATAACATGTTTTCACAATAAAATGATCGGACTTTAAGTTGTGTATCAACATGATGGCAAGTATGGCTTAAAGTGGCACTCACCACGACAGGCGCCGCCTCCTGCAGCAGCTCTTGCACAAGGTGCTCGACCACTGACAGCTGAGTGGATTCAGTGACCAGTTCCCTCAAGGCGCCCCTCACCGCCCCCACACTCTCTTCAGTCACCACCTCCGTGATCAACTCAGTCAATAGGTCATAGGTCGAGTTTGTTCTGGGTGACCTTGAAGAAATACAGAATAATAATACTTTGTGTTTGTGAGTGTGTTTGTGTGTGTGAGTGTGAGCGCGCGAGTGTGTGTGTGTAATTATATACATATTCAAGTTATGCTTGTTCATTCTTTGGATAATCATAAACAGATAATAATTTAGACGTTGGGTTAAATATTGCAAACAATTATGGTATGTGGCATGTTTATACAAAAGAAGTGAGTACTACTTTCTCTGGGGGCAAAAACTAAACAAAAGTGGTTGAAAATATGCCTTTCTGACAAGTTTTTGCCTTCTTTGTTATACCTGAGTAGTTTAATAGTATTGGTATATATTCTTTAATTTTAAACTGTGTATATACAAACATGTTGAAGAAGATTAAGAAGGGTTTGCTACCATTTTTCATCAGGCTCAGACTTGGGGCTCATGCTCATCTACAAGAAACAAACAGGATGTCAGAAATTCAAAATATACATTGAACAGTTGTATAATGTTGAAGTCATCATGTGTGAGGTGGCCAACAATATTGTCTCATTACTACCATCAATGGCTCTACTGTTGTTCAACATTTATGTAGCTTTACTGTGCAAAATATTGCACTAATTAATAGTAATATAGATTATTGGCATATCATCAGGGAATGCAGTTGATTCTGGTATACAAATCACTACTTGTGACAGGTTTTATAATTGGTTCCTTCAATCAGCTTCACTCACCCTGAATCTCTCAGTGATTACATCTTCAAGGATATCTGGGATGATTTCGTTCTTCAAGGAATCTTCGATCACATCATCCACGATGGATTTTGCAAAAACTGGATGGTTTAAGAAATACTCTTCATCTGGTTCCTGTAATGACAACAGTTCATGCCAGATTGTTCGAGGTCATGCAATCAAAGTATCATAATATTATGCGATGAATAACAATTATGAAGCTAAGAGAGGACTTTAAGAGTTAAGAGAGCACTTAGGCTTTAGGAATAAGACAAGTATATGTATAGGTTGCATTGTTTAGTCTTATGTAATTATGTCTAGTATCATAAGAAAAACATTCAGTCTGAAATCCACTCATGTATGAACATCAAAAACCAACTGTGGAATTGTCACTTTATGACACTTTTCAACAATTCTCAGTAACCAAACCTGACTAATTAGTAAATAGAAATATATTCTCGAGAAAATAATTAATTATGAGATGCATTCAACTTACCCCATGACATTTGTTTAAGGGCTAGTCCATAAATACTCATTATATTATGCAGAATAATGGATTTTGTTTTACAAATTCCTTAAATTCTTACCATTTGTCTGTACACTAAATCTGGTGCTGCATCATGAAGGTCGTGTCTAGTGTTCATCGGAGCAGAACCAGAGGAAAATATAGTTGGAGTGTTTCTGTAGCGTACTTGTTTCTTGGATTTTCTACCTGCAACACATAAAAACAAATACAACAAATCTAATAACAATGCTTGGTTCTGGTGCTCGTTAGCAAAATTAATGCAGGCAGTCACAGCCACAATTTAATTTTGTAGTATTCTTAAATACAGTGGTAGGTATAAACTTGTAATTTCATGAAATATGTTTACATTTTGCCAGAATAAAGTGTATTTTCTGCTTATATGTGTATCTTTCTATTTTACTGTGCACTGCTAAACATAAAGATGAAGACATCTATCGTGGAGGTGGGATTATGAAGTCCACGAGTACAGGTTCTTTGAATGATGTATAAATTGTGTTTTTTTGAATACTTATTCCTCATACCTGATTTGCTAGATGAATACTTGGTATACATCTGCCAATTAAGGCAATCCATACACTGAAAAGAAGCATTGAATATGAATTTGTCAGACATTTGGAATAAATAACAGTGAAATGCGAAAAGGCTTAGGAATACAGAACTTACTTCTGTGTCCAGGGTGTGCATATGGCTGCTGGGGCATCAATACTGGGTACATGACCATTTGGTAGGGGGCATGTGAATTGTGGTGATAACTGCTGTAGTCATCATCTTCATCATCACTTGGTGACTCGCCCCAGTGATCATTGTGATGACTGAAACACAACTAATGGTATTCAGTCTAGCCAACACAGAACAAAATGGACAAAATAAAACATCAAAATACTGGAAGTGTCAACTTAGCATACCTGTTATATCATATGGATTTCCCAAATACAACAGAGATATTTGGGAGGAATATCGCTGTATCCCGTTTTAATATGGATATGCTTCAAATTAAATTTTTTTTATAAACTAATAAAGTACATATTTTCTTGTGTTCATCAAACAACCATAAAAAGGAACTACAAAGTTATAGCGGTCGAAGAGCAAATATGCTATATTTCTCCTAAAATATAATTTTGATGCTAGGTAGATTTCCAATAAAAGCAAGTGGATTTTATTTGATGTGGGTATATTTCGTATGACAGATGGTGACACTCTATCGGAGTAGGAATGCTAAAGGCTGTTGTGTAGGCTGTAGGCTGGTTAACAAATGGAAAATGTATACAAATTTGTAAGGCTTTATTAAGTATTTCAAGCCTACAGGCAAAGTTAGGTTTTAGACTGTGATAAGGACAGTTATTTTTTTTATTTCTTATGCTTTCATTATGCAGAATTGTGTGCAAATGCACTTGTTCATATATAGTGATCCAAACAATAAATAATATATCCTAAAATGAGTTTATCATGTTTTTTATCTAACTATAAAATTACATGAGAATGTTTTACTAAAAAATTTCATATGATTTCTCAGCAAAAAGTAATAAAACATAAAAGTAAGTGAGTGTCATACCACGAACAAAGATAAACATGCATACAGCCGCGTACTGGCTTAATGTTTTCCAACAGAACTTGAATTACACTATTGTTCAAAACTGAACAATTGTTGAGTAATGCTTTGACACAAACATGTTTTGTTTATGACAAAAACCTATGAAATGATTCTTAGTGAGGCCAAATAAAAAATATCGTTTGTTTCTGTTTTCCCAAATGACCTTGGTTTTTTGCACCGATCTTTGCGTTTTTGGAGTATTTAAAAAAAAATTCAGGTTTTATGACTAACCCTAGTTGAATTGTGTTGCCCCACTCTTTAGTGTTCCCATTCTGCTTGAGCGGTAAAATGAATGATAATGAACAAAGAAAAAATAAATATTGCTTGTTTTAAATGCACCCACCTGTCACGTGACTGATGCTTTTCCCCATATCTACTTCTCCGCAATGGAGTATCATAACTCTCTTGATCACACTCAGGAGTCATTCTACAAAAAGTATATACCAGTACCCATGTCAGTGCTATAAATATGATGTGTAACTATTCATATGACCTTGGGCCAGTTTCATGAAGCATTCATTCTATATAAATATTCATATACGAAGGTTTTCCATAATTGTAATTATTTTTGTGAAGCCTCAATACTGACAATAGTTAACATTTATGTATAACTGTATGGAAAATGTTTGGCATTTTGCTGTGATTTTTCCATATAGTTTTTGTATGAAATGCACATCAATCTTTCATACTCATGAAACCAGCCCCAGCCAACAAAAACAGTGCATAAAAATGTTTTAGGCCATATTACATAGGTACTCTTCCCATGCTACTCATAGCGAATATTACCTATAAACCATTAAACTCAATGTAAACTGAACGTCTGAAGCCCGAAGAGAGTGAAGGGCCAGATGTGGAAGGAAATCATCGTGTCACCACGTTAAGTGGATGACATAAGTAAGAAAGTAATTGCATGCAGTAAGTAACTAGTATGGATGGCTGCTAATTTACAATATTGTAAAAGATTTGGACAAAGAACAGGAGAAAAATTGCTGGTTCATTAATTAAACCCCTGAATAAAACATTTACACAAGCAGCCAACATCTCTGTAGCATAATTCTATAACAAAGTCCATATTTGTGTATGCAGTGGTTAATACAGACTTTATTATTAATGTGTAGCTGAAATGAACTGTACCTTGATAATGTTGAAGGGGAGCTATATCTGGCACGAGTGGATTGATGCTTCGTGGGGTTCCAGTCCATCATGTGTGTTATTTTGTCTGCAAAAAATCGGTATGTATAAATATTAAAAAGGTATATATAGATTTTATTATAGTGCTTATATCCAGTCAGGGATCATTCAAAGAGCTTTACACTTCACCCACAGGCAGATATGTTCATTCAAACAACAATTCAACTTATCTGGGAAGTATTCAGTTACGCTGCAATTACTGCGTGAAGAATAAACATTATTTTTTTGTAATTCTGTCAAATGTTTCTGTGATACCAAAACTCGCAAAAGTGCGATATATTTCGTGACATTTTAACTTTATTAAAAAGTATTGTAGAGGCGCTGCCTGTACGTACCTTTTGGGTATTAGCAGGCACCGAGCATTTGAAACTTGAGGAAATAATGTCCCACTCTAACGATATCAATAGCCGTGCATGTTGACCTGGCTTACTCAAACCGGGCCAGATTACTGAACCGTAAGTCGTCACTACAGACTACACTCTCGTCGCCTCGGCTTCGCCGCCTTCGATCTTCAGACGTTCAGTTTACAAAACCGGCAATAAACAAACAACACGATGCGCTCGTG
This sequence comes from Lamellibrachia columna, assembly GCA_963662155.1. Lineage (NCBI taxonomy): Eukaryota > Metazoa > Annelida > Polychaeta > Sabellida > Siboglinidae > Lamellibrachia > Lamellibrachia columna. The sequence continues at coordinate 15,033,282 of OY759272.1, read as the reverse complement.
TCTCTACTGGATTCAAAGTAATGCTCAGAGGTAGACATATCATCAAATACAAGTCGCTTTCGTAGTCTTAATCCATCTTACGCCGAGTTACAAAGAAGTTAAAAACTTTGTTTACACTTCTCCAAGCGCAGGTCGCCATGATCAGTCTTGCGATGAAGCGCCACCTTGCGAGTACGACCAATATACACTAGGAGGCAGCACAGTATTCACGTACCCCAAGTTCCGGGCACGGACCACAGTGAGAATGCATCCGCCATTACAATGATAAAGAGTCCTTAGAAAAAAATTATTTGAGCAGTTTGGGTGTATTAGTGAGAGCAGAAATTGTGTGAATGAGTGAGTGTAAGTGATGTTTTTGTGCACAGTAGCATCTAAGCTTTGAAATGATGCCATTTATCAGTTGGTATACCTGTTGCGTAAGGACACAGTGGCCATCAGGTAGGATGTACTCATATTTTGGAAACCGGTGAATTTCATTGCAGAAATGCAGGGGTGTCATGCGTTGAAGCAATTTGTACGAAAAGGAGGTATGTCATTTTCACGAATTTCACACACCAGGTGTCTTCGTGGGTCTGTCATGTGCTGTGAAAAAAAAAATTGTAGGATACATTTTCAATGTAGGCGTAAGAACGTTATAAAGGTCGTCTATGGGAAAAGTGACAGTGGTCCGTGCCCTTCCACCAGAGTTCCAGCTATTCCAGCACGGTGTTACCCTAGATTATCCAAGGTCCGGGATGTGGCCATACCATTTGTCGTGCACAACAGAGCCTTACAATTGTGACGGAAATTATGTGCAGGTTCTGGGTACGTATATAATTATGCACATTTCTCCCGCGATTATCGGAAACGCAACGAGACTGCGACTTTCCATTTATTCACCTGTGTTTACAGCGACAACGACAGCGTCAGAATGGTTTATCGGTTGTAATACAAACAGTAGTAAGAATAAAGTAGCATGTAGCTCACTCACTCGCTCGCACACTCGCTCACTTACTCGCACACTCACCCTCTCACTCACCCTCTCACTCACCCTCTCACTCACTCACTCACTCACTCACTCACTCACTCACTCACTCACTCACTCACTCACTCACTCACTCACTCACTCACGCACGCACGCACGCACCCACCCACCCACCCACCCACCCACTCACACTCGCTCGCTCGCTCGCTCGCTCGCTCGCTCGCTCGCTCGCTCACTCACTCACTCACTCACTCACTCACACATTGACACACTCACTCACTCGCTCACTCATATTCACTTACTCACACACTTGATACAATAGCGGATCTCCGTGACCTAACCAAATAACCTAATTAGGTCAACTCTACGCCGGCCTAGTTACGCTAGTGCCAAATCGGTCTCGCGGGCAGAATTGTTTGAACTCGGTGGCAGCAATCGTGGTGAAACGACAGCTTGCGATAGCGCACGTATCAGCCGGGTACAGTGAACTATCAAAATGCCAGTTGCTGGTGGCATAGTCACTTGACTTTACCCGCTCTAGGTATGAATACGTCCAACCAGGCCGAAATATCGCGCTCAACTGTCGTCTCCAACGTCATTGAACGTTTGACTGGAAACAAAATTACGTCATCGTAATCGACGCCTTTCATTGGTACACGGAACTTCAGGATTGCTTAAATGCAGTATCTCATTATTGTAAACTATGGTCATTACAACTAAGACTAACGCTTTAATCTTCTCTAATGGTAAACCCGTAAAATTCCTACATTCGCTTTCAATGGAATAAACCTCGATGTTTGTTTTGACTATGTTTATCTTGGTATCAACATTAACATAACATTACGTTTGGAATAATGGAACGTTTGTTCTTGCTAAGCAAAGGCAATACGTGCAAGCACAGACAGTTATGTATAGTTTGATTAAAAATTCACGACAATTACTTCTTCCAATTAATATAATATTTCAACTTTTTGATCATACTGTTGTACCAATTTTGTTATATGTTTGTGAAGTATAGAGGTATGAGAATTGTGACATCATTGAAAAGCTTCACTTGGAATTCTGTAGAATGGTATTACATGTCAACAAATCTAAATGTATGATATTTGGCGAACTAGACAGACCACCACGAGTGATACAAATTACGCAAAGGATGGCAACTTTCTGGATTAAGCTAGCACATGGAAAAGATTCAAAGTTATCAGTGATAATGTAGAGATTATTACTCAACTTAAGTAATAACAGTGAGTATGAATCACATTGGATAAAAACTGTTCAAAATATTTTATACGAAAGTGGTCTTTCTAACGTTTGGCATTTTCCTAATGTCATCAATCACAAATGGCTAAATAATTGTCTTAAAATCAGACTTCATGACGAATATATTCAAACATGGTCATCAAATATACTTCACAATGATAAATGTATTACCTAAAGAATATTTAAAGAAGTATTCGAGTTTGAACCATATTTGACATTTTACAGGAGAGATTAAGAATAATGTTTACGCAATTTAGGCTGGGTAACACAAAATTGCCTATTGAAACAGACAGATGGTTCAATATTGATAGAATTGAAAGGTATTGTATTTGTATTTGTGTTATAGAAATGAGATTGGGGATGAATTTCATCTATTGTTTCAATGTAACACTTTAAGATACCAAATAAATAGGTTTCTCACTAGATATTTTATTAATCACCCTAATTATTTTAAGTTCTCTGCGTTGTTTAAAATTCATAGTTTAAATAAACTAATAAGAATTAGTAAATTGATCAAAATAATAATTGGTAAGTTTAATTAACATTGACTGTTCTTATTATTGTTTAATGTTTTGAGTACTTGCAAGTACTCTGGCCTGGGTATTGTATATTTATCTCATACACCGTTGTATGACATTAGAGAATAAAACTTGACTTGACATGACTTGACTTGACTTGACTTAACCCCACCTGCTCCCATCTATGAAGTAGTCACCCGAAACCAAGTTTTTAAATTATACGTAAAATGTAAAGCAAGTAATTATTAATCATGGACACAACTCCAACATCATTTAATCTTAATTCGACACAATGCCCAAATGTTCCCAAATCTTCAGTTGAACACAAGGACGGGTTTTTGACCAGAGTGCAGAGCCATACCCAGAACTGAGGCAGATATCAGCAGTTAACTTGGTAGAACCACAAACGTAACATTTAGTGCTGACATGAAAGTGTCATAACAATGTGGGATTGCTGCTTCAAAAGGTAATCAAATTCTATGGCTAACTGTGAGAACTATCACATGTAAGAAGAAACAGCCAATTGAACCACTGTACAAAACGATAGTTGGGCTTCATTTGGAATATTGTATACACACATGGAGGACATGTACAAGCTAGAAAGAATACAACGAAGAGCAACCTGCGAGACATTAGTTACGAGACCAGGAGACTAAGAAGAAACCAAAGTTTTTTGAAATATTTAATGGTTATGAGGATATTGATAGAAATATGTTCTTCAAACTTAAAGAAGGCATAGAACCAGAGGGCACAAAACAGCATTAATTAAGGAACAGTGTACGTTGGATATGAGAAAGTACTCATTCTCATAGAGGGTGTGGCATCTGGTGACGTCCTCTGTGAGTTGTCCCCAACCAATCCTGTCTCTTGTTGATTTTCTCTTCCGCTTGCCTTCGCTCATTCCGATCATTATTGGCTTATCCAGCCGGTCGCCTTCTACGTGCATAGTGCGTCCAAGGTGCGACAGCTTCTGTTTCGAGATGAGTGCTTGTAATGGGAGGACCTGATTGACTTCTCCAATGGCGGACGTAAGACGACCAACTGTTGTTGATCAGCGGTCTTGGACATATGACAAATATTTATTGTAAATCAAAAGCAATTGCTGTACTTTGTGGTATACGATGCTTAAAACTTGACTTGATATAAACACATATGCCTTATCGCTGTCCTTCGGGAGGTTGCAGCCCTCCACTCTGCTCTATTGTGGCACGACGCTCTGCTGCCAACAGCGGGAATCCAATATCATTCCTAATTTGGCCAATCCAACTCTTCCGCCTAACATTAATGACTTCAACTTGATCCAGTTGACAGGATGCACTGGATTGTGGAACATTTGCTTTCACAAGTCGTAAACAACAATTGTTTTGCGTAACCAACCAATAATCTATATCACTTCGCCAACCGTCCATTTTGAATTTATAATCAAGCTGTGGCAGCAGTTGTGAGTGGCGCCACTGTTGGGAGCGTGCGGAGTACTGTTACATTCCGACGAACCATTGTAGATCTTTTATAACTGTAAGATTCATCAAAAGTATTTGAGACGAATGTTCTGGTTGGTCGATGCATTTTAGTTCCAGAATGTTCTACGAATTTTGTGATCTGGAAAATAGTCGCTGCCGACATAATTGCTAATGTCACTCCGACCTACAAAGTCAAGCTCGCTACCGTCGTTATCCGGTTCGACGCTGTCGCTGTCTCAGAATCAATCAACGCAGTCTCGGGCTCTCGGCGTCCAAGGTTGTCGCTGCGTCTCCATCTCTGTCCGAACCCTACCTCGACGCGTTGGTATTAAGGTTCGATGTTATGTCTACAGTAACACACATGCACACGAGGAGTATCCCCGGGGCGACCATGGAAGGCCCCGGGGAGTATCCCCGGGGCGACCATGGAAGGCCCCGGGGAGTATCCCCGGGGCAACCATGGAAGGCTCCGGGGAGTATCCCCGGGGCGACCATGGAAGGCCCCGGGGAGTATCCCCGGGGCGACCATGGAAGGCTCCGGGGAGCTACAGGCATCATGCCTCAGTTAGACTTCCTGGTGTGTTACACGAATGTAGGGCACAGTCATTTTTGCGTAATTTAAAAAAAAATCATATCTTCTGACATAACTACATTTGAGCAGGCACATTGGCAGGTTTGCTGGTAGAACATGTTGGCAGTGTAACTGTGAATTTTTGGATGATTTCAATGGGCGGAAGGATGTTTGGCAATGTTTACGCCACAAGGCGCGTGTGCGTAGTAATTTATGCAGAAATTGGTAAACATTGAGGGGTATGGCACGTTCATGCATTTTAAAAGAGTTAGAACTATATGATTTTGACTAAACTCGACCAGCATGTCAATGAGATGATGACAACGGCAGGTAAGAATTTTCAGAATTTTTAATTGTCCTGTTTTCTTATAATCGAAAAAACGTTAACATAGTCACCAATGGGAAACGTAACAGTAGGCTGAACCCTACAAGCGATCGGCCCTGCGCCCTGAAAGGACATATGGCCCTGCGTCCTGTACAGGCAACGGCTGACGAATGGCCAAAACATAGACGATCGCAATGGATTGATATTAAATGTCGAAGCGGCCTCGTATTGAGTCACATTTAAACGGCCAACATAGCGAGAGTTCCTTCGCGGATGTCATTTTGCCGTAATTCAGCCACGATTAATGGTGAATAATTCATGTGCAGTTTATGACGCGCTTGCGTCTCAAAGCTGCTGCTAAAAGCACTCGTACAGTGGATTCATGGTGTGTCTGGTCGGTCGTATATACTGCCTTTAATTACTGTGTGACATGCCAAGGACACACTTCTTGTACAACGTTTGTTGTACAAACGAGCTAGCATGTAACTTTTTGTGTGAAATCATCAGACAAACTATTCAATTATTCAATGTTTGATCCAGAATTTATAGAAGTGAAAATAGAAACACTGAAACATCATGAATTTCGCCCTTGGTGAAATTTCATAACTTTGTCATGAGATCGGCAAGACGACGGAGGTAACGCCCATGACCAGTCTTGATCCCATAACGGGCTTACCGTTTTGGATAACAACTGAAGTAAATTATCTCGATGATTTGAAAAAAATACAATGTACGTCTTTTTTATTAATCCGACTGCGGATCTTACTTAAGCTGCTCACACACTACACATTAGGACATCAACGAACCATATTAGGACATCAACGAACCATATTAGGACATCAACGAACCATATTCGCGATAGGCTAAATCAGTTGAGGATGCAGTATTAACGTCACCGACCCACTGACGATTACCTCTAAAATGCCATTTCTTCTGGTAATGACGTGTTCTTGTGCTCCCAGTTCGCACGTGACGATATGCCCGTCCGCACACACAATATCATACTAACAAGCACGCGTCGCGTGCACGGTACGTGGACTATTTAGTATAACGCAAAATGCGTATTCCCTGGAACACATTCTGTGATAATATTGACTCCTATACGAGTATCGTAATGGTATGTGTAGTTATTGCTTAAATATCGTTTAGTTTCAATATGTACGTGCGTGCGAACGTACGTGCGTTCGAGCGTGCGCAACTTATTAGAACGATGTCCGGCGTGTTGGTAATGTATATAGGGATATATACCTTATCTTAATAATAGGTAGTATGAACAAGATATACACACACTCTGTATCTCTAATCTGCAATCTGATCAATGCGACATCAACAATCAAGTGTATTATTGTTCTATTTGATAAGTGAAAATAACCTATATAAATACACTATGTACGTGTTATTACTCCAGAAAGATTGCAATTTTATTACCCTTTGTCATAATATTTGTCCCAGCTAAGCATGTCTTAAGCTGTGAAGCCCATATTACTCGGATAAATTTTATCTGACACGACGTCTGTCTTCGTCGTGGACGTCGCCGGTAAATGGATACCATCATCCATTATGTTATCATCTGGGATTGCAGCCAATATGAGACATTTGTACGGCCTTAATAGGACTGATTATGCCAACTCTCGGCTCGGCGTCTCGCTTTGTAGTCCGCCATCATCTCTTATCGAACGCCCTGTGTTTGCTAAGCCATCAGCGGCCGCAATTTGCCATTCCGTGGACAATGCAGCAACATCATCTCGTTTGCGTTGCTGCTGCGTCAAAACCCGACGGACGCGTCTCGGCGCGACTCCAAATCGGCGACGCATTCTAGGCGCGTCTCATTCATATCGGCGTCGCCAAGTGCGGGCGACAGATTGCGGCGCGCTCTTTTGTCCAGGGAACATTTGGGCCAGTGTGTCTCGACAGGCCATGAGAATGGGCAAGGCGAATATATCGTATGATTATTCTCTGCTGAGCAACGTCGTTGAATAGACGAGGCACTGCTGAGGAAGAACCACAAACGTCACTGAATAGAAGAGGCACTTCTGAGGACGAACCACAAACTTTGCTGAATAGACGAGGAACTGCTGTGGACGAACCACAAACGCCGTTGAATCGACGAGGCATTGCCGGGGTCTAGTGGCACGGGGGCACGCAGCGCGGAGACGGGTCTTACCCGTGGTCAACGCCATCCTGGGGAGCCGAGAGTCCACGAGCGGGTCCGCCATGCGCTGTCTGCGGATGTCAGCGCGAGGCGGACCCGCCCGCCGTCCGCCCACGCAGACGTACACCCTGTGTAGCACTGGTAAGTACTTCTCCGTGTATGCACATTTACATTCGCGGTTGCAACACGTGCTGGGTATTTTGCTGTGTACATATGTGTGTGTGTGTGTGTGTGTGTGTGTGTGTGTGTGCGTGCGTGCGTGCGTGCGTGCGTGCGTGCGTGCGTGCGTGCGTGTGTGTGTGCGTGCGTGCGTGCGTGCGTGCGTGCGTGTGTGCGTGCGTGCGTGCGTGTGTGTGTGTGTGTGTGCGTGTGTGTGCGCGCGTAGCCGTAGGTCAACTGCGCGAAACGACTGGGTTGACCCCAGTCTGGAGTTCGAACTCGGGACCTCCTGGACACGAGACGACCACCAAACCATTAGGCCACCGGACCACTATTGTACGTGCAACAATACACCAGTAGTGTACGTACAACAATACGTGCTATGTAGGACAGGTGAGTATAAGAACCTACTCGCCCGTGCAGTCCCCTCTGTGCAATGATCATCCTTCCATGCAGAACGAACATCCTTCCATGAGGAAACGTTTATGTTCTGTGCAACAACGAACATACTTCCGTGCAGAAGTACGTTATGTGCAACAACAAACATACATCCTTCTGTGCAGAAGTACGTTGTATATAACAACAAGCATACACCCTTCCATGCAGAAGTACGTTCTGTGTAACAACAAGCATACATACTTCCATGCAGAAGTACGTTCTGTGTAACAACAAGCATCCATCCTTCCATGCAGAAGTACGTTCTGTGTAACAATAAGCATACATCCTTCCATGCAGAAGTACGTTCTGTGTAACAACAAGCATCCATCCTTCCATGCAGAAGTACGTTCTGTATAACAACAAGCATACATCCTTCCATGCAGAAGTACGTTCTGTATAACAACAAGCATCCATCCTTCCATGCAGAAGTACGTTCTGTATAACAACAAGCATACATCCTTCCATGCAGAAGTACGTTCTGTATAACAACAAGCATCCATCCTTCCATGCAGAAGTACGTTCTGTATAACAACAAGCATACATCCTTCCATGCAGAAGTACGTTCTGTGTAACAATAAGCATACATCCTTCCATGCAGAAGTACGTTCTGTGTAACAACAAGCATACATCCTTCCATGCAGAAGTACGTTCTGTGTAACAACAAGCATACATCCTTCCATGCAGAAGTACGTTCTGTGTAAAAACAAGCATACATCCTTCCATGCAGAAGTACGTAGCATCAGTGCTCTCCCAAGTTTTAGTTAACGTCAACGTTGTGTCAACGTTGTCTAAACACCGTGTCACTGCGTTAGTGTTGTGTTAACTTTGCGTCGGTGCTACGTCGGTGCTACGTCGGTGTTACAGTTGCCTTCGTGTTAAAGATCCGTTCTCAATTCGATTTTATCGATTTTATTGCTCCTATCATTTCAAATTAATTTTGCAAAAAACCTAACCTACCCAGTATCCACTACGACATGATAGCTCCTTTGTGCATCCTTTTTATGTAGTTACTAGATATAACGACCAAAATAAATTCTTTTTGACGATTTTAACAAAAGTGCGCGTTTTTAACCGACTGCAGATATTATTATTCACACATTACATGTTTAGATATCAACGAAACGGATTAAATCAGTTAAGGATGGAGTTTTATTCCGCATCTGCGTAAGCGACGTTTGTGTACTGCGTCCGTAACCGTATCGGGACAGATTGAATGGGAAGAAACAGGGATTGGCCAAGAATCAACATCCTCGATGATCTCGCAGGTTGGCCAGGAAGGAGCACAACGGAACTGTTAACATCCATTTCCTGTTATCGTGGGAAATGAAGGGTCATGATTACTTGCGCTTGCAACATACACGGCCAATGGTGACGCTGTAACCGCGTCGTCTTCTGTTTGTGTATGTTGATGGCATATTGTGTTGATGATGTAGATTATGCTTCTCCTTCCCTCATCCCTTCATCGGGACGGTCGTATATGTGCCATTCACAGACAGTCCTAGCCAGCGTTGATGATGTTTATGACTACTAAGCAAAACATACACAATATTTCACATAACATAGACGAGTACCTTCTCAGAGTCGGGAATATTGTATGGGACGTTTAAATTCCATCCTAATGCTAGATATGCGATGAAGTTAGCCGTACACAATGTATACTATTGAATCCGCACAACAACAACACAGCACAGTTGGGTATCTCGACTTTATATAAGTCCACCTAAACGTGTTAGCTTCCAGCATTAGCGCCGACAGAAGAATATTTTTATAACAGCGGTCAATCATCTCTTTCCGCCAATCACAACGCTAGACGTGGGTGAGACAAAACGTGGTTTGTTCGAGCCGGTCACAGCCGCACGCAGCGCTTCGTTGCCGCGTGCACAGCGGTCGTATTAGACACATTTCGGCAATAAACAACAACACTGTGTTTTTCTGACAAACACGTTTAATTGAATACCATCAGCCAAGACCCTTTGAAAGACCGCACAATAAGCGAAGCACGTGATACAGACCTTTGTTGGCGCATAGATAAGAAACAGTAGGCATGTCTATTCCCAGGATGATTTACGTTGATTAAAAACACCGGCTCTATCATCTCCCTACAATTGTTATTATTGCAGTAAAGATGCGCCTGTTGACGCAGCGTTGTCGGATTTATTAGTCTCTATCGGTTGTGAGCAGCTGGTTCTCCGCGGCGATGCTCCTGGTGTATGATCAAAACAAGGCGCCATTCCAGGACCATGTTGTTATAGCTACTGATTGCGAGTAGGCAGCGATTTTCTTCCCGTGATGACATTTTAGTGGGTGCCGGGTGGCGCCTGGCATCGATTATATCATTGTGTGTATGCGACGTAAACACTGCTTAGAAAATGAACGACGAGAAAGAATGCCGCGTTCCTGTCTGAGTTATATGGAGGGATTGTGTTGTTTAAATAAATACTGTCCTATCCGATGTGTTGTGCAAAATACTACTTCTCGAAAAGACATGGTCAAAAGATTACTTGTCGAATAGACATATTGAAATATGCAAAAAGACAAGGCCAAAATATTAGTACCTGAACAGACATTTTGTGTAAAATAGGCCTACCACTACCACTACGCTGAAAAACGTGCTGTGCAAAATATTATTGCCCAAAAACATTAGCACCACCTAGTGAGGATGCGCAATATATCCACTGCGTGGTTTCCTGTCTACCTCGTGTTGCCGGTGTTCAGCACTGATCTCAAGTGGAACATTCGAAAGATCAATTAAGACTCTATCTCTCCGGTTACAGAAACGGTTGTCATGTGAACACTCCTCCAGGGACCTGCACTGGACCGCAGTCACATCACATGCTGTGTGTAGTTCAGATGAGCCACCCACGTTCTGTCTCGAGGCTCCCACGAACATTGAGGAGATTAGACACCTGAGGGATGCTCGGTGTAGGGAAAGCGGTGATAGGGAATCAGGGATCTACAATTACACTTACGCCGGACTGATCACGTGTATCGAGTGGGAGAAGAACTGGTACCAACCAGATCCTTCACGACCAGCTCAGTACTGGCAGTGGACCACGTGGTGGGTAGAGCTTAGCGTACCAAAACACCACGAGAAGAAAATCTCAAATGATGAGCCGATCGCATCTCTAGCAATTAGGCCCCATCAATAAGTATTTGGCGTATCCAAGGATTAGCACATACATTTTATGCGCGAATGCGTTACAGCGTTTTCTAGAAAAGTATTTTGCTGAAAATCACAGACCGTTGACAAAAATACATAAGCAAGCATGCGAACAGTCTAAAGAGTAATCTCGATTATCCAGTCTGGGTGATGCGACGCCACCATTTTCGCCTGGAATAGAACTGACATTTTCACTGTTAAAAAAGACCCGGATGGTAGCCCTGAATTTCGGTGATTAAACAAACTGACTGACATGCTAACTCGTCAGGTATAAGTAAACTTTCAGCATTTACAATGCATTACACTTGTTCATAAATAAAAATAGAACGGAAATAGTCAGTAATTGTTTTGATGTTTTTTGATGTTCCATATAGCTGTGAAAACAAATGATCGGTGTGGTGCTTGGTTATTCAAGCGGAACGCGAACCTTTTGGTCGCTCGTTCGAATCCTATGAAAGATATTTTTATTGTAGGACAATTTTTTACACACACGAACATGCACGCGCACGTGCACGCGCACGTACGCGCATCCATAAACAAACACACGGAAGCGCGTTAACCTAACATTAGTCATACAAATAAACATTCACGGTGGCTGACTACCTTAAAAATAAGCTAACTGCGCATATGTCTGAGCATCGAGGTCGTAACATGAAATTTAACTAGATTTAGTAAGATTGCCATCCAAACCCTACCGTTCCAGATGGCAAGTGGACAAGGAAGCCATTGGCTTATTGAGAGTCCAATAATTTTATCATCTATGTATAGCCCGCCTTTATCTGTCAATTTTATTTTTAAACATATTAACACTACTAGCATTAACACAATCAAATCAACACAAAAGTAACAGTGTCGAATGAAACAACGTACTTTATGCCAATAATAAACGCAATTATTAATTATACATGTTTGTATAACCGAAAACAGTATAAATTTAACGTACAACCAGTGGATCCCCCTGGTGGACAACGTGTAAATTCGTTACAGACAATTTAGGTGAATAATAAATTAACATTTCGGCCAACTTTACTGAACTGACATTACTCCTTGTCGGTAACGTTTTACTAATTTTGCTGCTGACGTAACTATTACTGTCAGATATTTAAACATTTCGCACGGGAACCGTAACCTCTTTTGCCTTTTTATACAGACAGGTAATAAATTAACATTTTGGCTAAGTTTTATTGACGTGGTATTACTTCTTGTATCAATATCGTCAAAATGTAGCTAAATGTGGTTTTACCGCGACTTAATAAAATATATAAAATATTTAATTTTACCATTTTTTATGCAAGTTTGACTAATTATGCTTTATATAATATGAACATACCAAATTGCAATATTCTTGCAAGTTTTATATTTGAATTGTAAATAAATGTCATGTTATGACTAATTACGATCAAAGTACACAGTATTTTGCAGGTGACATAGCTGTTACTGTGTCAGATATTTCAAACACTTCCACGATACCCCCAAGTTTTTTTGCTTTTTGGTGGTCGAATGGGTTTCAACCAACCTTTAAAGTTTAATTACTTTTATTTCTGGGTAATCGGCCACCTTATCCCCGACGTGAATCGATCTTATCAGTGGCGCCCTCTGACGGTAACAGTCAAACCTTCTGCAAGCCCCCAGGCTGCGCCACTGTGTACACACATAGATCTAATGGCTCCATAAGTTCACTTGGCTGGAAGTAGCCAGTCCCAAATATTTAGACATATTTGCAGAGGCAATCAAGCCATGAATAACCATCAACTTATCACCCTTTGACCCTACCAGAGGACATTCCAGAGGTCTTCCCTCCAAATCTTGCCTGCCTAAATGGCCTGCCCACTGACCATCCCAGTTGGTAGTTGGTATTTTCCAATTGTGTTAACTAGTGTCTACTGTTTAGTGTCTACAATTACAATTTATTTGTCTACTGATTAGTGTCTACAATTACCCCAATGGCTTCCTTGTCCACTCCACGTGTGGAGAGAGAGCTGTGGTCTAATGGTTAGAGCACCCGCCTGTCGATTCCACCTCCGACGTTTCGAAGCTTGGGCAATTTCGTCCACCCCACTTTGCCCGTGTCTTTCAGAAGAGACATTAAAAGCCGTTGGTCCAAACTCCTGCGTTAGCTCAAGATTGGGCTGTTTGGAGTATAACTACTTGAGACTTGGGACCCCAGTACTGATTCATTCACACTTGTACTAATTCACACATGTGTGAACCTGATCTGTCTCAGGCTAGCTACTGCAGGCCTGCTGGAAATGCCACTGGGTGTCAGTGCCTGTGGGACGTGGAATTGAAATGTCAATATTAATGTTTTTGTAATGTTATTTAATAAAAAATACGTATATATTACAGTTTATTTGTGTTTTGTTTTTATTATAAGGTAACAGGTTTGTCTTTTCTAAAATTAACGGGCCGCGGGCTTACCCGTCTTTGGCCAGCAGGTATGGGCCGGGCCTGAGCCTGAAACGTGCGGGCCTGGCCGGGCCTGGGCTAAACATTAACGGGCCTGGGCCGGACATGGGTCCAAATTCTAGAAGTTTGAGGGCCTGGGCCGGGCTGAATTCTAACTGCAAATTGCGTGCCGGGCATGGGCTCAAATTATAGGCCCGTGCAGGGAACTACAAAAAGTACTACACAGGCAATTTCATAGCCTCAATTATCCAGGCTCCGCGCTGTGGTGCCACCGTTTGTCGCACACATCTTTGCCTGGATGAACAGAGGGGTTCTCATTGTGACGGAAATTATGTATGCTCCCAGAATCTGGGAGCATTCATAAGTAGCTAGTTAAGATCTCATCCGGGCATTTGGCTAATTCATAAAATAAGAGTGAAATGTTATCAGTTTATACGATGCAATTCGAATTAACTTTAAACTTTGATTATATTGACACAACTGTCCGATTGAAAAGTTAAATCAGGCAAAAATTTTTTTAGAGTGGAATCTCGACAACGACGCTGATTGGCTGCTGGGTATGCGGCTGCTGGCGCTTCACGGGAACGCCTACACAAAATGGAGTGGTGACAGAGGGTAACATCGAGACCACGCCTCTGCGGCCAGACTCAGAATTCAGACGGCGAGTGAGAGTCGGATAAGCGAGACTAGCAATTTCCTGCTGAGCTGTCTATAAAAGCTGTGTCTCCATCTCTTCAAATATATTTTATTTAATACAAAAATAAAATTCCTCTTGATTGATAACTTTGATATTAATGCCTTTTAAGGAAATACATCAATCGACAATAATTGCAAAATAAAAACACAAACAGGGCGTTTCCTTTCTGTTTTGTAGCGAAACATCTCTACACTCACATGGGCAGTGGGAACATATAAAGCAGCGATCCGTTGTACGGTGAGGGTGGCCTCAAGTTCCATTCCATATTTCCATTAGGCACTCGACAATAACATAAACGTCGGTTTACTACGAGGAACGACGTGAACTAATGTCATATAGCGCAATGTTCGTTTCTTATACAAATGCATTTCCAATGAACAAGGTGTCGCCCATTGTCCCCCCCCCGAGTTGCCCCGTGTCCCCCCCCCCCCCCGCACCCCCCGAGTTGCCCCCGTGTCGCCCGTCTAAGCCACTGCGACATTACAAGGACGAAGAGGAGATGTAAAGGCCAATGTTTATACTAGTGACTGGATGCCGACGGTGAGATCATTCTACCAGGCTGGTGGTCACGTAGTCACTGGATGCCGACGGTGAGATCATTCTACCGGGCTGGTGGTCACGTAGTCACTGGATGCCGACAGTGAGATCATTCTACCAGGCTGGTGGTCACGTAGTCACTGGATGCCGACGGTGAGATCATTCTACCGGGCTGGTGGTCACGTAGTCACTGGATGCCGACAGTGAGATCGTTCTACCGGGCTGGTGGTCACGTAGCTACTGGATGCCGACAGTGAGATCATTCTACCGGGCTGGTGGTCACGTAGTCACTGGATGCCGACAGTGAGATCATTCTACCGGGCTGGTGGTCACGTAGTCACTGGATGCCGACAGTGAGATCGTTCTACTAGGCTGGTGGTCACGTAGTCACTGGATGCCGACAGTGAGATCATTCTACCGGGCTGGTGGTCACGTAGCCACTGGATGCCGACAGTGAGGTCGTTCTACCGGGCTGGTGTTCACGTAGTCACTGGATGCCGACAGTGAGATCATTCTACCGGGCTGGTGGTCACGTAGTCACTGGATGCCGACAGTGAGATCATTCTACCGGGCTGGTGGTCACGTAGCCACTGGATGCCGACAGTGAGATCATTCTACCGGGCTGGTGTTCACATAGCCACTGGATGCAGACAGTGAGATCATTCTACCGGGCTGGTGGTCACGTAGTCACTGGATGCCGACAGTGAGATCATTCTACCAAGCTGGTGGTCACGTAGTCACTGGATGCCGACGGTGAGATCATTCTACCGGGCTGGTGTTCACATAGCCACTGGATGCAGACAGTGAGATCATTCTACCGGGCTGGTGGTCACGTAGTCACTGGATGCCGACAGTGAGATCATTCTACCGGGCTGGTGGTCACGTAGCCACTGGATGCCGACAGTGAGATCGTTCTACCGGGCTGGTGTTCACGTAGTCACTGGATGCCGACAGTGAGATCATTCTACCGGGCTGGTGGTCACGTAGTCACTGGATGCCGACAGTGAGATCATTCTACCGGGCTGGTGGTCACGTAGCCACTGGATGCCGACAGTGAGATCATTCTACTGGGCTTGTGTTCACATAGCCACTGGATGCAGACAGTGAGATCATTCTACCGGGCTGGTGGTCACGTAGTCACTGGATGCCATTTTCGCCAACTGACATTTGTGATACTTTCTACAATGCGCACAGTGATACTTTCTACAATGCGCACAGTGATACTTTCTACAGTGCGCACAGTGATACTTCTACAATGCGCACAGTGATGCTTTCTACAATGCGCACAGTGATACTTTATGCAATGCGCACAGTGATACTTTATGCAATGCGCACAGTGATACTTTCTGCAATGCGCACAGTGATACTTTCTGCAATGCGCACAGTGATACTTTCTGCAATGCGCACAGTGATACTTTCTGCAATGCGCACAGTGATACTTTCTGCAATGCGCACAGTGATACTTTCTACAAGGCGCACAAAAAAGCGTTTGGAAACATTCCAAGATGACAAGTAGCAAATAGTGTAAGGTGGGGCACGACGCCCATATGCGAGAAATTGCTACCCTCCCTCTAAATAGCCAGATGGAGCCACGTATCATCTAACTAAAATGTGGCAGAAACAAAACACGCGGTAAGCTATTCATATTAATTGATTATTATTAAATTATTGTACATTATTATACAAATCGGCCTCACCAACGTGGACAAATGAACAATAGCCACGGAAACTGATACAACAGAAGTAAATGCATACAATAGGCTAATACGATTATAGTAGTGGCATACATGTATCGGTCGTGGGAAATATACATATATTCAAATAAAGACATTATGATATTGCAAACGCCCAGAGGGGGTTTCTTGCCCAGTGAGTGGGTTGCTTGTCCCGTGAGTGAGCTTCTTGCCCAGTGAGTGGGCTTCTTGCCCCGTGAGTGGGTTTCTTGCCCAGTGAGTGGGTTTCTTGCACAGTGAGTGGGCTTCTTGCCCAGTGAGTGGGCTTCTTCCCCCTGAGTGGGCTTCTAACCCCACCATAGGTACCTCCACAAAAATGGCTACAACTTTGTTGAGAGACTAGGCACTTCAACAGCTCCAAATACACGGAATATACCTAAGATAATGAACCAGATAATTCGTAGCATGTTGACGATATTAACCAAAATGATTCTTTCCCGCCTACTATTTCACTTTAAGGGGGGCTCCTTGCCCCACACTACCCTAACATCCAACACCTATTCGAATCGTTTAAAATGATCTTGTTTTGCCGTATGCATTGTCACATGTCTGTCACATGTCAAATGTCACATGTCTGTCACATGTCAAATGTCACATGTTAAATGCATTGTGAAAATAAACATTGTTTTACACTACATTTGTCAACAGCGGCCGTCTGAGATGCATAACCCACGTACATCGGCGATGCGCACCTTTATTCGATTAATAATTAAGCATATTATCTTTTTCTAGTTTCCAAAGTCTGCCATAACATTTTCCTTTGCAGCAAAATGGATATGTAACGAGTACGATAGATTGCAGCACTCTGTTTCCACCAGTACAAAATTAATTCCATTTAGTTCAAATCAAGATCGATTCTGCAAATGCGGCTTAACATGTATCACAGCGAAGTTTCTTTGATTCTCTTACACAGTGTGATGCATATCACTGCAAGATGTTTAACAGCAAAGTCTTGGGTTTGTAAGTCTGGTGACTTTGTGTACAAGGCTCTTGCAGAGCTACAGACACAGATCTGTTCCTTCCCTGCCCATACTGTCAATACTATCGCATTAACCCTGGATGTTGCATCACTTAGCACGGCTAGTGATTTGTTCTTGTTCAGAAAATGTATAAGATATTCATCTGACTTTTTATATAGACTAGAAAAGGCAGAAACATTCATAACTAACTCCGTGGTAAACGTGCAAAAGAGGTATTGCACATGGAGACAATGCGCCTGCATCATTTTCACTCTGAAAGTGACACAATTGTCAACCGATTGTGTTTCGGGACGACTGGAGACGGAACAGTCGATGTCAGAGGTTGCGTGTGTCTTTGGGTGCAGTAGACAGACAATTCACAGATATTTTCGTGACTGCAACCTCCACCAGTGGGCAAGTCTTCAGGGGAAGTATCTACACAAACTTCCGAAATCATCTGCACGAGGCAGGAATTCGCATCACGAAGCCGTATGTTGGAGCCATTCTAAACCCTGTGCACCCGTCAGCGACCTGTCACGTGTCAAATCTGCGTTAGACCCCACCTCGACGTTTTGATTTGATTTTGGAATTTCACCTGACGATCATGTCTTGTTTGTTCCACTTGTTATTTATACCCAGTATATCAAAATATAGCAGCAGCATCGCATCTAATCTTCATGCTGTATGATCAGGACACAAAATATATATTTGTCAATCTTCTTGTTTAGCTCAGTATAGGCTCAGTATGTGATGTGTGCGCGTGTCAGCTACAGTATAGGCTCAGTATGTGATGTGTGCGCGTGTCAGCTACAGTATAGGCTCAGTATGTGATGTGTGCGCGTGTCAGCTACAGTATAGGCTCAGTGTGTGATGTGTGCGCGTGTCAGCTACAGTATAGGCTCAGTGTGTGATGTGTGCGCGTGTCAGCTACAGTATAGGCTCAGTGTGTGATGTGTGCGCGTGTCAGCTACAGTATAGGCTCAGTTTGTGATGTGTGCGCGTGTCAGCTACAGTATAGGCTCAGTATGTGATGTGTGCGCATGTCAGCTACAGTATAGGCTCAGTATGTGATGTGTGCGCGTGTCAGCTACAGTATAGGTTCAGTATGTGATGTGTGCGCGTGTCAGCTACAGTATAGGCTCAGTATGTGATGTGTGCGCGTGTCAGCTACAGTATAGGCTCAGTATGTGATGTGTGCGCGTGTCAGCTACAGTATAGGCTCAGTATGTGATGTGTGCGCGTGTCAGCTACAGTAAGCGTCTACCACAATCGACTGAAACGACCCGTGCATTCATATTTCTAAGAAATGCGATAACATGACAGTGACAATCGACCGTCCTGGTGTCCATGAACACACCTTAGTATCACGTCATCTCTTCTTTTCATTTATATTGGATTAGTTGCTTCACCTCACAATGCGCCATCAGTTGAGTGGTGCATTAGCGACCAGTGGGACAGTGGGACAGCGTGCAAGTCTTCCACGGTGTATTCCACGCTAAGCTTCAAAGGCGTGCTCTGGGGTCGTTTCGCGAAGGAATAATATGCGCGCGTGTTGCATATTCTTGTTATTGATTTGTCAATAATTCAACGAAGACCTGTTTTCATGTCGATGGCGATATCACGCTGATCAAAGTGTTCTTCTGAGTGAGCAAGAGTTGTATTTTTATTTTAAATAGACAATCTTGTCGAGTTAGTGATCTTCATTTTTATTCTAATGTATGTGTGCGTGCGTGCGTGCGTGCGTGCGTGCGTGCGTGCGTGCGTGAAATTATTGTGTTTTTATCATAAAAGTATGATATTTGAAGACCAGTGTCGAGGTTACGTGAACAGAGAACAATTTATTTGATGTAGACACTTGTTGTTTGACTTTAGACATTTGTCCGGGAGAAGTGAACAAGGACTGTTCCTCTTTATTTCATCCTCGCTTTATTTGGTTTGGTGTTTGGAAGGTTTTGTTCAATCCAATCAATTGAGTTCAGTCGTGAAAACGCCAAACTGCCTATGTTCCACCGTGAACACGTCACACTGCCTCTGTTCAACCGTAAACACGTCACACAGTCTCTGTTCAACCGTAAACACGTCACACAATCTCTGTTCAACCGTAAACACGTCACACAATCTCTGTTCAACCGTAAACACGTCACACAATCTCTGTTCAACCGTAAACACGTCACACAATCTCTGTTCAACCGTAAACACGTCACACTGCCTCTGTTCAACCGTAAACACGTCACACTGCCTCTGTTCAACCGTAAACACGTCACACTGTCTCTGTTCAACCGTGAACACGTCACACTGCCTCTGTTCAACCGTAAACACGTCACACAGTCTCTGTTCAACCGTGAACACGTCACACCGTCTCTGTTCAACCGTAAACACGCCACACTGTCTCTGTTCAACCGTAAATACGTCACACTGTCTCTGCTCAACCGTGAGCACGCCACACTGCCTCTGTTCAACCGTAAACACGCCACACTGTCTCTGTTCAACCGTGAACACGTCACACTGCCTCTGTTCAACTGTAAACACGTCACACTGTCTCTGTTCAGCCGTGAACACGCCACACTGCCTCTGCTCAACCGTAAACACGCCACACTGCCTCTGCTCAACAGTAAACATGCCACACTGCCTCTGTTCAACCGTGAACACGTCACACTGCCTCTGTTCAACCGTAAACACGCCACACTGTCTCTGTTCAACCGTGAACATGTCACACTGCCTCTGTTCAACCGTAAACACGTCACACAGTCTCTGTCCAACCATGAACACGCCACACTGTCTCTTTTCAACCGTGAACATGCCACACTGTCTCTGTCCAACCGTGAACACGTCACACAGTCTCTGTCCAACCATGAACATGCCACACTGTTTCTTTTCAACCGTGAACATGCCACACTGTCTCTGTCCAACCGTGAACACGCCACACTGCCTCTGTCCAACCGTGAACATGCCACACTGTCTCTGTCCAACCGTGAACACGCCACATTGCCTCTGTCCAACCGTGAACACGCCACACTGTCTCTTTTCAACCGTGAACATGCCACACTGTCGCTGTCCAACGATGAATACGTCACACTGTCTCTGTTCAACCGTGAACACTCCACGCTATTTCTATTCAACCGTGAACACGCCACACTGTCTCCTGAATAGTACAAATCAAATGAAAACACTTTATTTAAAATTTGATATTGGATATTGAACAAAGATACATCAATGGAAAACACCAAAATTGCCGCAACGAAGTAACATTTGGTCGGGCAAGCTTAAGGCAAACCCAACTTGCCCAGCGCTCTACGCTACTTGTCGGATTGGACACATGAATGGTTTCTCGTCTACACTGTCTTTACACTGTCTTTACACCCACATTTTCCGACCTGACATTCTACTTGCTCCGGACGATCGGAACAATCGTTAATGTCAAATTTATTTAGACTGAAACTAATCCCACGAAAAATACTCCAAAACATAAGACTCAATGCTGAAGTTGTTTTTAGCGAGTCGCTTCGTGGCCTCCGCCACTCTACGACGTCCAACCATGTCCTCGTGTCGGCTGTGGAGTGAACGAAGACACAGGCGCAGTGCCGGCTGTGTAGTGAACGAAGACACAGGCGCAGTGCCGGCTGTGTAGTGAACGAAGACACAGGCGCAGTGCCGGCTGTGGAGTGAACGACGACACAGGCGCAGTGCCGGCTGTGGAGTGAACGAAGACACATGCACAGTGCCGGCTGTGTAGTGAACGAAGACACAGGCGCAGTGCCGGCTGTGGAGTGAACGACGACACAGGCGCAGTGCCGGCTGTGGAGTGAACGAAGACACAGGCGCAGTGCCGGCTGTGGAGTGAACGAAGACACAGGCGCAGTTCCGGCTGTGGATTGAACGACGACACAGGCGCAGTGTCGGCTGTGGAGTGAACGAAGACACAGGCGCAGTGCCGGCTGTGGAGTGAACGACGACACAGGTGCAGTGCCGGCTGTGGAGTGAACGAAGACACAGGCGCAGTGCCGGCTGTGGAGTGAACAAAGACACAGGCACAGTGCCGGCTGTGGAGTGAACGAAGACACAGGCACAGTGCCGACTGTGGAGTGAACGACGACACAGGCGCAGTGCCGGCTGTGGAGTGAACGAAGACACAGGCGCAGTGCCGACTGTGGAGTGAACGAAGTCACAGGCGCAGTGCCGGCTGTGGAGTGAACGAAGACACAGGCACAGTGCCGGCTGTGGAGTGAACGAAGACACAGGCACAGTGCCGGCTGTGGGGTGAACGAAGACACAGGCACAGTGCCGGCTGTGGAGTGAACGAAGACACAGGCACAGTGCCGGCTGTGTAGTGAACGAAGACACAGGCGCAGTGCCGACTGTGGAGTGAACGAAGACACAGGCGCAGTGCCGACTGTGGAGTGAACGACGACACAGGCGCAGTGCCGTAACCTTTCTGAATTCGTGCAGCAGTGACATATTTACTTTCTAGGCAGTGCTGAGTATTCTGCTAAAGAGGTCTTTGGTGACCAAAGATCATGTGCGTGACCTTTAAACCGATGCAGTGTAATGATACGATTCCACACTTTTAATGCATCCATTCCTGGCGCTAGCTGAGATAGTGTCGCTGTGAGGGCGGTGTGTCAGTTGTGTGTGTGTGTGCGTTGTGGTAGCTGTCAGGGCGGTGTAGCAGCTGTGTGTGTGTGTGTGTGTGTGTGTGTGTGTGTGTGTGTGTGTGTGTGTGTGTGTGTGTGTGTGTGTGTGTGTGCGTTGTGGTAGCTGTCAGGGCGGTGTGACAGCTGTGTGTGTGCGTTGTGGTAGCTGTCAAGGCGGTGTAGCAGCTGTGTGTGTGCGTTGTGGTAGCTGTCAGGGCGGTGTGGCAGCTGTGTGTGTGTGTGTGTTGTGGTAGCTGTCAGGGCGGTGTGGCAGCTGTGTGTGTGCGTTGTGGTAGCTGTCAGGGCGGTGTGGCAGCTGTGTGTGTGTGCGTTGTGGTAGCTGTCAAGGCGGTGTGGCAGCTGTGTGTGTGTGCGTTGTGGTAGCTGTCAGGGCGGTGTGGCAGCTGTGTGTGTGCGTTGTGGTAGCTGTCGGGGCGGTGTGGCAGCTGTGTGTGTGCGTTGTGGTAGCTGTCAGGGCGGTGTGGCAGCTGTGTGTGTGCGTTGTAGTAGCTGTCAGGGCGGTGTGGCAGCTGTGTGTGTGTGTTGTGGTAGCTGCGCCGGGGACACAGCCAAGAGCGACGGCCAATGTGACCTGTGACTACGCTGACTCTGTCGTCGCGGGCCGCTAGCGATGCCGCGCGACAGTCATCATGTAAATGAACGCCACACCGCTATTAAATATTCGTCCAAAAGTGACGAGTATCGACTGCCGTGTAACACGTTCGGTCGCGAGAGACCTCGGCACAGCATTCGCTGCACGGCTTTAGAGAGAGCGAGCTCCGTGCGCCGTGCGAGACTCTCCGAAGGGACGGTGCCTGGTCGTGCACAGCTCCAGCAGCACGGCGAGTCGATTCTGTCTTCAGACGCGGAGACGGATGTAGGTGCTCGCTCAGGTAGGGTCCTTCGTTTACAAGACATGCCGCGGAGACGCTCTCAGATATCTGCGTCGTTCTCTGGGTGTCGCACACAAACGTTGCAATGTAGTAGAATAGATACGATTTCAGATAATTGCCCCACAATATCGTCTGCCCTAAGCGTTGGATTTGCGACACTCGAATGGTCCGTAGTCCTAAGTAATAGGAACATATTTGCACGAGATCGATACTTAGACATTGGGTGAAGCCGTGTCCTTCGTGACGTGACCTCCTTCTATTACGTCATTCTGACCACTTCGTTGCAGAATGCAGGATTTTGATTCCGATTGGAAAGGAAACAACATTTCATATTAACGATATACCAATTTAAGACGTCGCACAATTAAAGAGAACTAATATCATGTGACAGTATATGACACATATTTCGGTGTCTATACGATTCAAGGGTCCATCGGTTTGATACAATGGTAACGAACGTAAATTCTGTCCCCGGGGGCTGCAGTTTAGCAATAACATTTGCATCATATAAAGGGGGCATACTGTCACACCAAGTCCTTCTGATCTGCCAATACCCTGTTTATCTTACATCATTTACATAGATTCTTTATGAAGTATATATTATATAAATATATTAATGCTACCTGTGTAACTGTGCGTGTTTGTATGACTACAGAATGTGTGTTTTAGGACCTTGCACTAAGTGGATATTTTCCAAAACGTTTAAGGACCTTAAACTAAGTGGATATTTTCTAAAACGTCTTAGGACTGCGCTACGTGCATATTTAAAAAAAAACGCCCCAAATTATGCTAAACTTGCAAGAACTCAGCATCAGCATCACATACTCCTCCGTTGCCTGGTTACTGACATAATGCAGTTACGCGGGGTCTGTATGCGATAAACAAACGCACCTACAGCTCGTTTACAACGTCCACTGTGCGTATCTTGGCCGTGGTCACAATGAGTGTATTAGTGTTTCGGCCCATCAGTAATAATAAGCCAGCTGCTACCCGCTCCACTCAGTTTGCGTTCTCGCCTATTGGAAATCGTAACGTCAATAAGAGCCGACCAAGGCCGGTATGCCTTCAGGAAGGTAGTGAACGACCAAGACCGGTATGCTTTCAGGAAGGTAGAGAACGACCAAGGTCGGTATGCCTTCAGGAAGGTGGTGAACGACCAAGACCGGTATGCTTTCAGGAAGGTAGTTAACAACCAAGGCCGGTATGCCTTCAGGAAGGTAGTGAACAACCAAGGCCGGTATGCCTTCAGGAAGGTAGTGAACAAACAAGACCGGTATGCCTTCAGGAAGGTAGTGAACAATCAAGGCCGGTATGCCTTCAGGAAGGTAGTGACCAACCAAGGCCGGTATGCCTTCAGGAAGGTAGTGAACAACCAAGGCCGGTATGCCTTCAGGAAGGTAGTGACCATCCAAGGCCGGTATGCCTTCAGGAAGGTAGTGAACAACCAAGGCCGGTATGCCTTCAGGAAGGTAGTGAACAACCAAGACCGGTATGCCTTCAGGAAGGTAGTGAACGACCAAGACCGGTATGCTTTCAGGAAGGTAGTGAACAACCAAGGCCGGTATGCCTTCAGGAAGGTAGTGAACAACCAAGACCGGTATGCCTTCAGGAAGGTAGTGAACAAACAAGGCCGGTATGCCTTCAGGAAGGTAGTGAACAACCAAGGCCGGTATGCCTTCAGGAAGGTAGTGAACAACCAAGACCGGTATGCCTTCAGGAAGGTAGTGAACCACCAAGGCCGGTATGCCTTCAGGAAGGTAGTGAACAATCAAGGCCGGTATGCCTTCAGGAAGGTAGTGAACAAACAAGACCGGTATGCCTTCAGGAAGGTAGTGAACAACCAAGGCCGGTATGCCTTCAGGAAGGTAGTGAACAACCAAGACCGGTATGCCTTCAGGAAGGTAGTGAACAACCAAGGCCGGTATGCCTTCAGGGAAGTAGTGACCAACCAAGGCCGGTATGCCTTCAGGAAGGTAGTGAACAACCAAGGCCGGTATGCCTTCAGGAAGGTAGTGACCATCCAAGGCCGGTATGCCTTCAGGAAGGTAGTGAACAACCAAGGCCGGTATGCCTTCAGGAAGGTAGTGACCATCCAAGGCCGGTATGCCTTCAGGAAGGTAGTGAACAACCAAGGCCGGTATGCCTTCAGGAAGGTAGTGAACAACCAAGGCCGGTATGCCTTCAGGGAAGTAGTGAACAACCAAGACCGGTATGCCTTCAGGAAGGTAGTGAACAACCAAGACCGGTATGCCTTCAGGAAGGTAGTCAACAACCAAAGCCGGTATGCCTTCAGGAAGGTAGTCAACAATTCCATTATATGGGTGCTTGGTAGTCACTGTGAATGTGTTCATCTCCAGTTTTCCTGGTTGTCAATTTAATAGCAGTGCTCTAAGTTTTAACAGAAAAAGGCCTATATTTCAGTTATTGCGCATTTCTCACACGTATACGTCTGACTACATCTTCACCTTGAAAGAGAAAAAAATGTATGGTTTTCAAGAACTTTACTCAAAAAGTGTTAGATTCCGGTCAGTTTTTCCGGTTGACTGAGGGCATGTTAACCAGCGCGACCGATAAGTGCATGCGCAGTACTATGAAAATCGGGTAACCTAGACTACATGTGACGTATTAAGTGAGACCGGCAGACACAGAACAAACGGAGTCTCAAACAAACATGCTATTCTCTCAGAAAGATGACTAGTTTAGTAAACAAAGGCCAAAATATGTTACATATCATGTTGAGTTTGGAGGCAAACAGTACGACCATATCGTACTGGCAAGCATAGGAATAGGTGTATACAAATATAGTTTCATTTGGCGAGCGAATTTTGCTAGATTTTGACACTCGAGACGTAAGGTTATCTAACAGTATGGCGCGGCCCATGAAATTAAGATGATGTGTGTTCAACAAGGTTTCCCTAGTTAACCACATGCGTGATTTTCTTAATTGTAGTTGCAAATGTTTATGTTTTAAATAACTCTTATAGGTGCATAGGCTCAATACCATGACTTTTGTGTCCCTGTAAGTATTATTACCATTAAAGGGTGACACGGGAATACACCTTTAACATGTATGGACCTATATAATATAGTATATAAGATAATGTCGACTACGTACGGAATGTTTATAAGACGAACGTTTGCATATCGTCATATATTGAGACAGTGTCCATTCATTAGTGTTGTGTCAATGTCAAGCAATTCAGGCGACTGCGGGGACCTAAAGCTGGCAACACCGCCGTAGACCCCCAGGAATCTCAGGCGACTGCGGGGACCTAAAGCTGGCAACACCGCCGTAGACCCCCAGGAATCTCAGGCGACTGCGATGACTTAAAGCTGGCAATGCTGCCGTAGACCCCCAGGAATCTCAGGCGACTGCGAGGACCTAAAGCTGGCAATGCTGCCGTAGACCCCCAGGAATCTCAGGCAACTGCGAGGACCTAAAGCTGGCAATGCTGCCGTAGACCCCCAGGAATCTCAGGCGACTGCGAGGACCTAAAGCTGGCAATGCTGCCGTAGACCCCCAGGAATCTCAGGCGACTGCGAGGACCTAAAGCTGGCAATGCTGCCGTAGACCCCCAGGAATCTCAGGCGACTGCGAGGACCTAAAGCTGGCAACGCCGCCGTAGACCCCCAGGAATCTCAGGCGACTGCGAGGACCTAAAGCTGGCAACGCCGCCGTAGACCCCCAGGAATCTCAGGCGACTGCGAGGACCTAAAGCTGGCAACGCCGCCGTAGACCCCCAGGAATCTCAGGCGACTGCGAGGACCTAAAGCTGGCAACGCCGCCGTAGACCCCCAGGAATCTCAGGCGACTGCGAGGACCTAAAGCTGGCAACGCCGCCGTAGACCCCCAGGAATCTCAGGCGACTGCGAGGACCTAAAGCTGGCGACCCCGCCGTAGACCCCCAGGAATCTCAGGCGACTGCGAGGACCTAAAGCTGGCGACGCCGCCGTAGACCCCCAGGAATCTCAGGCGACTGCGAGGACCTAAAGCTGGCGACCCCGCCGTAGACCCCCAGGAATCTCAGGCGACTGCGGGGACCTAAAGCTGGCGACGCCGCCGTAGACCCCCAGGAATCTCAGGCGACTGCGAGGACCTAAAGCTGGCGACCCCGCCGTAGACCCCCAGGAATCTCAGGCGACAGCGAGGACCTAAAGCTGGAGACGCCGCCGTAGACCCCCAGGAATCTCAGGCGACTGCGAGGACCTAAAGCTGGCGACCCCGCCGTAGACCCCCAGGAATCTCAAGCGACTGCAAGGACCTAAAGCTGGAGACGCCGCCGTAGACTCCCAGGAATCTCAGGCGACTGCGAGGACCTAAAGCTGGCGACCCCGCCGTAGACCCCCAGGAATCTCAGGCGACTGCGGGGACCTAAAGCTGGCGACGCCGCCGTAGACCCCCAGGAATCTCAGGCGACTGCGGGGACCTAAAGCTGGCGACGCCGCCGTAGACCCCCAGGAATCTCAGGCGACTGCGAGGACCTAAAGCTGGAGACGCCGCCGTAGACTCCCAGGAATCTCAGGCGACTGCGAGGACCTAAAGCTGGCGACCCCGCCGTAGACCCCCAGGAATCTCAGGCGACTGCGGGGACCTAAAGCTGGCGACGCCGCCGTAGACCCCCAGGAATCTCAGGCGACTGCGAGGACCTAAAGCTGGCGACGCCGCCGTAGACCCCCAGGAATCTCAGGCGACTGCGAGGACCTAATTAAAATGGATACCGATTAAATGTTGCATTTTAGTGATGCACACATGAGGTACACACGGTGTACACATGATGTACATATGCTATACACATGATGTACACATGATTAAACGACGATTATCAATGCTTTCGCGAAATTTAAGCTAAACAACGACAAACGAGATTACTTCTGGCTGACACGGACCTCTGTGTTTTATGTAAGATTTGTTTTAATTTTGTGTTTGTAAGTTATTGAGTTATTCCTTACCTACTTACTTACTTACTTAGGCCCGTTTGCTCGCTTGGACTATTCACAAAAGCTCTCCACTGTGGCCTGCTCTGTGCCGTCCACACAAGCTCTTCACTGTGTCCTGTTCTGTGCCGTCCACACAAGCTCTCCACTGTGTCCTGTTCTGTGCCGTCCACACAAGCTCTCCACTGTGTCCTGTTCTGTGCCGTCCACACAAGCTCTCCACTGTGGCCTGTTCTGTGCCGTCCACACACGCTCTCCACTGTGGCCTTTTCTGTGCCGTCCACACAAGCTCTCCACTGTGTCCTGTTCTGTGCCGTCCACACAAGCTCTCCACTGTGTCCCGTTCTGTGCCGTCCACACAAGCTCTCCACTGTGGCCTGTTCTGTGCCGTCCACACACGCTCTCCACTGTGGCCTGTTCTGTGCCGTCCACACAAGCTCTCGACTTTGTCCTGTTCTGTGCCGTCCACACAAGCTCTCAACTGTGTCCTGTTCTGAGCCGTCCACACAAGCTCTCCACTGTGTCCTGTTCTGAGCCGTCCACACAAGCTCTCCACTGTGTCCTGTTCTGAGCCGTCCACACAAGCTCTCCACTGTGTCCCGTTCTGTGCCATCCATACAAGCTCTCCACTGTGGCCTGTTCTGTGCCGTCCACACAAGCTCTCCACTGTGTCCTGTTCTGTGCCGTCCACACAAGCTCTCCACTGTGTCCTGTTCTGTGCCGTCCACACAAGCTCTCCACTTTGTCCTGTTCTGTGCCGTCGTTATTTCATTCCCGGTGTATCTCATCTTCTTCAGTTCCGTTTACATGTATCGCCGCCATGTGTTTCTGGGTCGTCCTCTTTTCCTCTTCCCCTGGGGGTTCCTAGTTAGTACATGTCTGGTGACGCTGGTTGGGAGTTTTCGTAGTGTAAGGCCAATCCACCTCCATTTTCTCTTTTTGATTTCGTTTGCTACTGGATGCTGCTAGGTCCCTTCCCAGGGAGAAGTTTTGCTAATTTTGTCAAACCATTTCAAATTCAACATTCTGCGCAGGCATTTATTGATGAAAGTCTATCCTTTTCAGTGTTTGCTGTGTCATTCTCCGTGTCTCTGAGCTGTATTTTACGTCTTCTTCTGTGTCTCCTATCATGCTGATTTTACTGCCCAAGTGCGTAGAGGAGTCCGTTTCTTCCAGTGGTTCCCCTCCAGGAGTAACCGGGTTGCTGCTCTTCGTGTTGGCTTTCATGATCTTTGCATCTGTTGATGTTGAGTCCTGTCTGTGGTGACACTATGTTTAGAAGCTCTTCTACAAAGCGCAAGTCGTACACCTTGCTCAAAATGGTCCACTGGATATCATTTCTCCTATTTTCTGTGATTCTCTTCATTATCCGGTCTATGTCCAGCAGGAAGAGGAAAGGTGACAAAAAGCACCCCTGCCTCACTCCTGTCTTCACCATGAAAGAGTATGTGAGTTGTTCTTCACGCCATCCCAAACTTATTTGGTATTCCACGATGTCGTAAAAGCTTCCAAAGGTCTCATTGTCGATGCTATCAAATGGCTTCTCATTGTCCACGAAGTTGATGTACAGGGATGAATCCCACTCCATAGACTGTTCCACTATGATGCGAAGTGTAGCGATTTGGTCGGTGCAATGTCTATCTTTTCGGAAGCCTGCCACGAAGTTATGAGTAAATACAAATATGACTCTTGTTGTGCGTGTAACGTTGTCAACCCCAAATGTGACTCTTGTTGTGCGTGTAACGTTGTCAACCACAGATACATCGATGTGCAGATAAAACCGTACATGTGGTTGAATCTTTCTTCACTGATTTCTATATGGTTGGTCATGTGCCAAAACAGATCTACAACGTATCTGAGTCTGTCTTCAACCACAACACTGCGCTTTTGTCTTTGGCGTCGTCTACTTCAGGACGTACGCCACATCGTATGCAGAAGGAAAATCAATCGATTGTACTCGTGACCTAGTTGATTGAATATCGCTCAACACGTGATTATTTTACGAGAGATGTCCGCGTCGCTCTCCCACATCGCCATAGCTTGTGCCGAAGCACCGAGTGGGCAGCAGCAGCAGCCTATGGGACCTACTCAGGCTTAGCCGCTTGTGTCACGGTACATCGCCGCTGCCGCATTAGAGACGACGAACAGTTTTACCGGCTGAATCGAGGTAGTAATTACCGTCCTCAGCATTCGTCGAGTCACGCGGCATCAGCCGAGAGATTAGCGCTGACTATTAATGCTGGAATTACGTGGACAACGTCGAATGAAGTAGACGGAACGACTTCTCTTACCTCGGAGTCCACTGGATATGTACGTACTGCAGATGGATGTGTATCAGTTTTGATTTGTCATTTAAGGAAAGGAAAATACGTATTTTTCAACATATTCTAAGTTAGGTTTATAATGGTATGCTATAGGGATGTCAATGACAATTTCGAACAGCATATCTATTTTTTATTTTCATGATGGGGGTACAACCTTACAACCAGGTGAATCCAATTCTTTTACCGATAAAAGCATTTGTTTGATCCAGGAAGCACAGGGTCACGTGCTGTCCTTTTGCGAACGTGTTCACAATCTTCTTTTTCTTCTCGTGTCCCTACACTTCTCGTGTCCCTACACTTTTCGTGTCCCTACACTTCTCTTGTCCCTAAACTTCTCTTGTCCATACACTTCTCGTGTCCCTACACCTCTCGTGTCCCTACACTTCTCGTGTCCATACACTTCTCGTGTCCCTAAACTTCTCTTGTCCATACACTTCTCGTGTCCCTACACTTCTCTTGTCCATACACTTCTCGTGTCCCTACACTTCTCGTGTCCCTACACCTCTCGTGTCCCTACACTTCTCGTGTCCATACACTTCTCGTGTCCCTAAACTTCTCTTGTCCATACACTTCTCGTGTCCCTACACTTCTCTTGTCCCTAAACTTCTCTTGTCCATACACTTCTCGTGTCCCTACACTTCTCGTGTCCCTACACCTCTCGTGTCCCTACACTTCTCGTGTCCGTACACTTCTCGTGTCCCTACACTTCTCTTGTCCCTACACTTCTCGTGTCCCTCCACTTCTCGTGTCCCTACACTTCTCGTGTCCATACACTTCTCGTGTCCCTACACTTCTCGTGTCCCTACACTTCTCTTGTCCATACACTTCTCGTGTCCCTACACTTCTCTTGTCCCTACACTTCTCGTGTCCCTCCACTTCTCGTGTCCCTACACTTCTCGTGTCCATACACTTCTCTTGTCCCTACACTTCTCGTGTCCCTACACTTCTCTTGTCCATACACTTCTCGTGTCCCTACACTTCTCCCCGCCACTGCAGACTACACGCTTTGACACACGAGTTGCAATTGTGTTTGTAAACTACCAAGTCGTCTGGTCTGCAAGGCTATGGTAGGAGAGAGCATTCTAGGATATGTTGCATCGTTTAAGAGTCCTCTCCAGTCACATTAGGTAGGGCAGTTTTAATTGTACCCAAACTTCTGCGCTGCAATCAATGGACCTGTGTCAATCAATGGACCTGTGTCAATCAATGGACCTATGTCAATCAATGGACCTGTGTCAATTGGATCCTGGATTTGGCCAAAGGGCGCAAAGTTTTTATATGGGTAGATGTTGGTAAGGAGGCAATGTGTATAATACATTTAGTTGTGTCGACATTATTAATTGTGGAACTAAGCGGGTTTGTGTTGAATTACTTTCGTTCTCACAAAATATCCACAGATGAAACCGTGAAAATGTAACTGCAATCTGAGCCGTTAGGTAGATTGGTCCTTCTGGATCTGGATCTAGATCTCAGCGAAGTCCTACTAGGACATTGTGCTGAGGGTTTATTTCCGAGTGTCCTTCTCTTGAGTTAGTCCATGACAGGTTTTTCAGTTCGTGGGATATATTACTTCACCTGGCATAGACACCACATAGAAGGGACCAACAGCCTTTAGTGTCTCTTCCGAAAGACTCACCTACTGTCCCCTTTTTGACCACTGAAAGTGCCTTTTTAATATTTTGTTCGTCAATAGAAAATTACTATAAAATGTCCTATCCAGAACGAACATCCACAAAACCACTTGGCAGTTATATTATACGTACTCCCATGGCATATCGATATGTAGATATATATTTTAGGTATTATATTTGTTAATATTCGTTTGGACAGTATCTATTAAACGAGATGTAGCAAAATAAACTGGACAGCCATTTTG
This sequence comes from Lamellibrachia columna, assembly GCA_963662155.1. Lineage (NCBI taxonomy): Eukaryota > Metazoa > Annelida > Polychaeta > Sabellida > Siboglinidae > Lamellibrachia > Lamellibrachia columna. The sequence continues at coordinate 15,001,284 of OY759272.1, read as the reverse complement.
TGCTGCAACGCGGTTCGTTCGTTTTCTCCAGGCGCAATTTCCGGCGGAAAATGTATTAGTAAAAGTTGCTGCGACCACTTAGCAAGTCTGAACGGCGTCACATTATATCTATCACTACTTCCTGGTATCACAGCGCATTCGAGGCAGTCTTTACGACGATCCAATGAGTCAATCTGTCAAAGGAAGCCTGCTAACTAGTCATTGAAAACGCAATTACACGCAACTATGGCAACAATATCGATCGAACCAAAGTTCAGCGAGTGGTCGACCTGGTGTCAAACGTACACTGTATGCACCCACCATCTTAGTATCAAACGGTCGTAGTGGCGACGTTGATCCGTGTACGCAGCCTCCATCTTAGTGTCAAACGGTCGTAGTGGCGACGTTGATCCGTGTACGCAGCCACCATCTTAGTATCAAACGGTCGTAGTGGCGACGTTGATCCGTGTACGCAGCCACCATCTTAGTGTCAAACGGTCGTAGTGGCGACGTCGATACGTGTACGCAGCCACCATCTTAGTGTCAAACGGTCGTAGTGGCGAAGTTGATCCGTGTACGCAGCCACCATCTTAGTGTCAAACGGTCGTAGTGGCGACATTGATCCGTGTACACAGCCTCCATCTTAGTGTCAAACGGTCGTAGTGGTGACGTTGATCCGTGTACGCAGCCACCATCTTAATGTCAAACGGTCGTAGTGGCGCCGTCGATACGTGTACGCAGCCTTAATCTTAGTGTCAAACGGTCATAGTGGTGGCGTCGATACGTGTACGCAGCCACCATCTTAGTGTCAAACGGTCGTAGTGGCGAAGTTGATGCGTGTACGCAGCCTCCATCTTAGTGTCAAACGGTCGTAGTGGCGACGTTGATCCGTGTACGCAGCCACCATCTTAGTGTCAAACGGTCGTAGTGGCGACGTCGATACGTGTACGCAGCCACCATCTTAGTGTCAAACGGTCGTAGTGGCGAAGTTGATCCGTGTACGCAGCCACCATCTTAGTGTCAAACGGTCGTAGTGGCGACATTGATCCGTGTACACAGCCTCCATCTTAGTGTCAAACGGTCGTAGTGGTGACGTTGATCCGTGTACGCAGCCACCATCTTAATGTCAAACGGTCGTAGTGGCGCCGTCGATACGTGTACGCAGCCTTAATCTTAGTGTCAAACGGTCATAGTGGTGGCGTCGATACGTGTACGCAGCCACCATCTTAGTGTCAAACGGTCGTAGTGGCGAAGTTGATGCGTGTACGCAGCCTCCATCTTAGTGTCAAACGGTCGTAGTGGCGACGTTGATCCGTGTACGCAGCCACCATCTTAGTGTCAAACGGTCGTAGTGGCGACGTCGATACGTGTACGCAGCCACCATCTTAGTGTCAAACGGTCGTAGTGGCGCCGTCGATACGTGTACGCAGCCTTAATCTTAGTGTCAAGCGGTCGTAGTGGTGGCGTCGATACGTGTACGCAGCCACCATCTTAGTGTCAAACGGTCGTAGTGGCGACGTCGATACGTGTACGCAGCCACCATCTTAGTGTCAAACGGTCGTAGTGGCGCCGTCGATACGTGTACGCAGCCTTAATCTTAGTGTCAAACGGTCGTAGTGGTGGCGTCGATACGTGTACGCAGCCACCATCTTAGTGTCAAACGGTCGTAGTGGTGGCGTCGATACGTGTATGCAGCCATCATCGTATTGTCATTGGTTTTGTCTGTATGGACACGTGGCTGATACTGTGTTTCTTTTAGAAAACAGGTGGCATTTTTTTGTGTTTCGCCGATATGCATTAGTTGCAATATGATATGCTTGTTATCAAAGTATCACGTGGTATGTGAAATACTGTGATAATCGCATTTGCGATTTGAAAAAGCGAACTAGCAAGATTGACCAAATTTAACTTTGCCCGGTGTCACGTCGTTTACAACGAATCACAAAGCTTTGCTGAGACAAAGTTCAAAATGCAATCACACACCTTTAAAAAGTATAGTGTTCAGGGCTGCGTAATACAGTTGTCTTCTGACCAACTCCGAGACACGGCTCGGTGTTTGTGGGCCGACTCGGACGGATCCCGTTGAAGTTGGCGTCACGTTTCTAACTTGATGGTCGGCATATTGAATTAAGTTGGTGATCTTATTATGCACTGTGGTTACCAGATACGTTCTTACGAGGCCTCGTTCGACTGGTCAGCCATTTTACTTAATATTGTAGTGTAGGTTGGACATGAGAAAGTACTCTTTCTCACAGAGGGTGATAAATGAATGGAACAAACTGCCAAATGATTGTGTTAATGCTAGTAGGGTGAATATGTTTAAAAATAGAATTGACAGATATTTGATAAGAGCGGGCTACACATAGATGAGAAAATTGTTGGACTCTCGATAAGCCAATGGCTTCCTTGTCCACTTTGCCATCTGGAACATGTTGTTTGGGATGGCAATCTTATTAAATCTTGTTAAATATTACGCCAATCTGAGCGGAGCCCGGTATGCAGTGTTAACCACGACACTACCGCGCCTCTAACGGCGATTATTTGACTCGTCTGGATATAACGGGACAATGGTAGCCTAGAAGAGCTTAAATCTCTCACTGCGTCCATGATGATTATTCCGTGATCTAAAAAGAACAGAGAGGATGTACATTAGACTGGTCGATGTGGTGATGCATGCTGGGTAAACGCAACACTGCAATGTTGACCTACACATTAAACACCAGGCTGTCTTACTTACGTAGTCCTCTTCGCTCGAGGTAGAGCACAGGGCCGAAACGACTCTTTATTTGCTGCTTTCTTCATCTCTTTCCAGATGGTTCCATGTTTCTTTACTTCCTCGGCTATTGATCTCTTCCAGTTATCCTTGGGTCTGCCAAGCTGTCTACATTGGGTTAACGATATCTCAAGCAGAATAAAAAATAACAACACGAAAGACAACGTCGACGTCAGCCACCCGCCCTCCTCGTGACTCAGTGCTCACGTTGGTATTCACCCGCCCTCCTCGTGACCAGTTCTCACGTTGGTATCCACCAGCCCTCCTCGTGACGCAGTGCTCACGTTGGTATCCAACCGCCCTCCTCATGACGCAGTGCTCACGTTGGTATCCATCCGCCTTCCTCGTGACCCAGTGTTCACGTTGGTATCCACCCGCCCTCCTCGTGACTCAGTGTTCACGTTGGTATCCACCCGCCCTCCCCGTGACCCAGTGTTCATGTTGGTATCCACCCGCCCTCCTCGTGACGCAGTGCTCACGTTGGTATCCACCCGCCCTCCTCGTGACGCAGTGGTCACGTTTGTATCCAACCGCCCTCCTCATGACGCAGTGCTCACGTTGGTATCCACCCGCCCTCATCGTGACCCAGCGCTCACGTTGGTATCCACCCGCCCTCCTCGTGACCCAGTGCTCACGTTGGTATCCACCCGCCCTCCTCGTGACCCAGTGCTCACGTTGGTATCCACCCGCCCTCCTCGTGACCCAGTGCTCATGTTGGTATCCACCCGCCCTCCTCGTGACCCAGTGTTCACGTTGGTATCCACCCGCCCTCCTCGTGACCCAGTGCTCACGTTGGTATCCACCCGCCCTCCTCGTGACCCAGTGCTCACGTTGGTATCCACCCGCCCTCCTCGTGACCCAGTGCTCATGTTGGTATCCACCCGCCCTCCTCGTGACCCAGTGCTCACGTTGGTATCCACCCGCCCTCCTCGTGACCCAGTGCTCATGTTGGTATCCACCCGCCCTCCTCGTGACCCAGTGCTCATGTTGGTATCCACCCGCCCTCCTCGTGACCCAGTGCTCATGTTGGTATCCACCCGCCCTCCTCGTGACCCAGTGCTCATGTTGGTAGCCACCCGCCCTCCTCGTGACCCAGTGCTCATGTTGGTATCCACCCGCCCTCCTCGTGACCCAGTGCTCATGTTGGTAGCCACCCGCCCTCCTCGTGACCCAGTGCTCATGTTGGTATCCACCCGCCCTCCTCGTGACCCAGTGCTCATGTTGGTAGCCACCCGCCCTCCTCGTGACCCAGTGCTCATGTTGGTATCCACCCGCCCTCCTCGTGACCCAGTGCTCATGTTGGTATCCACCCGCCCTCCTCGTGACCCAGTGCTCATGTTGATATCCACCCGCCCTCCTCGTGACCCAGTGCTCATGTTGGTATCCACCCGCCCTCCTCGTGACCCAGTGCTTATGTTGGTATCCACCCGCCCTCCTCGTGACCCAGTGCTCATGTTGATATCCACCCGCCCTCCTCGTGACCCAGTGCTCATGTTGGTATCCACCCGCCCTCCTCGTGACCCAGTGCTCATGTTGATATCCACCCGCCCTCCTCGTGACCCAGTGCTCATGTTGGTATCCACCCGCCCTCCTCGTGACCCAGTGCTCATGTTGGTATCCACCCGCCCTCCTCGTGACCCAGTGCTCATGTTGGTATCCACCCGCCCTCCTCGTAACCCAGTGCTCACGTTGGTATCCACCCGCCCTCCTCGTGACCCAGTGCTCATGTTGGTATCCACCCGCCCTCCTCGTGACCCAGTGCTCATGTTGGTATCCACCCGCCCTCCTCGTGACCCAGGGCTCATGTTGGTATCCACCCGCCCTCCTCGTGACCCAGTGCTCACGTTGGTATCCACCCGCCCTCCTCGTGACCCAGTGCTCATGTTGGTATCCACCCGCCCTCCTCGTGACCCAGTGCTCACGTTGGTATCCACCCGCCCTCCTCGTGACCCAGTGCTCATGTTGGTATCCACCCGCCCTCCTCGTGACCCAGGGCTCACGTTGGTATCCACCCGCCCTCCTCGTGACCCAGTGCTCATGTTGATATCCACCAGCCCTCCTCGTGACCCAGTGCTCATGTTGGTATCCACCCGCCCTCCTCGTGACCCAGTGCTCATGTTGGTATCCACCCGCCCTCCTCGTGACCCAGTGCTCATGTTGGTATCCACCCGCCCTCCTCGTGACCCAGTGTTCACGTTGGTATCCACCCGCCCTCCTCGTGACCCAGTGCTCACGTTGGTATCCACCCGCCCTCCTCGTGACCCAGTGCTCATGTTGATATCCACCAGCCCTCCTCGTGACCCAGTGCTCACGTTGGTATCCACCCGCCCTCCTCGTGACCCAGTGCTCATGTTGGTATCCACCCGCCCTCCTCGTGACCCAGTGCTCACGTTGGTATCCACCCGCCCTCCTCGTGACCCAGTGCTCATGTTGGTATCCACCCGCCCTCCTCGTGACCCAGGGCTCAGTTACGTCCGGCAAAACAACTGCAGCAATTCGATTTTTCTAATCGCAAGTGCTAAAAATACATGTTTCTTCTTATATTATCATTAGCCTAATAGTCCACAGGGCCGACTCTTTGAACATACACAACTGGCGGGAACTCGTATGTATCCGTAAAACTTTTGAGAAAAACTAAAATAACTTATTATCCATATTATAATTTTTTTTTATATATATACAAATATCTGTGTTATCCGCCATAGGTCGACGCATACATAGACGATCGGTGAAACGAAACAGCAGCCACCAACGCATCCACTGCTGGGTTTCGATTGATTTCCTGCTCTTTGGTTGTTTGTCACATCCTGATATGCGCATTACTAACAATGTCGTGACAACAAGGGTCGTGACGACGCCAATTCCAACACGCGCAGTCCGCTTGTAATTACCGTAGCGGCCACTGCTGCGGCATTACTGTTCATAGACATTGCCCACTGCCGCGTCTGTCGTCTGCGTGTCAAATGTCGTCTGTATGTTTGCAGTTGCCGCCGACAGCCTTTCGTCGAGGACAGACCTTCTCGTCAGCGATGACACCGACGACAACGCGAGCGACGCGCGCGACTCGCGCGACCGGTACGACGACGCGACGGGCGTAGACGAGATGGAGACGAGTCGCACGTCAGTGGTGGCTGTCTACGTCGCTGTTGCTCTCGTCGGGGTCGGCAGCAGCTTCGTCACCAACGCCCTATGGGTGCTGCTTCCGCTATTGACGCAACGTACGCCAGAGGGCGCCGCACTTCCGGTCTACCTGCTGTTGGTGTTTGAGTGCAGTCACGTGGTGCTGGTCGCCTACCTCGTGGTCCGGCGGTGTTCCCGCAGTGTCGTCAGTGACGTCCCGTTCGTGTACAGCAGTTACGTGTTGTCGTTGACGGCGCTGCTGCTGCTGGCTGTCTTCTGGCGTCACTCGACCGACATCGCGGGCCGGCCACACAGCTTCGTGCTGTTCGTGTGCGCGCTGCTCGGCGCTGTCGTAGCGTGCGTGTCGACTGTCACGTGCGCCGGCTTCGCGGCCCGCCTGCGCACGCGCTACATGAGCGCCATCGTGCTCGGAGACGCCCTGTCCGCGGTCGTTCCACACCTCCTCTCAGTCGCCCAGGGCGTCGGCCGCGCCATGGACTGTCCCCACAAGCCGCTCGTCCAGACAGGTAACCACACGGCGTCTACTGTCCACGGCGGCCGCTACGTGATGGATACGCTGTCCAGCAGTGAGGTCGTGCTGCCCCAGCCGCTGAGATACTCCGAGTCGACCTTCTTCTTCGTGGGCGCCGCCTTCTTGCTGACATCGGCCGTCGCCTTCGTCAACTTCCGCTGCAGCGAGGCATGCCGGGCCCAATACGACGTTGCTGCAGTTGCCGAGCACGTTGACATCGAGCTACGCGGCCTGCGCCGGGGCCCTGTCTCTAACAGTCTCCGGAGAGACCACGGCTACGTGCTGGACGACGGCTCCATCCGCCACGTCCGTGCCTGCCCGTCTACGGCTGCACGCGGCGTCGAACATACCCGTTACTACGACCGCCGGAAAGGGCGCAACTCAAACGGCGCCGACGCAGGGCGCCACTGCAGCGTCGACTTAATCGGATGTGATGTCACGATGGACACGTATCACGCGAGAGGACACCAAGATGGTGCCGCGGCGGCGTCTGAAAAGCCGAAGATGTTCCCGCTCCTTGTCCTCATCACGTTGTGGGTGAGCAGCGTCCTCAACGGCCCGGCGTCCGTCGTCAAGGCGCATGCCTGCTACCCCACCGCCAACGGCTCCTTCAGAGTCGGTTGCATCGTTAGTGACGTGTGCATCGTGCTCGCTTGCCCCCTGGCGACAAGATGTATGGCCAAGTCTCGCGTGACTTTCATCGTCGCGTTCACGGCACTCGGGACGATTGTCGTGTTCTACTTCGCGGCGCTGGTGTGGTTCAGTCGGACGGTGGACGGGGCCAGGGACTCGCTCTTGTTCGGAGACCCCGGCGAACTGCTCGCGGTAGGTCTACGGGGCTGTCACGCCACATGCATTGACCCCTTAATTACCCAAACCCCCCCCCCACCCCCACCGTAACTTTAACCTTCAGGAAATTATGTTCACCATTATTTTGCTCAATAATGATTTCTTTCGATGAAACGATGGGCTAAGGTGGAATTCAGTCACGCGGTCATGTTTCGAATCTCAGACGAGTAGACCCATTTCCTGAAGAAACCATAATTATTCATGGTTTTTTTTTGTAATTTTATTAAACTGCAATGCATGATTTTCACAAAAAAAATTGCGTTTTCTTACACTCGCATCGGCGAGAGAAACCATTTCGTCAATACAGCGTTCCCTAACGTCGACAGTGATGTGCGATGCCATTCGCTGCCACGCAGCGCCTCACCGTGGAGCGATACACATTCATTATCTCGCGTACGGCGATGTTTTGGGAAATGGTGTTTTGAGAATCATGTCGTAAAACCGTAGGTTTGATTGTGTCGCTGAGAACACACACACTGCCGTTAACTAATGTCCCTGTAATGACATCGTGCAGCTGTCAAGGCTCTTGCCATCGAACAAATATGACTCGGCTAACAGTCATAGGTTCTCGAAGCAGGAATAGTGAAATAGGTTAGGAATTTATCAATGTAAGCCTAAGAGCACTATTCTGAATATTTTAGTTTACGTAACATTAATTTATTATATACTTTGAAGTCGCGCAAAACGCATGCACGCGCATCACCAGGTGTTCCTCGATTAATATAAACACCTAATATACTTAATATAATATACTTAGCATGTAATTTGCACCTTCTTGTAGCCCAACTCAAAGTGTTTACATTGACATAGTTTTCATTTCAGGTGTTTTCCACTGAGTAGAATAACCTCGAAAAACAAAATGGCGACCGTGAAATAGAAGGCGTGTGGCTTGAACAGACCATGCGAATGTCTTGCGCTGCAGTCTGTCGTTTAGCTGTCTGTATCAACTGCAGTTTGTAGGCAAACACATGAAGCCGTTTGTGAATGATAAGGTGCACGGTTGTTACTGGGAGAATTATTATCATGAAGCACACGAAAATATAATAAAACGATCCGCGCACCAGTTTGACACACTCGTCGCCGACAAAGTCCGTCCACTGCCAGTCTCCAATAATCTCTCGCAGATAGTTGGTTTCGACAGTGGCTGCGTCCGCTACTGCAGTCTGTAATTACACTGCACCACAATCACTGACTTTGTCTCTGCAAGTCACACAACGCACTGAACATTCTTTTTCGCGGTCGCCATTTTGTTTCGCAGCGTACTCTACTCACTGGACATAATATATCTGAAAAGAAAATACAAAAATAAGAAAGATAATTTAAGAACACCGTGTAACATTACGGTAAGTAATTAAGTTTGGACGACTTTTTTCAGACGATTGCCTGGGTGACAGTCAGCGGACTATTTTCTTACGCTCGAGCGTTGACTGCCATCGTGTGTCGCGACGCGAGCAGTGAAGCCGTCTTCTGGTACGCTTGTGTTACACAGCTCGGCACGGCTATCGGCAGTCTGACAGTCATCGACAACACCGGAATCTGCCTCGTCTACAAGGCAAAGGTGTCGTGCGATTAGCTGCCCGCCGTGCAGATAACCTCAATGTGGAGAGCGACTTTGACGTCAGTGCATTCTGTAACACTCAGTGATCTGTCATTGTGGCACCGTGACAAACCTTTCACTGCAGTCGTATTGTATGTTTGACATATTTCAGTAGTGTTGATAACGATTCAGTTTGCTATGGACTTATGATGTTAAACATCACCTGACGACGCCACGTGTCGAGTGTACTTGTTGGACCCTACAAATGGCAAATGGGTGTTCGACCTGATATCCGGGTTAGTTAGAGCCACCAGCACTTCACCAATAGTCAACGCCGGGTTATACTTTATGTATGTCAGATAAAACGAAGTAGGTCCTTTACATAAATGTATATCTTAGAAATATCTTGAATATCTTATATTCCTTGGCAATTGAATATTTGTGTTTAAACAATACATGCGAATTCGTAGTTTTTGTATAGATGTTTGCATAGTTTACTCAAAAGCAAAAGTACCAAAATCACGAATGAATAGCCTCGTTTAGCAAATGTCTTGCAAAATTTAGAGCTGTCTTAGCGCATCCGCTGTAGAGGTTTAACGTCTTCCAGCACATGCCTTTATTTTGAGTAGATCTGCGTCTTTCCATCAACATGTTCCAGAAATAAAACTATTCGTTATTTTCTCCTCATGTTGTACAGTATTTCTATACTAAACGTTTGTCGTGAATTGAACACTCCCAACGGGTCGTACTTTCTCCCTGCCCACAGATGTGTCCAGTGGTGATGGGTGTAAGACGTAGCTGGAGGCTTGTTCCGAAACCCTTCCGCCAACACCTTTCTACATAACTCGTCAAGTCTTTCAAAGTTCTCTTCTAAACCGCCTTTCGAGTTTACGCAGACGTCACGTATATAATCAATTCTGCTCGTGTCGACGATTGGGTGGAAGTCTTCGGGCAGGGAGAGAAATATTGGCTCGGCGTTGTTGTTGAACAATCCACCGCGTCTGTATGCCTTGTATTCGTTGGTCAACATAAATGGTCCAGTTGCGTGCAGAATGTCGTTCCACATGAACATGCCCGTGTAGCGTTTTAGGTGACCGATGACTGCCCCGAAAAACGGATGTCCTGCAGTACATGCCATGAGGGCATTCGATACGAGGGGGATGCCGGTAGGGCTGAGGAAGTGCGCGTGCACGAGGGGTTCCTGACTGACGAAACAAGGGTGTTTGTCGACGTAGGGGTCGAGAGGACGAAGACACTCCATGTCGAGGTCTGCGTACACTCCTCCGTACTCAAACAGCACGAAGTACCTGCAACAACAATTAACGCACGGATGACCAACACAATCCCACCAACACAATCCCACCAAACACAATCCCACCAACACAATCCCACCAAACACAGTCCCACCAACATAATCCCACCAACACAATCCCACCAAACACAGCCCCACCAACACAATCCCACCAACACAATCCCACCAAACACAGCCCCACCTAGGCACAGTCAAACGTCTGTCGTACATAAATATGCAACTATGACGTTTTGTGGTGAAAACCGTAACATCACGTGCGTGGGTTGAATTAGGAAAATATCGCCCACTATTCACGATAAACATTCTCCTAATCAATTATATGGAGCGTATTTCTTCTACTTGTTGACACCACTGTGCAGGTGGCAGGTCACGGAATACACACGTCAAACGGTTAGTGCGTGTCTGTTTTTATATATTGTTTCCGATGCACATTTGCGTCGGAAGGGCCAAGTCGACGTGTTGGTGTTCCAAGAGGTCGACCGCCGCCTCTGTGTAGGACGAGGCGACAACGATGCCTAAAATGAATCCAACCGAGGTATGCAGCTGTCAACTAATGGCGGGTTACCAACAGTATCCCGCCAACATTGTCTTACAACAGCTCGCCCCTCCACATTGTCTTACAACAGCTCGCCCTTCCACATTGTCTTACAACAGCTTGCCCCTCCACATTGTCTTACAATAGCTAGCCCCTCCACATTTTCTTACAATAGCTCGCCCCTCCACATTGTCTTACAATAGCTCGCCCCTCCACATTGTCTTGCAATAGCTAGCCCCTCCACATTGTCTTACAATAGCTCGCCCCTCCACATTGTCTTACAATAGCTAGCCCCTCCGTGGTTTCCTTATTTACTGGCAGAATACACAGTGATATAATCATAATTGAATGATATAATCATAATTGAAGTTTTGCCATCGCAATCGAAATCGTATTGGGATGTTGTTATAGTATCGATTTTTTATAATCGGGCCGGTATCCAAAAAATAGCCTATATGCAATTGACCTGTTCAAATGTCATGCGATTCCAATGTGTACCGTTAGCTCGCGTCTATCACGGACCCAACCGAACACACGGGCAATTAAACATTGACCCAGATGCCGCACCGTACAATGAGAGGAATTGCTAAAAATTATCTTTGTTACTTCCGGCAAATTGAGTGTGGCAGAAAATAATTTCGATGTTGTGCACGCACGCACCCACTCACCCACGCACTCACACGCACGCGCACGCGCACGCACACGCACACGCACACACCATAATATATGCAACCAGGAAGACCAACTTAATTGCTACTATCTGTGTCAAACCTACGCACTCAATGGCTTCTGGTTTGGCGCTTAAAGAGCGTTGAGAATATTGTTTCAGACTGAGAACAACTCGGGTATATCGGCGGAAAGTAGATTATTTGACGACCCCGGTTGTGCTAGCAACTACGCTGGTTAGTGATTTAAAAAGTCAGGTGTTTACCACGGGATGACGTAGACAGAAATGACAGAATGACAGGCGGCACGAGGATGAGGCAGTTGTCCGTCTAACAACTTGCTTTATTATAAAAACGCGATAGAATATAAATATGGACATGAAACAGTCGCCAGGATGCGTCGGCGACACAGGGTCGCTCTACAGAACACAACGAGGAATACGTAACCGTTGAGCGGGAGGTTAACATAGCGGGAGGTTAACATAGCGGGAGGTTAACATAGCGGGAGGTTAACATAGCGGGAGGTTAACATAGCGGGAGGTTAACATAGCGGGAGGTTAACATAGCGGGAGGTTAACATAGCGGGAGGTTAACATAGCGGGAGGTTAACATAGCGGGAGGTTAACATAGCGGGAGGTTAACATAGCGGGAGGTTAACATAGCGGGAGGTTAACATAGCGGGAGGTTAATATAGCGGGAGGTTAATATAGCGGGAGGTTAATATAGCGGGAGGTTAACATAGGGGGAGGTTAACATAGCGGGAGGTTAATATAGCGGGAGGTTAACATAGCGGGAGGCTAACATAGCGGAAGGTTAATATAGCGGGAGGTTAACATAGCGGGAGGTTAATATAGCGGGAGGTTAACATAGCGGGATATTAACATAGCGGGAGGTTAATATAGCGGGAGGTTAATATAGCGGGAGGTTAACATAGGGGGAGGTTAACATAGCGGGAGGTTAATATAGCGGGAGGTTAATATAGCGGGAGGTTAATATAGCGGGAGGTTAACATAGGCGGAGCTTAACATAGCGGGAGGTTAATATAGCGGGAAGTTAACATAGCGGGAGGTTAATATAGCGGGAGGTTAACATAGGGGGAGGTTAACATAGCGGGAGGTTAATATAGAGGGAGGTTAACATAGCGGGAGGTTAATATAGGGGGATATTAACATAGTGGGAGGTTAACATAGCGGGAGGTTAACATAGGGGGATATTAACATAGCGGGAGGTTAATATAGCGGGAGGTTAATATAGCGGAAGATTAACATAGGGGGAGGTTAGCATAGCGGGAGGTTAATATAGCGGGAGGTTAACATAGCGGAAGGTTAACATAGCGGGATATTAACATAGCGGGAGGTTAATATAGCGGGAGGTTAATATAGCGGGAGGTTAATATAGCGGGAGGTTAACATAGGGGGAGGTTAACATAGCGAGAGGTTAACATAGCGGGAGGTTAATATAGCGGGAAGCTAATATAGCAGGAGGTTAACACAGGGGAGGTTAACATAGCGGGAGGTTTATATAGCGGGAGGTTAATATAGCGGGAGGTGAACATAGCGGGAGGTGAACATAGCGGGAGGTTAACATAGCGGGAGGTTAATATTGCGGGAGGTTACTATAGCGGGAGGTCAATATAGCGGGAGGTTAATATAGCAGAAGGTTAATATTACGGGAGGTTAATATAGCGGGAGATTAACATAGGGGGAGGTTAATATAGCGGGAGGTTAACATAGCGGGAGGTAAACATAGCGGAAGGTTAATATAGCGGGAGGTTAATATGGCGGGAGGCTAATATAGGGGGAGGTTAACATAGCGGGAGGTTAATATAGGGGGATATTAACATAGTGTGAGGTTAACATAGCGGGAGGTTAACATAGGGGGATATTAACATAGCGGGAGGTTAATATAGCGGGAGGTTAATATAGCGGAAGGTTAACATAGGGGGAGGTTAACATAGCGGGAGGTTAATATAGCGGGAGGTTAACATAGCGGAAGGTTAACATAGCGGGATATTAACATAGCGGGAGGTTAATATAGCGGGAGGTTAATATAGCGGGAGGTTAACGTAGGGGGAGGTTAACATAGCGAGAGGTTAACATAGCGGGAGGTTAATATAGCGGGAAGCTAATATAGCAGGAGGTTAACACAGGGGAGGTTAACATAGCGGGAGGTTTATATAGCGGGAGGTTAATATAGCGGGAGGTTAATATAGCGGGAGGTGAACATAGCGGGAGGTTAACATAGCGGGAGGTTAATATTGCGGGAGGTTACTATAGCGGGAGGTCAATATAGCGGGAGGTTAATATAGCGGGAGGTTAATATAGCAGAAGGTTAATATTACGGGAGGTTAATATAGCGGGAGATTAACATAGGGGGAGGTTAATATAGCGGGAGGTTAACATAGCGGGAGGTAAACATAGCGGGAGGTTAATATAGCGGGAGGTTAACATAGCGGGAGGTAAACATAGCGGGAGGTTAATATAGCGGGAGGTTAATATGGCGGGAGGCTAATATAGGGGGAGGTTAATATAGCGGGAGGTTAATATTGCGGGAGGTTAAAATAGCGGGATGTTAACATAGCGGGAGGTTAATATAGTGGTAGGTTAACATAGCGGGAGGTTAATATAACTAATATAAATCGTATTATTGAGGTATCGCGTTTGTTTTGGTGATTCTCTGGTCTGTACTACATCCTGGCTAGTACCTACCACACCCTGGCTGGTACTATATCCTGGCTAATACCTACCACACCCTGGCTGGTACTACATCCTGGCTAATACCTACCACACTCTGGCTGGTACTACATCCTGGCTAGTACCTACCACACCCTGGCTAGTACTACATCCTGGCTAGTACCTACCACACTCTGGCTAGTACTACATCCTGGCTAATACCTACCACACTCTGGCTTGTACTACATCCTGGCTAATACCTACTACACTCTGGCTAGTACTACATCCTGGCTAGTACCTACCACACTCTGGCTAGTACTACATCCTGGCTAATACCTACCACACTCTGGCTAGTACTACATCCTGACTAGTACCTACTACACTCTGGCTAGAACTACATCCTGGCTAATACCTACCACACTCTGGCTAGTACTACATCCTGGCTAGTACCTACCACACCCTGGCTAGTACTACATCCTGGCTAGTACCTACTACACTCTGGCTAGTACTACACCCTGGCTTATACCTACCACACTCTGGCTAGTACTACATCCTGGCTAATACCTACTATACTCTGGCTAGTACTACATCCTGGCTAGTACCTACCACACTCTGGCTAGTACTACATCCTGGCTAATACCTACCACACTCTGGCTAGTACTACATCTTGACTAGTACCTACTACAATCTGGCTAGAACTACATCCTGGCTAATACCTACCACACTCTGGCTAGTACTACATCCTGGCTAGTACCTTCCACACTCTGGCTAGTACTACATCCTGGCTAATACCTACCACACTCTGGCTAGTGCTACATCCTGGCTAATACCTACTACACTCTGGCTAGTGCTACATCCTGGCTAATACCTACCACACCCTGGCTAGTGCTACATCCTGGCTAATACCTACCACACTCTGGCTAGTACTACATCCTGGCTAATACCTACTACACTCTGGCTAGTGCTACATCCTGGCTAATACCTACCACACCCTTGCTAGTACTTCATCCTGGGTAGTACCTACTACACTCTGGCTAGTACTACATCCTGGCTAATACCTACCACACTCTGGCTAGTACCTACTACACTCTGGCTAGTACTACATCCTGGCTAGTACCTACCACAATCTGGCTAGTGCTACATCCTGGCTAATACCTAACACACCCTGGCTAGTACTACATCCTGGCTAGTACCTACCACACCCTGGCTAGTACTACATCCTGGCTAGTACCTACTACACTCTGGCTAGTACTACATCCTGGGTAGTACCTACTACACTCTGGCTAGTACTACATCCTGGCTAATACCTACCACACTCTGGCTAGTACTACATCCTGGCTAGTACCTACCACACTATGGCTAGTACTACATCCTGGCTAATACCTACCACACTCTGGCTAGTACTACATCCTGGCTAGTACCTACCACACTCTGGCTAGTACTACATCCTGGCTAATACCTACCACACTCTGGCTAGTACTACATCCTGGCTAGTACCTACTACACTCTGGCTAGTACTACATCCTGGCTAATACCTACCACACTCTGGCTAGTGCTACATCCTGGCTAATACCTACTACACTCTGGCTAGTTCTACATCCTGGCTAGTACCTACCACACTCTGGCTAGTGCTACATCCTGGCTAATACCTACCACATCCTGGCTAGTACTTCATCCTGGGTAGTACCTACTACACTCTGGCTAGTACTACATCCTGGCTAATACCTACCACACTCTGGCTAGTACTACATCCTGGCTAGTACCTACTACACTCTGGCTAGTACTACATCCTGGGTAGTACCTACTACACTCTGGCTAGTGCTACATCCTGGCTAATACCTACCACACTCTGGCTAGTGCTACATCCTGGCTAATACCTACCACACCCTGGCTAGTACTACATCCTGGCTAATACCTACCACACTCTGGCTAGTACTACATCCTGGCTATTACCTACTACATTCTGGCTAGTACTACATCCTGGCTAATACCTACCACACTCTGGCTAGTACTACATCCTGGCTAGTACCTACTACATTCTGGCTAGTACTACATCCTGGCTAATACCTACCACACTCTGGCTAGTGCTACATCCTGGCTAATACCTACCACACTCTGGCTAGTACTACATCCTGGCTAGTACCTACTACACTCTGGCTAGTACTACACTCTGGCTAGTACTACACTCTGGCTAGTGCTACATCCTGGCTAATACCTACCACACCCTGGCTAGTACTACATCCTGGGTAGTACCTACTACACTCTGGCTAGTACTACATCCTGGATAGTACCTACCACACTCTGGCTAGTACTACATCCTGGGTAGTACCTACCACACTCTGGCTAGTACTACATCCTGGCTAATACCTACCACACTCTGGCTAGTACTACACTCTGGCTAGTACTACATCCTGGATAGTACCTACCACACTCTGGCTAGTACTACATCCTGGGTAGTACCTACTACACTCTGGCTAGTACTACATCCTGGCTAATACCTACCACACTCTGGCTAGTACTACACGGATGTCGTGAAACTAAATAATAATGACGTGACTTCCTGGACCTGGCGACGAGGAAATCAGCTAATAACGTGGTCAAAGTTTGCTGTAGTTCCCAATTCAAATCAATCTAATTTCCCCGATAACTTGCCTTGGTGCTACGTAGTATTAGAAAACAGTTATCAGTTTGAACAGTTTTGTTACTGTCGGTCCAATCACGTGACCGTGAATGAATTACGTCATAAGCACAACTAGGTTACGGCAAATAGTCAAGTTGATCAGCACCCGTGTTCAGATGTTCTTGTTCAAGCGAAACAGAAACACGAGAAGGATCTACAAAACGTTACACAGATAAGTGTTTACTTTTGCGTCAATTTAGCTTTGAGGTCCCATCAAGAAAAGTAGGAAGAACACAGAAGATTTGGAAGCCATTCAACAAAAGTGTTGTGTGAGCTATACGGACTGCCTAGCCCCAGGATACGCCTTCTCTCCGCCAAACTACGTTCATGGAGCCTAGTTTGATGGCGAGTGTGGATGGCCTGGGGCAATATTTTATCCACGCAATCCCACAGCCCCTCTACGGGAAACTGACACACATAAGTCGACACGCCAGTTGTGTTTTGCCGCTAGTGGGCGCTATACCAGTTGTTTCTTTTTAAATTACACGAGTAATGACTAAAGGGTATTTGTCCCGGGTCTCGACGACTCCTAGAGTGGTTACAACAAGTCGGCTGGTGCCTACGACACCCCTGCCTCTGAGCAGATAATACGGTCTCTCGCCATTACACACGAGCTTCTAACATCCCGCTTCAAACACCATCATCAAAGTGATTTAGCCTATCGCAAATTCGGTTCGTTGATGTTCAAATATGTAGTGTGTTAATAGTTTATTTAGCATCCGCAGTTGATGTAATAAAAATGCCTATTTTTGTTCAAATCAACAAAGGAAATGATTTTAGTATTTAGATCCGGTAAGGTTAAAAATAGTGGATATCCAAAATGGTAAACACTGTGCGGGTCAACGCTGATCACATGACAAAGCCGTGAGTATTCAGCGTTTCCATTTGAACTTCAATTAATGTTTGACCAAACATTAAGTAATTTAATAGTTTGTCTGATGATTTCACCTAAACTACACACAAAGCACACACGAGCTAGCATGTCGATACTAAGTACGTTTGATTTCACGTAAACTACATACAAAGCTTGCACACACGAGCTAGCATGTCGATACTAAGTACGTTTGATTTCACGTAAACTACATACAAAGCTTGCACACATACGAGCTAGCATGTCGATACTAAGTACGTTTGATTTTTTGCAAAATTAATTTGAAATGAGACTAGCGAAAAAATCGAATTGAGGACGTACCTTTGAACGTTTATGTTGGAACAAGTAGCCCGAAACAGGCATTGTTGACGACACAAACATAAATTTAGAAGTTTGGGCAAAATTAAAAGAAGTCCTTTTTGAGCAAAGTTAAAAGACGTCCTATACGTGGACTTGATAACATAGATGACTATGAGTATTTGGCTCAGGCAGCAGGACCCGTGGGCAGCGAAGAGGAGAACAACTGATTTAAGTGATGACCGACGTCAAAGGAAATTACCAAAACTATGACGTTAGAAAACAGTGTTGTGTTACAAAAATAGTAACACTAATTGCATTTTTATGGAAAAACTTACATTTTATTTACATAAACCTGACATTAGACCAGTAGTTAGAGCAATGACTACTGCACGTTACAGTTTGCGAAGGCGAATTTGCAGTCACACTTCAATACCGTACGTGGCCACCGGTGGCTGTAATACAGGCAACACATCCGAGTCGTAGGTTTTGTACCAGGCGCCGCATGCTTTGTACCAGGCGCCGCATGCTTTGTACCAGGCGCCGCATGCTTTGTACCAGGCGCCGCATGCTTTGTACCAGGCGCCAGATGCTTTGTACCAGGCGTCGCATGCTTTGTACCAGGCGCCGCATGCTTTGTACCAGGCGCCGCATGCTTTGTACCAGCGCCGCATGCTTTGTACCAGGCGCCGCATGCTTTGTACCAGGCGCCGCATGCTTTGTACCAGGCGCCGCATGCTTTGTACCAGGCGCCACAAGCTTTGTACCAGGCGCCGGATGCTTTGTACCAGGCGCCGTATGCTTTGTACCAGGCGCCGTATGCTTTGTACCAGGCGCCGTATGCTTTGTACCAGGCGCCGCATCCTTTGATTTTCAGAAAGCTTTCGATAAAGTGCCACATCAAAGATTGTTACTTAAACTAAAAGCCCACAGGTAATGATGTAATCAACTGGATAGAAAAGTGGCTTACACACAGAAAACAGAGAGTAATAGTAGATGGTGAGATTTCAAACTGGAAATCTGTTCTGAGTGGGGCACCACAGGGATCAGTATTAGGCCCTATATTGTTTTTAATATATATATATATATATATATATATATGTATGTATGTATGTATGTATGTATGTATGTATGTATGTATGTATGTATATATATATATATATATATATAAATGATTTGGAAGATGACATATCTAGCAAAGTACTTAAATTTGCAGATGACACAAAAGTATTCAGAAAGGTTACTAATGATAGAGATAAACAACGTTTACAGGATGATCTAGATAAATTAGTTAAATGATATGAAATAATTTAAGATATAGATGTTTTTAAAATTAATGTCGCTTAGGTATTAAAAAAACATACTTTAAGGACATATTAGTATGGCAATACACATATTTCCTTACAAAACGTTCAAACGTGTTACGAAAGAAAATCGACAATTTATAATTCATTAAGATTATGTAATATACAAATTACTTTAACATTTATTTCAACCAAATAACTAAAATGATTCCTGAATTGAGAGACCTTAGTTATGAAAGCCGCTTATTACAACATGGTTTGACAACACTAGAGACCAGGAGACTAATATATATATATATATATATATATATATATAAATTATTTGGAAGATGACATATCTAGCAAAGTACTTAAATTTGCAGATGACACAACAGTATTCAGAAAGGTTACTAATGATAGAGATAAACAACGTTTACAGGATGATCTAGATAAATTAGTTAAATGGTAAGAAAAATGGCAATGTTATTCAATTTTGGGAAGTGTAAATGCTTACACATAGGACATGGAAACATGGACGAAGAATATAAAATGGGGGATGCTGCACTAGGTAGAACCACACAAGAAAAGGACTTAGGAGTAACATTTAGTGCTGACATGAAAGTTTCAGAGCAATGTGGGATTGTTGCTTCGAAAGGAAATCAAATTCTAGGGCTAATTAGGAGAACTATCACGTATAAGGAGAAACAGCTAATTGTATCCCCGTACAAAGCAATAGTTAGACCACATTTGGAATATTGTATTCAAGCATGGAGGCCGCTTCGTAAGAAGGACATAGACAAGCTAGAAAGAATGCAACGAAGAGCAACTAAAATGATTCCTGAATTGAGAGACCTTAGTTATGAAAGCCGCTTATTACAACATGGTTTGACAACACTAGAGACCAGGAGACTAAGAGGAGACCAAACAGAAGTGTTTAAAGTACTGAACGGTTATGAGGATGTTGATAGGAATATGTTCTTCTGAAAGAAGGCAGTTTAAGGACACAAAGCAGCATTAGTTAAGGAACAGTGTAGGTTGGACATGAGAAAGTACTCTTTCTCACAGAAGGTGATAAATGAATGGAACAAACTGCCAAATGATTGTGTTAATGCCAGTAGTGTGAATATGTTTAAAAATAGAATTGACAGATATCTGATAAGGGCGGGCTACACATAGAGGATAACATTGTTGGACTCTCGATAAGCCAATGGCTTCCTTGTCCACTTGCCATCTGGAACTTGTATTTGGGATGGCAATCTTGTTAAACCAGGCGCCGTACGCTTTGCACCAGGTTGTATATTCTGCTGGGGGATTCGATCCAACTCGTCGTCTAGCAGTGCCTGTATGAGTTCCTGTATGTTGGTGCGTGCGTGCGTGCGTGCGTGCGTGCGTGCGTGCGTGCGTGCGTGACGCCTTCGAAATACGCGCTTCTGAAGTTCATCCCACATATGCTCGATGTGGCTCAGCTCGTCGGGATAAGCTTGATTGAGGGGTATCAGGTGACGCCTGATGATTTCTTCGATGTATCGGTGTGGTTCCACCAATCACCACCAGATGCGTTCTGTGGTTTCCAGACATTCCTGCCCAAACCACCACACTGTGTCCACCCCACCGATTCGCTTGGCGTACTCAGCAGACGGCGTAGCGACCACCCCGTCTGTGCATCACCTTCCCTCTTCCATCGGGGCAGTAGACAGGGCTGAAGACCGAACCCCTTCCAGACAAGTAACTAGTATGAAGCCTCCTTCTAATGCAAGGTACACACCAACCAATCGTCTGGCGTCGGACCAAAAACGGTTGGTCTGCTCGGTGTGTAGTGAGTTCCCGACTTCCAACTGTCTGACCCCCGAACAAAAATCGGGAGTCAGGAGGTTGGCCCAACTATGGTTGGGTTGGTGTGGAACTCCTGGTCCAGATTAACTAGGAGTTGGGGATCACGGAGCCAATGAGAGGAGGTGGTCGCCATTTTAGTTGTAGTACCAGATTACACGCTACAAGGCGTGCGTGTGCGCGCACAGTTCGTGATTTTCACTCCAGGGTCAGAACAGTGCGTCAACGAGTCGGTCTGGTTGGTGTATTGGATGCATCACCAACTATGTGGAGCGGGAAGAGGGAAGCACCCGACTACCTTCAATTTCCTCCCCAACTGCCGACGGGTGGTTCGTTGGCCAGGTGTGTACTTGGCGTTACGGTTGAGCTGCTGATTCACAGGTTGTTACGACCTGTTGTTACAGCAGCTGTGTGGTTTGCCTTTCGAAACCTGTCCCTCGCATGGTGAGAATGAGTCGACCTTGCAGATGCGTGGTGACTGCCGGTCACCCGTCATTTGCTGACATGTCGTTGTACTGGCTGTCGTTGTGCTGGCTGGCTAAACGACAAGCCACCTCATGATACGCGAGCCCGCAAGTTCTAGGTTGGCCTATCTATTAGCTTTATCAAGGCTTCACATACCACTCTGAGATTACCCCACAGTCTATGACCATAATGAGGTGTTTAACACCTGGGCATCAGCAGACCAACTGAACAGTGTCGTGGTCACGCATGACTGGTTAACTGGTTACCAGGAAACTTACAACAACACAATCATGGCACACCAACACATATAGAGGATCCCTGACAAAGGACACACCGCTGAACAAGCATGGGGCAGACATGTCATTACTTAGTCCTTTCCCTGTAGAAATATCGTTGTAACTGATATGAAATAATTTAAGATACAGATATAGTTTTTTTAAATTAATGTCGCTTATGTATTAAAAAAACATATTAGTATGGCAATACACATATTTCCTTACAAAACGTTCAAACGTGTTACGAAAGAAAATCGACAATTTATAATTAATTAAGATTATGTAATATACAAATTACTTTAACATTTATTTCAACCAAATAAATCGCTCGTGTGCATTGGGTTGAGGCCGGGGGACCATATACCATGGAGTTATCTTGACCTCAGTTTTATCATCCCTACCGTGTGTTACCATCCATTTCATTCCCCTAGTAGCAACAGTACTGTGACGGACTTAATTTTTATTTTTATTATATTTAACTTTTCATTGTCATGTGCATTAACAAGTCGCGGGCAGAACACGTGGCTGACGTGTTCGTGACATCGCGGCCGCCCAGACAACGCCGGGAGGGGGTGTGTGAACGGGCTCAGAACAGCCTGGAACGAGATTTAACGGCAAATAGCTTGGAATGGGTGCTCGATTTAAAGACGGCATTTGTAGATATATTATGGCATAATACAACCGTTCACCAAATGTATCACAGTTACATGTATATCAAGGCATGTTTTGGGCTGACAGAATGACGCGGAACGATGACTGATTGATGACCGGCGGCCATGTTTTAGCTGTTCCGTCAATAGAACAAACACCTACTACCATCATCGTTCCGTGAGTCCAAAAAAAACATTAATCTACATGTAATTGTTTCCCATTTGGTGAAAAGGTGCATTATGCCATTATCTATCTACAGATGCCAATGCCATCTTTATATCTATCACCCAATCCACGCTATTTATCGATACGTCTCGTTCCGGGCTGTTCCGGTAAATACGCGCGCCCAACGCCTGGAGCCGACGACGACGACGACCCGATTCAAGACGTCATCGGATCCACAACGGCAAAAAAAGCAGTGCGGCGGAAATATCAGCTTGGTCGACTACAAATACATATACAATGCCTCCTGTTTCCCATGAGCATGCACTGAATTAATGGCAACGAACGTCACTTTACAACACCATTTAGCAGGTGAAGCGATGCGTTGTGGGATTGAAGTCGACGATTCCAGAATGCTTATTTGCATATCGACCCCAAACGAATGTTAAAAACGCAACATCTGAACGCTACCGACTACTCATTTGCAAATACTGAACGCTACGCCCACAACCTGAACGTCAAATAAGGAAAGGATGGTCTAAACTCAGCAAAAACGGTGGCATCAGAAAAGTGGAAGTATAATGCAGAATCTTTGTGCCACCTCGCCCCGTAGCCGAACGCGGCCTACGGCGTCGGACGAGGTTAACCCGAGGTTGTCAGTGATTAAAGGACGGCCATTTTCTAGTGCTTTCCAACTCAACCCTATTCCATTTGAACATTACATTAATTTTCATTAGGAAATAATAAAGCACTGTTTGACTGATTGATTGATTAATTGATTGATCTTTTCGTGTCAGATTATGTGAAAGTCATGTTAAATTTAATTAAATAAAAATATTTCGTACAGCAACCTGGCAAAGAAATCGACGCTTTGTGATAGTAAAACGATTCGATAATCATTTTAAGTAGTTTCTTCAGTTTTCCAGCGGACCATTCAAGTTACACGAGTGCAATGCGAGTGACCCGACACAGATATAGCAAATGTATGTTGTGTCGCGCGGTAGAAAACACACGAACCAGTCAAAAACAGGCGATCGAAACACGCTAGTAGTAATCATGGGAATAAACTAGTATCGTTAATATATGCATATCGATGCTGGATTATTTTCACATTAGAAGGTGGTGTTCTTCTTAAATCGTGTATCATAATTAAGATCACAATAAGATGGAATTTAAGAAGCATGTCTAGCTGCATGGCTATAATCGGGCATCACGTGTCATTTTCTAAGTATATCCAATTGGATTTTTGGAATGGCATTAATATTTTCGTGAATGTATGTACACATTTAACAGACAGTATCGGTTATTGTCTTAATTGATACTCACAGTGGAATTCAGTACATACCTGAACACATCAGCTCGATAACCATTGCTGGGATACCCTTCGAACAATGTCAGGAACTGTGGGTATTTAGTGGCTATAAAACTGTGCAAATCACCGTCAGTCCAGAACCAATACTCCCAGCGAGGGTTTACTCGCACCCAACTCTCCAGCCAAGGTTGCAACATTTCAGGAGGATGCACCCCTCGCCACGTTTGATGTATAATCTTAGGAACGCCATCTTCTACGCGTTGCTGCTGGGTCGAGGAGCGCGCTTGGCTGGCTATGACGTCACTGGAAGCGGCTAGACGAAAGCTGGCCATTGGCTGCCAAGTGGCACTTCGGTGAACCCGATTGGATGGCAGGAAATAGTAAATCACTGCAAGGACCAAAGCTGTTACAAAAGCACTTTTCACATGCCTCTTTCTTAGTAGGCCTGTAATACTCATTGTTTGTTGCCGATATTCGGCTTATATGTCGAAAACACAACTGCATGTAAAGTGACACATCTACAGCAAGCGTCGAATTTTCGAGTGTCCGCCGTCTCAACAATTAACTATTTACGGTAACAGCCGTAGCCGGTGACACGAATATCTGTTTCGCTTGCACCCAGAAGCGACGATGTCAAAGGAGTAATTTTACCTGGCAGCACAACAAACTCCTTATGTACCAGGTACCTTAATTTAATTCCCCGTCACTTGATTGGCGTTGACAGCACATAACCGTGGGAATAATCTGTCACCCAGTGTGTCAACGCGCACCTGCCCCAGCAATCTTGTAAAACTACATGCACCTTGGCCTTGTTTGAAGTCGATTAAGGTGCTACAGTGCGACAGGTGGCGGCTCAGTGCCCAGCGATCGTGTCGCCCTCGAGCGGATTTAGACGAGAATAGCACTGATTGTGGAATTTGAATGTTGACAGGGGTGGCACAGATGGTGGGATTGGAATATTGACATTGATTGTGGGATTGGAATGTTGACAATGACGACTCCGCTTATGGAATCGGAATGTTGACAATTACTATTGGGGTTGGAATGTTGAATCATGGTCGGAATGCCCCTCTGTCTTAATGCATGTCCCCTAGGCAAAGTCAATCGCCCTACAATTTTTTTTCTATCTGGCTTTTACTGTAGTAGAGGTGAAGATCTCGTTGATCAAAAGCGTAAGTATTTTCATGAAACGTGAAACCTTACAAAAACGCCTTAAACAGAGCAATAAACACGTCTTTCGTGTCTGTATGCATTCTTATATGTATATCACTAAAGTTACCTGACAATAACCATGTAAAAGTGTGAAATTATTACCTTTTTGTCAGAACGCATGTGCTTGTCAAGGTTTGTATATAACCGGATGTTGTTGTGAGCGAGAAAAGCATGCGGGATTTCCATAGATCTATATAAGGTCACGCTAAGAATTGCCGTCTGCTGGCCATAGAGTTACATCATTAATAATGCCCCTATAAACTATTAACTTACTAACGGGTGTTTTATTTATTTCTGTGCTGCTGGCCCATTCTGGCCTCATTCTACACGAAATCGCGTTTGATCATGTGACCCAAAGGCAACATCACGTGCACAGTATGGCGGCTAATTGTGAAATGTTTTCTATGTCACCGATAAAAGTACTCATAAGTAATTAGTTGGAGCACATTTCTTCAGTTTCTTGACGCCCAATTGTCGGTTGTATGTCACAGAATACACATGTGAAACGGTTAGTGCGTATCGGTTTTAAAACTTAAGTTATTAGTTCCGTAGCCAAATGGCTACGGAACTGCCAAAACCATGCTTTAGCAAATGCCGTACGGGACTTTCGCCCCAGAGACGAAGAGCGGGGCGAATTTTTTTGCCTACATGTCCCCAGGCCAGCCGCTTAGTCTGAATGCTCCAACCGCTTGGTCGGAATGCCCAATTGATTTTAATCCAATCAAACATGTATACAAACAGCTAAATGACGTATATCTGTATATTACACCAAACCAATACTCCTATTCTACTACGAAATTGTAACTTTTGAACCGTTTTATAGGCTTCCTTCAGCCATTTAGTGTCCATTTTCGATAAACTACAGTGTTAGGCCTATATTTTACCATTTTTATGCTGAGGCCGTTACAACGATACAAAATGATACATAATATTATTTTTGTTGTGTTCTAATTTCGAATATAAAACCGAGATTATTTGTGATAAATGTTGTGTTCTTTTTATGAAACATCTGCGTGACGTAATTTGTTATGCTTCTTTCAATATTTCCCATGACCAGAGCGCAGCCATAGGCCTAGATGAATTCGCCGCCTCATTCTTCTGATTAGCCGTAGACGAAACAATAAAAAATTTCTCCAGAAATATACAAAATTCATTCGAAATACAGATAAATCATGACAACGGTGGACTGAAATTCCTACTAGCCCTCTTATCGCCCATGAATGTTTTGAATGGAAACGAAGACTTGGGAAGATCTTGCGTCGTCTACAAATCACACCTATTGACTTCAAAGGTAGTTTCTGGCACAGAGCACGAGTTCAAAAAGTTCTGATTAAAACAAGACTCACTAACATCACCCATGAGGACTGACATCAATGGAGACGTATCGTGAACAACTGTAATGGGACCAGTCCTATTGACGACTTGCTGCTGATGATGATGAACATCCCCTTTATTCAACAACAGTTTAACTTAATTTATTAACAGTAGTTTAAGATGGTGTTAATTGTTTTTTATCGTTTTTATTAATGCATAAAATAGAAATAGTGCTAGTTTTCAGTGCAAAGCATGAGTTTGAAAAGTTCCGCGTTTGTAAATGTGAAGCAGTTAATACTTATTAGTGTTCCAATCCTATTATCGCCTGCTCATATTATGTGACAAAGCTTTGGACATCAGAGGGATCTAAAATAAACGTGGCTTCCCTTTGTTGATTAGTGCATGAATAACGATCACTCAAAATAGGTGCTAATCCGTTAGACACTTCTATAGCCGTCTCATCACCCATGAATGGATTGTCACTATACAGTCCAAGTCACGAGTTTACAAAGTTCCCGTTTCAAATCCATTCAACGTAAAGCAAGGATTCCTCAAGTCCCTAAAACAAGACTCACTAACGTCACCCTTATAAAAAAGGAGTAGCTTTATGGCGTTTTTATTTGCTTTTTGTAAGTTGCAATCGCACAGGAACCCTAAAAACGCAATGAAAATGTCCGAACAACAAATCTGCTTCACAACAATAACCGGTTGTTTTGTTTTCTTATTTAGTTGTATTTATGTATTGTATTTCTCACTCAGTACATATCAGGAGTTTGATCTCAACAGCTTCTTCACTAAGATCCACCCATGTTGCGGAGAATCAATGTTTGTGTGTACTCTGAATATCACACTTGTCTGAGACCTCTTTGTGATGGATACCTTTGTGATGTGTAGATTGGTTCAAGTTAATGCTTACCTCTGAGTAGGGAATTAGGCCTACTGCTACATGTGCTTTTGAATGTCTGTGTTTTCATCTCAAATTCCTTCATCTGTGTTCAAGCGTGTGCCAGACGACAGCAAGAACTCGGGCTTCCATTCAGGTGAGTATAAGAATTCGGAGTATAAAGCAGCTCTCTCCACATCCAATCATTCTGCTTCCCTCTACACGCTCTACGCGACGTTTACTATTTAACACTTGGGTTTGTTCGTTATCGTTGCTAGTTACACTGTGTTACTTACTGAATTATTAACGAAGTTGTGTAGTTGTGCAGTGCAATGTCTCGTACCGACATCTACGTTATGTGCGGCGAGGTTGTTCGGCCGCGACAGCAAGCCCTGCAATGTGACAAATGTGACCGGTGGGAACATCGTGTGTACGACGGTTCGATAAGCCAGACGCAGTACCGGGAGCTGTAAGAGAATATCCTGGAGACTTTCGTTCGAAATGTTTTGATTGCGAATGCGATCACATTTACGCCAAACGTGAGGCAGAGCTGTTACATGATATGGCAAGTAATAAATGTTGACGTGACGTGTTAGACAATGTGTTTCAAAACTGGGCCTTATTCCCCAATATGCTACATGTGAACAAGTTTGAGTTGAATTTCCTGAGGAATTTCCTTCCCATCAGTGCCACTTTACACGGTACACAGTACCCGGTTTGTTAACAAATGCAAATGCATCTGAATGCGTATTTGGGAATGGTTAACACGGTTTGTGTTTTAATGTCAGACTGATAATGACGATAGTGACATCGCAGATGGAACATATACTGACAACGATGATAATGCCATCGCAGATGGAACATATACTGACGACGACGATAGTCCCATCGCAGATGGAACATACCTATACTGCAGAAGCTATGGTGTTGTCTGACCCCGAGGAGTCGGCAGATACGGTAATTACTAAATGTCGCCTGTTTACTGTCGTTAGCACAATATTTTTTTATTACTGCGCAAAATAACGAAATTGTGAATTGATATAAAATTAATTGAATTTAGTTGAAATATGATAGAAGTTGATCGTGTCTGCTTTAGGTAAGGATGGTGGCTCAGAAGAAACTGTACCGTCATCAGAATTTTTTTTTTTAATCTCGCCAGGAGGCACTGAAGGCGTTTTGGACAGAACATGAACAGGCTATCCACATCTGAAGAGATGCAGCCGTCTGATGCACCTCTCGGAAGATTAGTATGATCAAAACAAATCTCCATAAAAACGACAGACAGGCGACTGGTTCGCAGCGTAGTGGAATTGAATTTCCTCCCTTCTGTGTGTAGACAAATGTTATGTTAGTAAAACCTTTATTATAGCATGTTTTAGTAGTAGGTGTTATGTAAATAAAATATCCAGTTGTGCATTAGCGTGTTCTATGTAGATGTGTTTTATTACTATTAACTGTGTCACTCCGTTACATTAAACTGTTCTATGTAGACGTGTTCAACATTAGCTACTGTGTTATATTAGTTTGTTATACGTAGAGATGCATCATTAGTATAATATTTTGTCAGTATATATGCAAGAATTTTAGTATGTAGACAACTAATTCATGCATGCAAGTTGATTAATATATACATTGACAATATATTATATATATATTGACAATATATTATAAATATATATATATAGATATATGCGATGCTATCAATATATATGCAATGCCATCTACGAATGTATTACAACAAATACTTCAGTGCCAATACCACAAAGTATAGTCCAAATGCTCCATTTTTTAAAGAAATGACAACATATATTAATATATATATATTACTATATATATATATATATTACGCTATATATATCATTTATAAAAATATATTACGTTTTATATATTAGTAGTATATATTTATAAATTATATATTTTTATTATATATGTATAAATTATGTATAGATATATATATATAATTATTATGAATCAGGAAATTCAATGGCGATGTTAAATTATGTTTAAGAGGATCGAAAATTCAACAAAACAGCACCAATATTATAACAAATAAAATAAGACTACTTATGTTAACAATAATGGCACTGCATGGTGGTGGGATTGGAATGTTGACAATTATGATAAAATTGGATTGTTGGCAATGATGGCACATATGGTGGAATGAGATTGTTGACAATCATGACACTGATAGAATTTGAATGTTGACAACGATGACACTGGTGGTGGAATTTGAATGTTTACAATTATGTCATTAATGACGGAATTTGAATGTTGACAATTACGTCATTAATGGTGGAATCAAATAACAATGATACAACTGGTGGTGGAATAGGAATGTTGATAACGATACCACTGGTGGTGGAATTTGAATGTTGACAACGATACCACTGGTGGTGGAATTCGAATGTTGACAAACTGTACTACTGGTGGTGGAATTGGAATGTCGACAATGATACCACTGGTGGTGGAATAGGAATGTTGACAATGATACAACTTGTGGTTGAATTGAAATGTTGACAATTATACCACTGGTGGTGGAATAGGAATGTCGACAATTATACCACTGGTGGTTGAACTGGAATGTTGATAATTATACCACTGGTTGTGGAATAGGAATGTCGACAATGATACTACTGGTGGTGAAATTGGAATGTTGACAATGATACCTCTGGTGGTGGAACTGAAATGTTGACAACAATGATGGTATTTCAGTAACTAGAATATCAGGGATAATTTCAAGACATTATATACTGTATAACATGAAGTGTGTATCTGTTGAGCACTACTAGTCAAACATTCATCTATACTGTATAACATGAAGCGTGTATCTGTTGAGCACTACTAGTCAAACATTCATTATACTATATAACATGGAGAGTGTATCTGTTGAGCACTACTAGTCAAACATTCATTATACTGTATAACATGTGTGTATCTGTTGAGCACTAGTACTAGTCAAACGTTCATCTATTATATAAAACAGTTTGTGGCCATGTTCATTTGTCTGTTTTTGTCTGTTTGTTCCACACATATACATTAGAGCACCAAACAATGCACCAGACATATATTAGAACACCAAATAATGAATCGGACATACATTAGAGCAACAAACAATGAATCAGACATATATTATAGCACCAGACATACATTACAGCACCAGACATACATTACAGCACCAAACAATGCACCAGACATACATTACAGCACCAAACAATGTGCAATGATTACACAATGGATTTATTTTGATTTCTTATAATGCTCGTAACAACATTTTACACAAATTGCAAGTCATGTTCTTCTAGAATAAAATGAATTAAAGAGATACCAACTTCCCTACTATCAGCGGATTGTTACACATCCCATGCCGCAACCATTAAAATAAATAAATTCAACCATAATTACTTTAGGATAATAGCATACCTGGTAATTCCCTACAACAGTCATCAAGCAACAACTAACACATACTGTCCAGTGACCCACTGTCATATACAGTAGTTTTTTCAGTTTGATAACAGTATTATTTTCATCATGTTTGCTGCTACTAAAAATACGCTTACTTGTCCACTGTGCTAGTGTTCAATTTTATTAAAACATTCAAGTTAAATTAACTGTTTGTTTCATTACACCAGCGTTTTCATATACTGTATTTATAGTGCACGCATGCACGCACGCACGCACGCACACACATGCACCCATGCACACAAATAATATATATATATATATATTGTAAACATATGTATAATAGTAAATATATAATTTGTTTAGCACTCTGAAATGCAAGGCATTTTAAGAAATGTTTGATAAACCAGCTGGCAAACCAAAGTTGGCAATATTAAGATATAATACAATACACAATTTTTATTGCAATTAGATGTTTACAATATCATCCATAAGTCACAACTACCAATAAAAAATTAACTGATTATTGGTTATCAAAACAGTTTATATTGTAATCAATTACGATTACAACTGTAATTGAATAAAATGCTGACCACTATGCCAGGAATGAAAATATTGGCACAGTAAACCTAACTGTTACCTACAATTGTTAATGTCAGTAATCGGGGGAGAACTCCCAACTGGAATGCGGTTCTAATTATATACTAATCAGACTAAATGCTGGATTACATATCATGATGTTTAGCCTTTCTCTCTGAAAGCATAAGTAAATTTACAGATACATTTACAGAAAGTAAAATATTTCTTGTCATATAATACATCAATATAACCCTTAACATCCAACCATAGTATATCCTGTTACCATACAACCATTTATTATATATGTAATATAAATAACACACAACTGGTGACAAATAAAATATTTAGCAGACATCACATTTTGAATAATTTTATTTACAGATTTTCTTTTAATTTAGTCAAGATTTTCTTTTAAATTAGTCACGATTTTCTTTTAATTTAGTCACGATTTTCTTTTAATTTAGTCACGATTTTCTTTTAATTTAGTCAAGATTTTCTTTTAATTTAGCCACGATTTTCTTTTAATTTAGTCAGTTTTCTTTTAATTTAGTCATGATTTTCTTTTAATTTAGTCACGATTTTCTTTTGATTCAGTCAAGATCTTCTTTTATCCACAATTATTAAAACGTACTCACTCAACTTTTTGGCTCCCTTTGTTAGCCTTGTTCACAAATTTAATTTAGTTTCCTTTATATAACTAGTTAAGTTTTTAGTTGCCTTTATATAACTTTATATATTATATAACTTACTGAAACATTAGTTCTGTGTGTTTTCAGGTACGCTGCATGAATAGATAGTAACTTGCGAGTGTTAAATGTGTGCATGAAACTTCATATAACAGTCCATGATGTTGCCTACCTTTGAAACTTTCTTGCATCACCATTTGACTGGATTAGCTACCTATCACAACAACCACCAGTGGGGGGGCGGGGGTTGTGGGGGGTAGAAGTGTACAAAATGGCTAAAAATGTGTTTCCTAACAAAATTAGGACTTGGTCTAAACCAACTGCGAGATTAAAGAGAAATGTTTCTTACATGGTAAGCCAGTTCCACAAAAACATGTCCTGTCGACATGAATTGTCTTGTTTGTGGGACAGCTTTAATACAGTCAAGTCAAGTCAAGTCATTCCCCAGGCATTACGCCTTAGGAAGCCATGAAGGCTTATATGGCCAGTGCTTAAACCTGGTTTCTGTAGTGCGAAGTGCAGTTATACTGACTCTCCTGGACGGGACACTAGTCCATCGCAGGTACCTTCCAAACAGTGTTTGTACTCATTTTCAGCTGAGTAGACTGAGGCAAAGTAGGGTAAACGAAATTGCCTAAGCTTCGAAAACGAACCGTGCCCAGTGCGGTCTTGAACTCACAACCCTTGAATTTAGAGTCCAACACCTTAACCACAAAGAAGTATTCACCATAATAAAATTCATGTCAATAGGAAATGTTCTTATGTGAAAGAGACTTTGTGGACACTGTGTAATTGTAACACCATGTAATTAGAACACAGTGTAATTGTAACACCACGTAATTATAACACTAATTACTACACTGTAATTGCAGCACCATGTAATTGTAACACTGTGTAATTGCAACACTGTAATTGCAACACCATATAATTGCAACGATATGTAATTCCAAACCATTGTATTGCAACACAATGTAATAGCAACACCATGGTATTGCAACACCATGGTATTGCAATACCATGGAATTGTAACACCATGTAATCGTAACACTGTGTAATTGCAACACCATGTAATCGCAAACAGTGTAATTTCAACACAATAATTTTTCAGCAATTTGTTGCACTTGACATCACATTGGTAAGAATCTGTTTAATTCCGTGGGCCTAACTGTTTAATCCCATCGTCCTAACTGTTTAATCCCATGATCCTAACTGTTTTATCCCTATCCCATGAGCCTAACTGTTTAATCCTGTGGTCCTAACACTAATCCAGAGGTCCTAACTGTTTAATCCCATGGTCCTAACTGTGTAATCCCATGGTCCTAACTGTGTAATCCCATGGTCCTAACTATTTAATCCCATGGTCCTAACTGTTTAATCTCATGGTCGTAACTGTATAATCCAGTGGTCCTAAGTGTTTAATCTCATAGTCCTAACTGTTTAATCCCATGGTCCTAACTTTGCCAGGAAATAAATGTTGTTTTCTGCCTCTCTATCACCCGTCTCCATTCTGTTGCCCTGGCTTGTGGAAGTGCAAACAGATATTAAACATCTGCACAGATATATAATTAAAAAACATAGAAAACAGTGCTCAAAGACCATAACTCAACATGACAACCATTAACTATAAAACACACTTGCACACTTGGCCATTCTAAGATCACTATTTCTAGATCTGCCAAAACACATTCTTAACTAATTTTAAATCATTAATATTTCATAATACTGACATATTTCATCAATGACCCAGAAATGTTCAGGTCTTCTCAGAAATAATTGTAAACAATAAATTTTTTTCCGCTAAAGCAGTATTATGTCATGTTCACAAATACAGTCTCGTTTCGTTTCAAAAGGTTCATGCCAAAATGTCCCTTGGAAGTGTTCAGGTTGCCATGTATTCGCTGTGACCTTTGACACGTTCCTTGGATGGTGGAGGTCATCGGCGGGAATGTCGCACCCACAACAAGACCTCGCGAATGACAAGGCGTATCAGCAACTAGACAAACACAAAACACATCATGTAAGGTGTCGCATCTATTTTACTTAACATCGTAACATGTTATAATTTACACAAACTCTGAATGGCAAGGCAAACATAGCTATACTGATCAGTCTTTAAACAATGACAACAGTAAGCAGTATGTAACGAAAATAAACCCGTTTTAAGCATACAATAAACATTCCATAGTCCATGATCTGCCCATGAAAATGTGTCATGGAATACATTTGGCCAACAAACACATATCAGTTACCATAGTTCAATGGAAAACTTGCTGCCTATTTATCAAAACGTGCAGTATAATGATAGCTGTATCCCATATTACATTTTTTTTTCGTACATTAAAAAATATCACCTCTACAGCTACCCATCTCGACCACAATTTTTATATAAAATCTATTCACTAGGTTAACGGCACAGTTGACTGCCACTGTGTCTGCCAGAAATGTCTGCTAAATAAGAACATACTGTCAGTAAACAATTACAACAAATCGGAATGTGGCAAAGCAACCATGAGAAAATATAGTTTATGACTGATTAAGCTTAATAAGCAAAAACAATTACAACATACAATCTTTTGTGCACACATTAATTAAGCCTACAGTACCCTGAAATAAACTATTAAATCAATTTTTGTTCAGCTGAATCTAAACTTAGCACAAAACGGCAAATGTGACTATGTATAGCCACCAGCCGCCTCTACATACTACAACATATAGTCAGCCGCCTCTACATACTACAGCATATAGTCAGCTGCCTCTACATACTACAACATACAGTCAGCCGCAAAAGACATGCATTCTTTTATTAAACCGACAGCGCAAAACATTTGACACACTACAGATTTGAATATCAACCAACCAGATTTGTGATGGGCTGAATAAATTATGGAGTCAGCTTTAATCTAGCATTGTTAACATGGCATTGTTAACATGGAACTTATACACATAACTTCAAAAAGATATAATTTACATTGAAACAACATAAATATCATTTGGCCCAGTTATCTTAAATCTGTACAATTTCCTACTACCAGGAACAAGCACCCAAAATAAGACATGCAAGTTCTTATGCATAATAAACAATGACACGGTAAATGAAGAGATTCTTTGTGAGAACAGCCAGAGTTATGTCGGCCAACATAAACAATAACATTATCAGCCTACAGCAACCAGCCACTGTCAGCTAGGAAGCTGATCAGTCGTCATCATGTCACTGTACGTGTAGAAGACAGACAGAAAGACCAGTGTGACAAACCCAGACACTCCAGCAGTGCGCCACGTGAACGACATCGGACAGTAAGCAACGACACTGCTGCAGACGATGACACTGGTCAGCTGACTGACGACTTTGGTGACACCGCCGTGAGTCGACACTATGATGTATGCACTCACCAGTAAGGCGCAGAGGTCAGCAGCTATGAGCATGAAGAAGACGTTCTGCCAGCCATACGGGGTGATGAGGCCAGTGAGCAGGGGGCCCAGAGCAGCACCTGTAACAAGAGACCAGAGGTGGCAATGACAGGAGACCTAGGGCAGCACCTGTAACAAGAGACAAGAGGGGGCGATGACAGGGGGTGATGACAGGGACAGAGCAGCAACAATACACCAGAGGAGGTGATGATGGGGGGCAATGACAGGGGGCACCTGTAACAAGATGTGATATCACTGTTACCCCCAGACAGCTCAGATAATCTCACAACAGCTTTGTATATGCGCTAAAAATTTGGAATGAACGCGACGTCACTTTAAAATCATCTCAATATTTTAAAATGCACATTGCCACTCAGAGCTCCCTCACTCTGACAATGATCCCTGCACCTTCCTGTTCATGGTAACATGCATAAAGATTCTGGTGTGTCTCTGAACTGGGGTTCCTGTGGATTTGGGGGCCACAAAAGTGTTATTATTATTATTATTACAAACTTAATTTATGTATAAAATCAACAATTAGTGATTGACAGTTTTACTTGATCCTTGTACATTTGCTACGTTTACTCCCAACAGTGAACAGAGCCACACACAGTCTGAGTACTTAGTGCAACTTACCCATGGAGCCCGTTCCGTCAATGATAGCTGTGACGGTAGCAAGAGCCAGGGCGTTACCCTGCAACTGTGGGTGGGTGCCTAGATCAGCTGACACTGCCGTGGTGATGAGGGCGTATGGCCCATTCACCAGCGCCCCACAAGACAGCAACAACACTACAGAGAAGCAGCATTACATCTTCACTATAACAGGGTGGTACACCTTCGTGTCTTGTCGTGTCTACATGGAAAATGTAGACCAGATATTTGTATATTTCTGAAGATCCATCATTAACAATTTTGATAAGCATTATTTTGTTGGGGTGGCTGAGGTCTGGGTTGGACGTCCCACTCAACCCAAGGAAAGTGATGTGAAACATATAGCTACTCCTTTCCAGGGTTAGTGATCACTGCGGGACCGCTGCCTGGCTCCCCAGCTGTGAGTCATATGCATATGGCCTCTCACTACTCAACTGTGCCTGCAGCAGCACCTACACGTGGTGCCCCTGTCTAGCAGAGACTGAAGTGTCAAGGCGCGACCGAGCACCCAGCGGTGTAACTGGGTATGCTGAAGGCAGATATGCTGGGCCTGATCATCAGGCACATAACGGCAGCACAACGCTTTTCGCTAAATCAGCGTTCGACGAAGAAGAATATAAGCATTTGAACTAGTAGAATGAGTAGTTTCTAATGAACTAATACTTCTGCCAAGGCAGAAATCATATCAAGTAGATTCAATGGCCGGAACTAGTTTTAATAACAGCCTGTTCTTACATCCATAGTTATATTAACTAGCCAACACCCGTCCATGATAACGTTTCTTAGGAATCCAGGGACATTTGTCCTATGACTTTCTTTAACATTTCACAGTACATTTATCCTTTATTAACACGCAGTGTGAAATTCGTGAAAATGACATATCTCAGAAAAACGAACCCAAAGCTGATACCCTCAATTTCAACCCAACTAGATGACTGATTTAGAAATATTGGTACGTTGCCATCAAATAAAAGATGTAATATGGTAGTTCAGGAAACATGAACTTTACTAATGCTATCTGATGTGAAAGCGCTTGGGTAAAAACAAAGAATGGCAGTTATTTAGATTTATTTAGCAACGTTATGCTCTTGTACCTGTCGGACAAATATGTAAACAATGGGTGAATTGAGTGTTAAGCCACAGTTGAGGGGGCGCCACTGCGGATTATCTTGACCACACATTACATTTAGGATCCGTCCACTAATAACGAGTCCGTAAGAAAGTGAGGACTGCTTGTGTTGAGTGAATGTGTCAGAGGCCAATTCGGCTATTGTTTCCATATTTGTCCGACAGGTAGAAACCGTATAGTAAATAACTCTAAATAAGAACCTCTGTAGTTTTTTTAATACATCACCAATTGGTAGATAAGAGACGAACGCACATAGAAAGAGGCGAGTGGACGTCGGCACCTGCCAGGAGATACTGCCAGACGGCCCCAAAGTTAGAGTATTAATATATAGATAACTCTTATTTCCACATTTGAAGAGCCGTATTCCAAAACACACTCAGTCCATTTTTACCATTTTGAGTAAACAACGAAAGAAAAGTAGCACTACTTAAATGTGTGTTTTATATTATTAGTTTATATGCATGTAAATACTCTCTATTATATGCACGTAAATACTCTCTATTATATGCACGTAAATACTCTCTATTATATGCACGTAAATACTCTCTATTATATGCCTCATGAAAACAAATCCATTTGCCAAAATAAGGTAATTATTATTTATTTTAAAAGTAGCATTTTTTTAAAACAGGCTTTTTTAAAAACAGGCTAAGTCCATGGACTGAGCCCCAGACTAACAAGACTTGTTTTTGGCTGTGTGAATGTTTGGCTTTGTGGTGCATGGAGTGGGTTAGTGAGTGAGGTGGACTGGGTGAGGTGTGGGGTGGAGTGTTAGTTCTGGTTTGAATCAGTGTAGGGTGGTGGTTTGTGTGCGAAAATGGAGTGGGGACAGGTATAGACCCCCCATTTAGGGTTGTGTGGGGTAGGAGGAGGCTGGGTTTGTGGTATTGGTTTGGGTGGGGGCTGTGGTGTAGGGATTTTTAGTGTGGAGGGAGGAGGGGATGGCGGAGTTGCTTCAGTTGAAGTTGGTGTGATAGAAGGGGATTGGGTTGGGTTGGAGAGATGGATGGTGAGAGGTGGTGGTGATGATGGGTTGATGGGATGCAGGGGTCTGGTGCTGGGGTACAGGGTGTATGGTGGTCTTGGTGGAATGGAGGGGTCTGGTGCTGGGGGTGCAAGGTGTGTGGTGGTCTTGGTGGGATGGAAGGGTCTGGTGCTAGGGGTGCAGGGTATATGGTGGTCTTGGTGGGATGGAGGGGTCTGGTGCTGGGGGTGCAGGGTGTATGGTGGTCTTATTGGTATGGAGGAGTCTGGTGCTGGGGTGCAGGGTGTATGGTGGTCTTGGTGGGATGGAGGGGTGTGGTGCTGGGGGTGCAGGGTGTATGGTGTGGTCTTGGTGGGATGGAAGGGTCTGGTGCTAGGGGTGCAGGGTATATGGTGGTCTTGGTGGGATGGAGGGGTCTGGTGCTGGGGGTGCAGGGTGTATGGTGGTCTTATTGGTATGGAGGAGTCTGGTGCTGGGGTGCAGGGTGTATGGTGGTCTTGGTGGGATGGAGGGGTGTGGTGCTGGGGGTGCAGGGTGTATGGTGGTCTTATTGGTATGGAGGAGTCTGGTGCTGGGGTGCAGGGTGTATGGTGGTCTTGGTGGGATGGAGGGGTGTGGTGCTGGGGGTGCAGGGTGTATGGTGGTCTTATTGGTATGGAGGAGTCTGGTGCTGGGGTGCAGGGTGTATGGTGGTCTTGGTGGGATGGAGGGGTCTGGTGCTGGGGGTGCAGGGTGTATGGTGGTCTTATTGGTATGGAGGAGTCTGGTGCTGGGGTGCAGGGTGTATGATGGTCTTGGTGGGATGGAGGGGTGTGGTGCTGGGGGTGCAGGGTGTATGGTGTGGTCTTGGTGGGATGGAGGGGTCTGGTGCTGGGGGTGCAGGGTGTATGGTGGTACTCTTATCTCTAGTTTTCTTCCAGTTATCTGGATTACGTTTTTGCATTCGTGATCTTTCATTTTGAACAAAAGACAAATGGTAGTCTTCTGTTAAGGCAGTGCCTTGTTCATTTATGGTTTCCCCCGTATTCGCTGGCATCTCTGCGCACACGGCATTGCGCATACCAAGGACTTAGTGCATTTTGTAGAACTGTCTCGGACGGACTGGGCTCGTTTTGGAAAAATCTGCCAACTTAGCAGGCTCTACACACATGAACTGAGCCCAGGTTGGAAAACCTATCAAGTTTAACATGGAAGATATACAGCTCATCAAAGGGGACCAATCATTATGAAATTTTTTGTCAAAATAGACTGAGCACATTTTGGAATCCAGTTCTTCAATTAATGTAATAATGTTTTACTGCTGGCACAGTTAGGTGCATCTTAGTGAATTCTAAGCCTGTCTAAGCAATTTATTAGGCACGTCTAATAACTTTGTTTAGTTTAAGCCATGAAATCCACATATACGCTGTATAATTTTCATGATGCAAAAGCTGTACTAAACTACAACATATATGATATACTAACTGCAAGGTAGTATAGAAATAAAAAATTCTTAATTTATGAACTGAGAAAGAGTAGTATTACAAAACATAAAAATTGTATCTTGCTAAGCTAAGACAATAATTACTAGAGACAGACATACCTATATTAAGAGTGCTGCTAAAGTGTCCGAAGTGTTGATAAACAAACATCTGTAAGTAAAGAAAAACAACAATTATTAAAAAATTATCGAGAAACATCAATTAAACAAACTGAAAACATACACTAGTATTTTTTTAATAACTTTTGAACACTTCATTTGTTGAAACCTATTTTGTACTTAAAATTTACAAAGATAGATTTGTTTACAAACTGTTTGCAGAAGAAACGCATATCCACGACAATACGTGCCCGGTCTTAGCCCGCAAATATTTTATGAATTATCATGTCAGCAAAGAACACATCATGTGATACTGTATTTAAAAAATCACAACACTAGCATCAGAATACAAAAAAATGGTTGATCTGACATTCGAATAATTTTGAGCACAATCGAGCACGAATTGGCATAGATATAAGATTGTATTTTTAGCCACAAGTCATCTTAAACCGACGAACAGTATAATGCACACGTTGAACGTTCATACTGTCATAGCTTCTAATATCAAAGGAAGCATAAATCACTTATCGACATTAAGACGTATTCATACACTGGAAATAAAAAATATGCTATTTCGGGTAGCCTCATTTCCAACAGCTGTACACACCATCGGGGCAGCAAGGAACAACATCACAAGACAGATGGAAGCACGACCTCCCGTCCGATCAGATATGACACCTGCAGCAACGCCACCTTCAGGAAAATAATGGAAAAGTTTGTTATGAAATAACTACAAAATAGTTCATGTACAAATAAATTCATTTAAATGACATTAAAAAATGGCAAGACAAATATGATAACATAGTTACCAGTTTACATATTTCTAGAAAATAACTGAGATAAGTGAGACAATATATTATACACCCACCTACTATTCCGCCCATGTCAAAGAATGTGGAAAGGTCAGCAGCCTGTTCCATGTTGTGCATGTGTGGACCTGAAAGAGACAGGCAATGTGTAAACTCATCACATTGTGAGAGACAATCAACGTTGTAGTACCATAGCTACACAGTCATGTACTTACTGTACTCTTGATGTAGCTAGGTAGTTCAATGTATTCAAGTACATCCTTGACCCATAGCTACACAGTTAAGTACTTACTGTACACACAGTCAAGTACTTACTAGGTAGTTCAATGTATTCAAGTACATCCTTGACCCATAGCTACACAGTTAAGTACTTACTGTACACACAGTCAAGTACTTACTAGGTAGTTCAATGTATTCAAGTACATCCTTGACCCATAGCTACACAGTTAAGTACTTACTGTACACACAGTCAAGTACTTACTAGGTAGTTCAATGTATTCAAGTACATCCTTGACCCATAGCTACACAGTTAAGTACTTACTGTACACACAGTCAAGTACTTACTAGGTAGTTCAATGTATTCAAGTACATCCTTGACCCATAGCTACACAGTTAAGTACTTACTGTACACACAGTCAAGTACTTACTAGGTAGTTCAATGTATTCAAGTACATCCTTGACCCATAGCTACACAGTTAAGTACTTACTGTACACACAGTCAAGTACTTACTAGGTAGTTCAATGTATTCAAGTACATCCTTGACCCATAGCTACACAGTTAAGTACTTACTGTACACACAGTCAAGTACTTACTAGGTAGTTCAATGTATTCAAGTACATCCTTGACCCATAGCTACACAGACACACAGCACTTTACTAGATCTCTCAGCTGCTTTTGATACGATTGATCATTTAATCCTATTACAACATATTCAGACATTTTGGCATTTCTGGCACAGCTCTTCGGTGGTTCAAATCATATTTTCAAACAGACACCAAAACATTAACATATGTGGCACACTACCTTGCCTACAACACCTTCCATTCGGAGAACTGCTAGGACCCGTCCTTGGCACTGTTCTGTTTAGCTTATATACTACGTCTCTCAACCAAGTCATTAGTACTCATCATAATCTCAGTCATCACCTGTATGCCGATGACACACAGGTTTACATATCACTTTCACAATCAAATGCACAAGAATCTGTTTCGACTTTAAGTTATTGTCTTACTGATATCTTGTTTTGGATGGAACCAAGTAAGCTAAAGCTTAATCCAGATAAAACAGACCTTATTATTATTGGCACTAAGCAACAACGAAATAGGGTTATCAACCATTTTCCAGTTAAACTGCTTGGCAGTGATACATTCCCATCAGATACTGTTCGTAATCTAGGTGTCTTTGATAGTGACTGCTATTTTCGCCAGCATATTTCTCAAGTATGCAAATCCTGTTTCTATCATATACGTGATTTTCGTCGAATTCAGCATCACGTATCTATATCTACTGCCAAAACAATATCAACAGCACTCATTAGTAGCAACCTTGACTATTGTAATTCACTACTAAATAACATTGCTAAAAGAGACTTGGCTAAACTCCAACGAGTACAAAATTGTCTGGCATGTGTGGTACTCAGGGCACCTCGGTTTTCACAATCACTACCACCACTTAGACAGTTACACTGGCTTCCTGTTACTTATCAAATTAATTTTAAGCTGTCCACTCTTACATATCGTGCTCTATCTACACAACAACCTCCCTACTTGGCAGTCAGATCATCAATTTCACAAAAAATTATTGTGCCTAAAACAAAACTTAACTTGGGCAAACATTCAAGTACATCCTAGACCCATAGCTACACACATTCAAGTACTTACTGATGCTCTTGATGTAGCTAGGTAGTTCAATATATTCAAGTACATCCTAGACCAATAGCTACACAGTCAAGTACTTACTGGTACTTTTGATGTAGCTAGGCAACCAGAAGAGGAATGTGTAGCTGACCAACTTGGCAAAGAAGAGGCAGAGAGAGAACTCAATGACGCCCTGAAAGTGACAACAATGGCAGTGACATCATAGGAGAAACTGCATTTAGAGAAACACAACTAAGCATATGTATGTGCAAACATGCTTCCGAGACAATGTTAACAGCACCTCCATAAGTTCTGCTCATCAGAAGACGTCTACATGACAAGGTGTGTACTACAACATGGAGGCACTCAATGTTCTACTCAGTAGCAGCACATATACGTCTACATGACAAGGTGTGTACTACAACATGGAGGCCCTCAATGTTCTACTCAGTAGCAGCACATATACGTCTACATGACAAGGTGTGTACTACAACATGGAGGCCCTCAATGTTCTACTCACTAGCAGCACATATACGTCTACATGACAAGGTGTGTACTACAACATGGAGGCACTCAATGTTCTACTCAGTAGCAGCTCATATACGTCTACATGACAAGGTGTGTACTACAACATGGAGGCCCTCAATGTTCTACTCACTAGCAGCACATATACGTCTACATGACAAGGTGTGTACTACAACATGGAGGCCCTCAATGTGTTCTACTCAGTAGCAGCACGTACACAGACTACACATGGTATGCATTACATTATCTCAACCAGGACAATGGCACATTTAAAAAAACTGTTTCACAATGGCAGCCACTTCAACAATAACTAGCAAAAGTTTCAACAATCAAATGGAATACAAAAGATTTTAGTTTTTCATCAAATAAACTAAGTTGCCCTGATATGTACATGTGTTCTGAGTGTCAGGGATATACACATGTTCTGAGTGTCAGAGATATGTGCATGTGTTCTGAGTGTCAGGGATATATACATGTGTTCTGAGTGTCAGAGATATGTGCATGTGTTCTGAGTGTCAGGGATATGTACATATGTTCTGAGTGACAGGGATGTGTACACGTGTTCTGAGTGTCAGGGATGTGTACACGTGTTCTGAGTGTCAGGGATGTGTACACGTGTTCTGAGTGTCAGGGATGTGTACACGTGTTCTGAGTGTCAGGGTTATGTACACGTGTTCTGAGTGTCAGGGATGTGTACACGTGTTCTGAGTGCCAGGGATGTGTACACGTGTTCTGAGTGTCAGGGATGTGTACACGTGTTCTGAGTGTCAGGGTTATGTACACGTGTTCTGAGTGTCAGGGATATGTACACGTGTTCTGAGTGTCAGGGATGTGTACACGTGTTCTGAGTGTCAGGGATGTGTACACGTGTTCTGAGTGTCAGGGATGTGTACACGTGTTCTGAGTGCCAGGGATGTGTACACGTGTTCTGAGTGTCAGGGATATGTACATGTGTTCTGAGTGTCAGGGATATGTACATGTGTTCTGAGTGTCAGGGATATGAAACATGGCAGTAACAAGCAAACATACATTTTGTGCATTTGTGATTTAAAAATCAAAGTAAAATACATTTGTCAAACAAATGTTGCTAGATCAGTCATGACTGCAACACTACTAAATAACTGTCCCGGGTATAACTGAGTAAAGCCGTGGTACAAAATTTCATTGATTGACACATTTAGAACATTATTAGAATATTATTCATCACTCGATCTGCCCCAGAGTAACCCAGAAACGTACCGGGATTTTAAGGGCTCTCATGAACGTAACTGGCTTCTCCTGGTGTTGGCCTTCAAGGATGGGGGTGGTCTCTGAATCCTCGTCCTTTATGTCCAGACTATCCTTCTCCTGAATGCTGCCTGGAGTCTGGAAACCAGGACACGCATATCTAGAGATATCATTTAGATTTTATGGAAGTGTATTCACCCATTAATGGAATTATATGTGACTATATTAATTATTATGAGATCACAGGGCAATATTCCAGGTTGTATAACCTAATGCTATATGTGATTGTTGTATTTCATTGGATTATAAATGCCAGGGTATATTATATATATATATATACATATATATACATCAATTACATATACATACATTACATTATATATATACATATTATATTTACACACGCACGCACACCAATTTTTTATGATAACAATCACCGACTTAATTTCCAAATGCATCTTGTCAAATGTGTATTGTTCTTTTACATGCTGCTTTGTTACATTGGCAACACGTTGCAAAATGCAGCTATGGTAAATGCAAAAAATGTTGTGGAAAATCGACTTAGTATGTTTACAGTGCTTACCTCGATGTCTGGTAGAGTGATCTTGTTCGGGTTTGGACATCCGACGTCCTCGGGTTCTGGAAGGGCAAACAGTACAATACAAGTACTCCTATTGCGATAAAATCATCGGCAGCGCACTAAAACAAAAGGGGTTAAGCAGTTCCTAATCGATAAGCAGTTCCAGTTGTAAATAGTTAGATTGGCATGCTGGGGAGCTATGGAGGATAAGAAAGTTTAAACAGGTGGGTTTTTTGTTTAAGGCGAAATGTTGTTAGATTTCCTACAGACTTAACACTAACAGGGAGCGAGTTCAACAG
Organism: Lamellibrachia columna; assembly: GCA_963662155.1. Taxonomy (NCBI): domain Eukaryota; kingdom Metazoa; phylum Annelida; class Polychaeta; order Sabellida; family Siboglinidae; genus Lamellibrachia; species Lamellibrachia columna. Next base: position 14,956,362 of record OY759272.1, on the reverse strand, counting down.
AGTCAGTGCAGCAACTGCTAGCGCCTCTAGTTCCGAACAAAAGTAGATTAGAATTAGATGATCAAAGATGCCTGGGCTGTCTTCCAGGAGTGAGCAGTGATTGTAAATATGGTGGTTGCTTGGATGAAAGTGCTTGATAGGTAACTGTACACATCTTAAAAATAATTCGATATCGGACAGGGAGCCAATGCAATGATTTAAGAAGTAGTACTGAGTGAGAGAATTTTGCACATTTGAACTTTCAAGATGTCCTTGAGAGCAATATTGTCATAAAGTCATCTTGCAACGAATAAACATTACACTTTTCTCAAAGGTGCTAACTAAGATGATAATGATGACTATAAAAACATGGATTATAAAATAAATTTAATTAAATACAGCTAAATTTTAGCAGTGTGTTGCCAATAAGCTGTTTTCATCTGAACTAAAACAAAACATAACTGATAAATTTTACATTAAATATGATTTTTTTATGTACAAACGTTACAGAAACGTATTTTCATCATGGACAAAATATGCCATATTTCTGTAAACAATTGAACAATATCAATCATTCTAGTTCACAGGATTCATCTTGTAGAGCTTCAGCAAACATTAACCAAAAACTTTCCCAGATATCATGTCATAAGACACTTGAAATAAAAAAAAACTAAATGAAGAAAATGGCACTTGAAAAATCTTTGGTTGTCCTTCGTTCTGAAAATGACTTTTGTGCATCCCTGTTCACGATTATGCTTAATGATTCTGTTTTGTTGCATCTCTGAGCTCAGGTTCCTGAGGATATAGGCACCAGTTAATATTATTATTTCATTATTACTGCCCATGGGGATATTTGTGAAAAATACCTTGATTACATACATTGACTTGGTAGTTGAAAAATCTACTTTCCTATGTCAATTTCTAAATATCACCAACGCAAAATTTACTGGGGTTTAAAAAACAATAAAAGTGAGTGTCAAACAATGAATACTTACTTGGTACAAGGAAGAGAAAAGTAAGTATTCCCATAGCAGCTATGATGGCCCCAGGGATGATGAATGATAGACCCCAGTTGTCGTTGACGAAGGCCCCAGATATGAGAGACCCCAGAATGTTGCCCACTGACGTGTGTGAGTTCCAGATGCCCATGATGACGCCACGACTGAAACACCACACCAACAAGATCATGAACATGACACCGCGACTGAAACACCACACCAACAAGATCATGAACACGATGACACCACGACTGAAACACCACACCAACAAGATCATGAACATGAAGACACTGCGACTGAAACACCACAACAAGATCATGAACATGATGACACCGCGACTGAAACATACAACAAATTTTGCAAGTTGTGTTGTATTTTTTACTAAGTAAGTCGTACTGTGTGTAGGAAATAAATTATTAATTGATGAGGAAGTATAAAAAAAATTATATGTGATGCCACATGCCAAAACCATGCTCTTCTCGACAATTTTTATAGAGGAGATACACAGTTTTAAAATGACACCAACATGAACAGTGTATCTTACTCCTGGGCCAAGATATTACGCTTTTAGTGTTCACGTTCTTGGAATAACAGTTTTGAGAAAATCAGCTTAAAAAAATGGCACTGAAAAATTGCTTCTCCCATAGCAACCATGCACTCATAATGCTCAAAATGGAATGAAATTTTTTATGTTCCTCCAGTAGGTGTGTATAAAGAAGATACATAAGTATAAAATGGAAAAACGTAATATTTATTGAATGCCACCTCATTTACTGCAAGGTTTGGTATTCCCGGAGACTACTGCGAGCACTGGGAGCCGAACCCCTAAAGTAAATCCCTGAAATATCTGAAAATAAAACATTATTTACACATTATATACATAATAACACTACACAAAGTCAGTTTCCCCAATTTGGAAAGTTTGCTCCCGCTGATGCTGAGCCAACCAGTGCAGGCTCAATGTGGTCTTCCCCTGCCCCTGCCGAGGCAACTTCCACGGGTTCGACGCGGCCTTTGAAGTAATCTTTAATCACTGCAGCTAAAATGCTCTCCTCGAGATTGCACCCCCTCGCACGATCCAACTCATTAGCTAAATAAGCTTCTTTTGATGCCATACTGCAATTCTTTAACTAATCGAAGACGGCGAAAACGGCGAACAAAGACGAAAGGAATGTGTAGACAAGCCGTCTGCGCATGCGCGCTTACATTTTCGACCAATCAGCAAGCGTTTTGCAACTTCCATAGCAACAACAGCCCTTTGTTGCTGGATAAATTATGTATAATAGGAGCTGTTCCATTGGTCTATAGTAAGAGATTCCCAATGACACGTGTGGTTGACGTCATAAGCTTTCCAGCCATGTATAACATGTGGGGTTTCCCGCTTGTAAGCGAGCGAAGACAGTCGATCAAAACCGACCAATCAGCGAGCGTTTCGCAACTTCCATAGCAACAACAGCACTTTGTTGCTGGATAAATTATGTATAATAGGAGCTGTTCCATTGGTCTATAGTAAGAGATTCCCAATGACACGTGTGGTTGACGTCATAAGCTTTCCAGCCATGTATAACATGTGGGGTTTCCCGCTTGTAACCGAGCAAAGACAGTCGATCAAAACCGCGTAAAAATGGCTTTGTTTCAGACTTCTCAACTGCGACGCTAATCAGGGGCTTCAATAAAGTGCTAAATATCATTAGTTTGAACAATCTTTCAGCTTATATAAATGGATTTATGGAAAGATGGATAATTTCGCTAATCGATTCCGTCATTAACCCATTTTCGACAATTCGGAGGTACACCATGCGTTTTAGGCTCCTGCGCCAAACTAAATCTAGCGAGAAGCGCCTGGTTTTGCCGTGGTGCATCACATATGACTTTTAATAAAACTATGAATATAGTAATGATAAAAAATAAAACGTTCCAATGTGCTAATAAATAAACAGCAATGATTGTCAACTTGCTTGGTTAAGAATATAGACAATTTTGCACCAATTGTTGTTAATTTTACCCTATTCTTTTCCTCGCACCAATCGTCACATGGTAATTCAAAAGAAACATAAACTGATAAAATTATTATCAGAAGGAACATCCACTAATCCAACATGAATATAAGAAGATACACTTACTTTCCTTTACCATTCCAATTGGCAACACAAGTCACCACGCTGGGCCAGCCAGATGATTGCACCAGTCCGCCAAAGACCTGCAACACACACGTGACATGTTTGTGACTGCTGCAACCATTATCTGCAGCATACATGTTTGTGACTGCTGCAACCATTATCTGCAGCATACATGTTTGTGACTGCTGCAACCATTATCTGAAGCATACATGTTTGTGACTGCTGCAACCATTATCTGAAGCATACATGTTTGTGACTGCTGCAACCATTATCTGAAGCATACATGTTTGTGACTGCTGCAACCATTATCTGAAGCATACATGTTTGTGACTGCTGCAACCATTATCTGAAGCATACATGTTTGTGACTGCTGCAACCATTATCTGAAGCATACATGTTTGTGACTGCTGCAACCATTATCTGCAGCATACACTGTACCAACCGCACCATTATCTGCAGCGTGCATATTTGTGACTATACCAACCACATCATTAGCTGCAGCGTGCACATTTGTGACTATACCAACCACACCATTATCTGCAGCGTGCACATTTGTGACTATACCAACCAAACCAGCATACACATTTGTAACTGCACCAAACATACCATTATCTGCAGCATACACATTTGTGACTGACAGTTCCACAATGAAGCTACACTGCACAGACTGTCCAGCAGGTACACACCACGTACCTGGACAACAATGAAGTATGAAAGTGAGTGGATCTTCCAGTATCTTGCGAGTCCAAAGAGGGCCGTGAACAAACCACTGAGCAGCATCCCTCCGCACAGGAAGTAGCGCAGATTCAGCCGTTCTGCCAGGTGGCCGCTGCAACACAAACACCCACACCAACCTGTCAGAGGGGGACCATTATTAAACACTCCAAACAAGACTCAACATCATTGTCTAACAGTCAATTGAATGCTTCACCTGGTAATTGGCTACAGAGGGAGGAGCTACAAGAGGAAGAAGTAAACATTAATAAACATTAATCTAGTTTACCTTGTGGTAACAGTGTTGATATTCTTTTATGGAATGATTAAAACAACAACACATTTAAAGATGTACCCAACTTAACCTTCAACTACATAAATATTACAAACAATCACCTGAGAAACATGCCAATTGCATACGCAAACAGGAATGCATAGTCAAGACTCCCCAGCAGTTCACTGTAGTTAGGCTGATCTGAAAATATAAACGTTTATTGATACAACATGGTGATCAATATAAATGACAATTAATCAGTCTATCATCAGCATGGTTTCATCCCAGACTTTCATACCTGGCAATAACTGGGTCTGGGAGTATTTTAAAAATCTCTTCTTGTCTCTAGTGGTCAATCAACACTAGAGACAAGAGGAGATCAAACGGTTACGAAAATATTAACAGAAGTATTTTCGTAACACTCACACTTGTTGACTGGAGTCGTAGAGGCTGATGCGACTTGAGTCGCCCATATTCATGACTTGCAACTAGACTTAGAATTCAGAGAGATGACTCGAGACCATATTATTGTGACAGAACACACCAAATACAATAATTATTAAGTACTTGTTATGATTGGCTAATGTTGTGACGGGGCAGCATCCACCTACATTTATTTATTAAGTACTTGTTATGATTGGCTAATGTTGTGATGAGGTAGCATCCACCTACATTTATTTATTAAGTACTTGTTATGATTGGCTAATGTTGTGACGGGGCAGCATCCACCTACATTTATTTATTAAGTACTTGTTATGATTGACTAATGTTGTGACGGGGCAACATCCACCTACATTTATTAAGTACTTGTTATGATTGGCTAATGTTGTGACGGGGCAGCATCCACCGACATTTCCCACTAAACATTACTGCAGACAAGTGACAAACATCACAGCAATTGGTGAACAATGGTGACTTCGAATTCAGAGAGATGATTCTAAACTTGACTTGGAGGTCATTGACTTGCAAATTGACTTGTTAGTTTGTGGGTTAACAGGGCTGTTAACACTTAGTGAATATAGAAGGACTAGAGAACATGAAGTAGCATTAGCAAAGACAGCGTGTAAATTGGATACCAGAAAGTATTAATTCTCACAGAAGACTATAAATGAATGTTCCAGAAAAAATTATCTAATGACTGTGTAAATGCTAACACTTGTGACTAATATATGCTTAATCATTAAATGGACAAAATATATTTTATATTCATTCAAGGGAATGTGACAAACTTGGAGGTGAATGACTTCCCTGTCCACTGGCCATCGGGGTTTTTTGCTTCTGATGGCACTCTTGTTAAATTTTGCTAAAAGGAAGGCAGGTTACCAGGACGTGGCTAGCGACTCGTGACATCACACTGGGACTGAGTAAACACATGACACTATGCCTCAGTGGTGTTGCTACATCACACAGGGACTGAGTGAATACATGACACTATGCCTCAGTGGTGTTGCTACATCACACAGGGACTGAGTGCACACAAGACAATACGCCTCAGTGGTGTTGCTACACCACACAGGGACTGAGTGAACACGACACTATGCCTCAGTGGTGTTGCTACATCCAACTTGTGACATCACACTGAGAGTGAGTGAACACATGACAATATGCCTCAGTGATGTTGCTACATCTAACTTGTAACATTACACAGGGACTGAGTGAACACATGACAATATACCTCAGTGGTGTTGCTATATCACACAGGGACTGAGTTAACACGACACTATGCCTCAGTGGTGTTGCTACATCCAACTTGTGACATCACACTGAGACTGAGTGAACACATGACAATATGCCTCAGTGGTGTTGCTACATCCAACTTGTGACATTACACAGAGACTGAGTGAACACTCGACAATATGCCTCAGTGGTATTGCTACATCCAACTTGCTAGTGCATCTACTGCATACTTACCAAATGGCACCCAGCTACTGCAGTTAGGGTTTGTCGAGGAGCAATTCTGATGAAGTACATTCTGAAAAATAAGCTCACAAAATAGTCTAATACATACAGGGAAATGAAATTGCATGTGTGCATGTAAGTCACTAAGTGTGTGTATGCAAGTGGGTGTGTGTGTGTGTGTGTGCGTGTAAGTGTGCGTATAAGTGTGTGTGTGCGTGTAAGTGTGTGTGCGCGTGTACATGTAAGTGTGTGTGTGTGCGCATGTAAGTGTGTGCATGTAAGTGTTTGTATGTGTGTGGATGCAAGTGTGTGTGTGTGTGCATGTAAATGCGTGTGCATGTAAGTGTGTGTATGCGTACATGCGTTTAAGTATGCGCGCGTGTGTCTGCAAGCCTATAATGCAGAATCAACCATCAATATTACTTGATCAAGTGTACTTATTAGTGGGCAGACTGTCAGTGTCAGTCACAACCCTGTTGCTTGAATCAGTACTGAATGAAAATTTGCACTGTCTTCCACCAGATGGCATAGTGGTGAATCAGTCATGCCAGAGTTTGTTCCTAATGCAGCAACAGTGGAAATTTTAGTAATTTATTCACAAGCAAAACCATTACAGTCAATCTGTTTCACCAAACCCTGAATATGCATTTGAGTCATTCTGTGTCAAATCAACCAATGGTCAAAAATTTGCTTAAATTTTTACGAATTCATAAGTAGCTATACCTGAGCATTTCTGCAAAAAACTAAAGATTTGCTGCATTTGCATGCAAATTGTGTTTGTAACGCCCTATAACGTGAACAGGGAGTAAGTGACCAAAAATGCACCCGTAATTTTTATCTGTTTTCAGGTGCTTCCAACTTGAGAAGTTTACAAGCTACATATCTGAGATTTGCTGAATATGTAGACTATTGGAACAGTCAGTATCGCTGACAATAGGCAGTGGCAATTTGGACATTGTGTAACACAACAATGAAATACAGACTACTGAAATCCTTCTCGGGAAAAAAAATTCTTTTCCATTTTCGTGCAACCTGTATATACAGTATACTCATTGTCCTCTGTCCTATCATTCTTGAATTTTGCGTAATCTGCAAACAATGTCTACATATTCAGCAAATTTCAGATATGTACCTTGTAAACTTGTTTAAGTTAGAAGCACCTAAAACAGATAAAAATAATTTTTTTTGGATTTACCCCGTTCACATCATAGGGCGTTACAGACACAATTTGCATGTAATTGCTTTGTTCTTTTGCAGAAGTTCTCAGGTATAGCTACTTATTCATTGGTTAAAATTTAAACAAATTGTGAAACATCAACTTTTGAAATTTCCTGAAAATTGGTTGATTTGACATGGAATGAACCATTTGACAGTCTTACCTTAACAACGCTGATCGGCTTCCTTGATAAATGGAATGTTGTGTATACGAGGAATGTGAAGACCAAGATAAATAATTTGTACCTAGAAAACAAACAAATCAAGAACAATGTTAAGTGTTAATGTTATGGTGTCCAACAAAATACGTCACAAACTGAACAATTCTGGCACATTTTCAGTCTACAGTATCAGCTGATGGTCCACATAATGGAGTATTGGGATGTCGCTTGGGAACCAGTGGCAGGCATATCTAGGATCTCGCAAACGGGAGGCCAAGCTTAGTCATCCATTTTTCACCCAAAAATATTTAACCCAAGGGGGGTCATGGCCCAATGCCCACTCAGTGTGTTTACACAACTGACAATGAGACAGGCCATTGGTATCACGAGTGATGACATGCGTGTCACTGCAAGTCACTCATGGTAGTTTCCTACAAACACCGGGCAACCAGCGTGTTTACTAAGACACCGAATGCACTGGATAACTTTAAAATCTCATGTTACTGTGTGTATATTGACTATTGCTATATTATGCCTAAGTAGTAACTGATGGATTATCATGTGTTGTTTTCCCTATACTCATATATCATATGTGTACTTATCCCACGACATAACTGTCAGTCATTTCTGTCAAGGATTTTATCATTTGTACATCTTAGTAAGTTTTAGAGTTTTTTGTTACACAGATTTTGTTACATCAACAAATGTCATGGGTGGGGGTAGCCTTAAACATTCTGGTATTAATCATTACTGATATTACAGACAAAAACGGATCCAATCTAGATTAGCTAACTGCAGGGTGCAATATTGCATGTTTTACTGTACATCGATCTTGTGGATCTGCCAGATGAAATTGAATATTATATCTCTTAGTTATCATTACGGTCAATAATATATATATATATATATATGTATGTATATATATATATAATATATATATATATATATAATATATATTGTGGGAAGTGGTTAAAAAATGCCAACACATGTGACAGTCATTACTATATTCAATAAATTACTTATGTACTAAAAATCCTTTAGTTTAGGCTTTTTAGTCTGCAATTTGCAATGTAACATGTCAAATGGTAAAGCTTAAACTTGGAAATATAAACAAACCTCCTTGCCTTGGGCAGCACAAATACTAAGACATGACAATATGTGTGTAACTCAAATTATTTGAGTGACACGCATATTGTCATGTCTTAAGCTAGCGCTGCTGCAATTTAATGTTATGAAAAAAACTCTAAAAATCGACAATTTAATGTTAAAAAGCCCCAAAAAATCGAACCGGACAGGTGATTTCACAGACAAATATCTTGTACGCAGTCTAAGAAAAAATAGAGTTAAATTTAATTTTGAAAATCCAAAAAAAAATCCACCGACAAATATCTCGACAAAAAATATAAGATAATGTAAAAAAAGCAAAGACATCGCACATATATAAAAAATTATTAAAAGTTCACAGATCGTGCAAATGTCTTTAAATCTTGCTCATAAACAAGTGTCTTGCTTGCCCAAATCACACAATGCAGTAATAAATAGAGCAAAGAGGAAACTCCGGAGACAGTTCGGCACAGCGTGAACTTCGCCCAGCAGTCGCCAGAAGAAACAAAACGGCTCTTTTCAGAGCCAACCATACTTTCACAAGAGTTGCTACATTGGGTGTGAACGATGTCTAGGCAGTGCAGTAATAAATAGAGCAAAGAGGAAACTCCGGAGACAGTTCGGCACGGCGTGAACTTCGCCCAGCAGTCGCCAGAAGAAACAAAACGGCTCTTTTCAGAGCCAACCATACTTTCACAAGAGTTGCTACATTGGGTGTGAACGATGTCTAGGCTTGAATAATTCCATTGTAGATGTCAATTTATCGTAAATATCTCGATAATTTTGGTCCTCGAAATTCACCATGGCTGCAGTTTCAAAAACGACAACATCTTTTTGTAGTGAAATGTCCAATTTTCCTCATGATACGGTCCAAACACTAGTAATGTCAAAAATAAACACTTCAATGTCCCCTGTAGAATTATTTATTACTGAATTGTGTGATTTGGGCAAGCAAGAAACTTGTTTATGAGCAAGATTTAAAGATATTTGCACGATCTGTGAACTTTTAATAATGTTTTTACATATGTGCGATGTCTTTGTTTTTTACATTATCTTATATTTTTTGTCGAGATATTTGTCGGTGGATTTTTTTGTTTTTCAAAATTAAATTGAACTCTATTTTTTTTAGACAAGATATTTGTCAGTGAAATCACCTGTCCGGTTCGATTTTGGGGGGCTTTTTAACATTAAATTGTCGATTTTTAGAGTTTTTTGTAACATTAAATTGCACTTTTTCTTTCATCTATTTTTTGTATTTTCTTATAATGCGGAACGAAAAATTTGACAATGAAATCGCCTTTCCGGTTCTGATGTCACCGTGATATTGTTACACCACATTTCGGATGATCGCCATATTAACAACACCGGCTATTGCCGGTTTAGCGTTGTTTTGGGCACTAAAAGTGTGCTCAAACACAATATTGTTTACAAATATACGTCCGTTTTGTACCTGATCCGATTGGGAGTGATGCAAAGAACACATTAGCATCGAAAAAATTTGGTAAAAATGTCATTTAATAGCGTTAATAATTTCGGCCAGGTTAATGCACCTTTACCGGCGAACTGGTTCGTACGTTTTGCGTAGCTTATTGAAGTTATTCACAATAGCAAAAGCCACGTCTTTCGCTGCAAAGTTTGTGTGCATACGAAAGCAAAGAACGTGTTTGTCAACGGGAAGGACTGCGCCAAGCCCAAGAAGGACGACTTGGCAAAACACGAGATATCTGCCGACCACCGGAAATCGACGTTGCTGCCGAAGCGCCAGATGGACTTCGTGACTGCGAACGATCACGCGAAGTCGTCGATTATCGCCCATATGTGGACCGTGTTGACGCAAGCGAAGCGCTAGTCTCCCGACAGTTATGAAGCCTTCAAAATCTGGACTGAAGGAGCAGCGTCCCGGATTTACTGGTTTAGTGAAACGGGTGGACACTGTCACAGAGACCAGGGTAGTGGTGGCAGTGGACACTTGGGGCGACACTTGTATGGTGAAATTCTTTGACTCTGTGTTTGAGATTTGCAGTGTGATCGATTTTCTTGTTTTATATTTACAATTAAACATTGTTCTATTAATTTATATTGGTGTTATGTTTAATATACGTATATTATGTTTATATAATATGTCGTATATTAGGCCTAGTAAAAAAAAACTAGTTTCTTGACTGAACTTTTTTTAAAGGAAGAGGGAGGCCCTTACAAGCTTACTATTTAGTAATTTTTTCTATTAGTTTCGAAGATGGCTGCCATGTCTTAGATGCTCACATACTGTGGTTGATTAAAAGACAAGCTATAGTTTTTTCGATGCAATATGGAACATGCCATAGATGTATATTACTATATTATAGCTTGCCATCCCAATATCAGATACATTACTTTTTAGCGGGTCTGGCAGATGAATAGAAACATTTACGTAAATGTAACATGGCACAATTTATCTGTTACACTGGAAAACTACTTAAATTGACTAGAAACAAACAAGATGCAAATGCAATGTTGAATGTATTTATGAATGTCATGTAGGTTTGGCCATGGTTGCACTAGTTTGTATCACAGGCATACAATTGAATCATGGCATTTAATAAATCCCATTTATACTGATTGAGACTGGAATTATATATAAGTGAGTCTGTGTAAAGACTAATGCAAGGCATCATCACTTGAATCTTATTTTAGACTGTAGAATGCACATACATCCCTACACCTTGTGTATGAATAATGAGTGAACTGAAAGAGTATAACAGTACTTCGTACAGCAAGTTTTGGACAAAAATGTCTTCACAGAACCAAACAAACTTTTAAAAATAATTTTTCAATAGCAAATAAAAAAGGAGGCGTAGACAAAAAAGGAAGTGGGCGGGGACGAGAAACTAATTTCTATTTTTTACTAGGCCTAATCACATTATTTTATGTTGTGTTTTGCATTTTGACGTTTTGTCATCTTAGTGTCTGCTAAAAAATGGCTAAACAAAATCTCATTTGGCTAAATAAAATTTGAACCTTTAGCCAAATTGGCTAAACAGATTTTAGGCCCAGCGTTAGCCTAGAAATAGCTGTCAGTCCTTGCATAAGGTTAGCAGGGTCGAGACTATAACTAATACACCAAATCAATCGTCAGATGACAGGACCAGCTAATCTAGTTAACACCATTTACACAGCCGGGGTCTAAAGGGTTAACTATTAATAATTATTATATTCTTATGAACAAATGTAACTTACAATAGTGTTCCCCAACTTGGATTATTGCTTAATGTCCCACAACAGAATCCAGTTCACTCACAAAGTGGCACCCATATTCAATAAGTCTTGATCCATTAACAGCGAGTCCCAATGTAAATTTTAAGGCCATATTTTGTTCCAGTAAATGTACACAAAAACATTTGTATGTGTTCTTCAAATGGTGACAGGTTGTAGCGTCGATAAGGAAATGTCTGTTTTCTGGCAATGCAGCAATGGGCAGATTCGTGATATCAAGTATTGAGCGCATCTCCTCCCAGATCGCATGTTCTCGGGTGCATCTCCTCCAAGATTGCATGTTCTTGGATGCTGGATTTTATTTTATTACATTTCAACCATTTCTTTCTTTGATATGAAGACATCATGACAAAGTGTATTGCGTGAAACTGTGGCAATTCCAATTTTACTGGCCATTCAACGCGCTGTTTTCCTCAAAATAGGCACCAGGATCTACACCAAGTTAGGAGTACCACACCAACACTGTCAAGAGCCGGTCCACATCTCCAAGTCAAGACAAATTCTTCGAAGAACTCAAAAGGCATCAATATGTACAGAGTTACGAATACCACCACAATGCTGCTAAAAGTCGGGCCACACCTCCAGTGTTGGGCCACACCTCCAGTGTCGGACTCTTCACAGGTCTATGCCCACATTTACCACACCAGGTCAAGTAACATCAACAGAAACAACCTCAGTCTCTTTTGAGATTATCCTCACTGTCTCCAAGATATATTTCATCATCAAATGCATTATTCTCCGTGTAAAAGTTGACACCACTCGCAGAACTACTGCATGCCATTTTATGTAGTTGTCTATGTGCCGCAACACAGCTGTCAATCAAAGTCATGTCACCGCCCATGTTCAAGGCAGCCGGCTGTAGTCAAAATGTGACGTCATGCAGCAGCAACAAATATAATGTTTGTATTGCCCTGCACTTTCCATGAGACGACAAAACTAAAGGCTCTTTTTATGTTTTATGCTCTTATTCAGAACATAACATATTTGGCAATATCATCATTTGAAGGTGCATCAATCATTTGTCATTAAGGAACATTGCACATTTGATCCCATGATATAGTCTTTAATGCTATGCTCATTGCTGTGAGGAAAGTATTACGTCACACAAAGCACTACATTTGCACAAAGTATGTCATAAATATTCATTTTATTGTTATCCAGACTATTTAAGCAATTTGAAAGTGTTACATTTATGATTATGCATGTTATTAAGGTCCGCATAAAAGCAGCACAAGTTATAATTTTTTTGACATGCAAAACCAAAACTTAAATGTCCTGAAATGGACATGGATGACTGCACTGCAGACTGTCTCTGCGTCATGGACTGATAAATACAGAAGTTTGGTGTTTCTGAGAAACTTTTATGCTTGTCACTGCCAGGAAAATAATTCACAGTGTTATATAAGTCTCAACAAATACACATTTTTATCAATTTTTTTCAAAAAATTTCAAAAGACCATGCTCACGCTGTATTCCTTCTCGCTGGCGTCGTCTCAATACTAGGAAGTAGACGAACTCCTGGCGGAGGAGATAGGCTTCTATCCGGGGCCTGTCGTGGCATGTTTTGGAGTCGAAGGCTTGGTCACACAAGCTGACAATGGAGATGTTATAATTAATAAACCTCACGCTGCATCAAAACCAAGCCTAAGCATCATTAGTGTATCATTCGTGGCACTTTATATACCACGAAACCCTTCTGGTCGCCACCGCCCAAGTCACACGGAAGTCATGTGATCGCTGCACGACATCACATGTTTGCTTTATAAGCGGCTCAATCAACATCGCATTCCTCAAAGGCACCTTTATTGCACATGCGTACCCGTACAAGTACGTTTATTGTACATACGTATCTGTGCAATTATGTTTGATCTTCAGGATGCAGATATACACATGTAATAACCATAGGACGTAATTATTTACACGTTCGTGTATAAAATGTTCGTTTGTTGAATAATAAAATTAAAAATTATCACACATGCGAACATTTTCTTAATTTTATACTCCAAATATTTTCAAACTTGCAGAAAATTATTTACTTAAGAAGTATGATAATAAAAGAGGAAATATGGCATTTATTTTTAAAAACTACATTCTTTAATTAAAGGCATACAATCTGATTAAATAAATAACAAAATGATTAAATTACACATTATACAATTATAAATAAAAAAATTATTATCGACGTCCCGAATGTGTTTTATTGAACACACTTTTTAAATATATAAGTTGACCGCTATATTTGTTTAATTCGAATGTTTCGGTCCGAGTAGCATGCTTACAATTATATATTATACTTACATGCGGGAACGTAATTGTATGGGTATTATTATGATAAACTAGCCGAGTTATCCGATGCTGCACGGGGGAAATGGAAACCACTGCACGAGTACTATATATGCACTCCTTGCACCACTATTTTGGTAGGACAATGCCATGGCAATGACAACTCCATGCCCCAAAAAAAAAAAAAAAAAAAAAAAAAAAAAAAAATATAAATAAATAAAATAAAATAAATAAAAAAAAAACCCCACTATTTTGGTAGGACAATGCCATGGTAATGACAACTCCATGCCCCAAAAATAATTTGTAACTGCCGATTTCACGAAGCGTTCGTATATACGTTTGACGTAGATCTATATATCACGTACCTCGCAACAATCGTAGAAAACACGCAAACATGCTAACAGTTGTACATATAGGCCCTAGCACATATACTATTGTTCTGAGTTACGTAATCAACATCAAACGTCCACATACGTAATATCCCCACACCGGAAATGGGGATTTTCTTAATGAACCAGGCGACAGGACTTATCCAACCGAATCGGGCCAACCAATCGTCTGCAGTCGGACCAAAAACGATTTATAACCGCCAGTCGCATGTATCACCGACTATATGGGTCGGGAAGAGGAGAGCACCTCTAATTTCCCCCAACTGCCGACGGTTAGCCAGTCGGCCAGGTGTATACTTAGCATTTATAAGGCGATGGTCTTGCACACTAGTTTCAAGCCTGATAACAGCTGCCGACCAGTGGAAATCCACTAAGAAATTCACTGACAACAAGAATTAATTTACTGCGAGGATGGGCAGGATGGGGGGAGGCAACCAGAGTGACAGTGGGGGGGGGACCAGAGTGACAATGGGGGGCAACCAGAGTGACAGTGGCAGGGGGGCAACCAGAGCGACAATGGGAGGAAGGCAACCAGAGTGACAGTGGCAGGGGGGCAACCAGCGTGACACTGGGAGGAAGGCAACCAGAGTGACAGTGGGAGGGGGGCAACCAGAGTGACACTGGGAGGAAGGCAACCAGAGTGACAGTGGGAGGGGGGCAACCAGAGTGACACTGGGAGGAAGGCAACCAGAGTGACAGTGGGAGGGGGGCAACCAGAGTGCAGAGTGACAGTGGGAGGGGGGCAACCAGAGTGCAGAGTGACAGTGGGGGGGGGGGCAACCAGAGTGACAGTGGTGGGGGGAACCAGAGTGACAGTGGTCGCAATGTCCCTACTTTGTATGTTAAAAATGTCGTCATCTGAGCAACAAGTGCAGGAGGGCGCCATGTCGTGGTGTACAACTAATTCTGACTTGAAAACAATCCGACCGAAATAAGGGGGGGGTGGCGCCGGACACCCGACGGACACCCCCTGGATCCGCCCAAGAACTAACAAAAACGTCCACCATATAAATGGAATAACATGGTAGTTTGTGTTTACCAAATTTCAAGATACACGACATTAAATATAATTATCACATAAATGCTTTGGTACTTATTTTGTCAATCAATATCTTGATTGCTTCTTAATTGTATTACGTAACTTGGGACAATCGAAGAAAAGACGCATGACGTGGTCAACAATTGTACGTAATTGTTTGCGTTGCGTTGCGGACAGTTGTACGTCATAACTACAAAGGGTAATTTGATTTGATTTGATTGGCAATAGGGGGTGAATTAAAAAAATCAGACCGTGGGGTCGTAGATGAACCCCTGAAAGTTTTGACGTGCGTGCGTGCGTGCGTGCGTGCGTGCGTACGTACGTGCGTACGTATATATATATACATACTCGCGGTGGATTATAATAAGATGCCCATCATCCAGTGAACGCCAGAAAATTGTCGACAATTCGATATTCATAAACAGATGACAGTCAAATTATTATTTATAAAATTGTGGTTCATTGAAGGTACAAAGTCTGGTCGTTTTTGTTCGTAAAATCATGTTATATAGCGTCGTGTAACAGGCCCGTCATCGTGTAACAGGCCTGTCATCGTGTAACAGGTCCGTCATCGTGTAACAGGCCGCTGCTAGCAGTTACACAATCTGTAGACAATTTGTTCCATTCATTTATTGTCCTCTGTGAGAACGAGTGCTTCCTGATGTCCAATCTACATTGATCCTTTACTAATTTTACCTCATGTCCTTTAGAATGTAGAAATATATTTTCATTTATCCTATTCTTACTACACGTTCGTAAATGCTGTTTAGAACAGACCGAAACTAATTCAGAGCGACGTGTGATAATGACTACTGTTATAAATAATATTCATATCATATAGTAATTAAAGACCGGTTTACACGAACAATTCCCCAGTTAATAAACATTTTCGCGAGACCGATTAGCGAGGCCAATGTATAACTAGTTTTTCTTATTTACTATTGTTTGCATATGGTAACTGCAATGATTATGAGGCGTATATACACGAACGTTTGCGTGTGTGCAGCGAGCGCGTATGTGTTCGAACACACGTGTGTATGTTTGTATACACACCCGTTTACACACGTGCACACGCGACACTTGCGTTCTATAAACCGTTTACTATATCTCGTTATTGTGCGTGTTGAGCTTTACATGTTTTTTGTGGCAGCTTTGTGTACACATCAGCCAGAACGGAGCATCGCAGTACCATTTAGCTTTGTAATATTTTTACCAGCGCGCGCACAACAAAAACAAGCTACCGTGTTCTAATGAAAATAGTTCCATATGTAGCTACCACAATTATATTTATCCGCGCACTTCCGGTTACTAACTTGTACCCTAGCAATACATATTTTGGCATTTACATATCATGTATGCTATATTTATTTTTTATACGGGCCATATAAGTAGCATCTTGAAACAAATATTCATGGAATTTGACGCGTTCACAAGAGGGATTTTGGCATTACAATACGCGCGTATATACACGTGTTATCGATTCGGTGTTGTGCGGCTAATATCGTGATCATCGTCGTCGTGTGTGAACATACGAAAATAGGAGAATTTGACAGTTTATGAAGTTGAATAACATTTTGCGTGTTTTCATTCACAGCTTATGTTTACAATGTTCTTCAGTATATGCGAGCTATAGATTGTGGAGTACTATCGAGGAACAAGCCATCAACAGTTACAGGCAGTAGTCGAAGCGGAAGCCGCAAAACGTCACAACGGAGACTGGGTTGTTGACAACTCCCAAATCTATAATATTTGGCGTTTTACAGTCAGGTTGTAGTCGAGATGCAATCTGAGAAACATTGTATTACAAGTATGCATTCAAGATAACTAAATGATTAAGTGGAAAGGCAAGCATGTCGGCTTTGACGGGTTTGAGTGACAGGTAAGTCAACTTCAATTTCAAAGTTGACAATTCAGTACTTCTGGTCCTACTGCCCCTTCTGCCCCTAGGCTAAGTTACTGGCCCTGCCCATTAATGGAAAAGGCAAAGCATTGTCTCACCATATCCTAGGTAAAACTGTAAAGAAGCCTAAAATATGTTGGTAAGACCAAAACTAGAATATGGAGCAGTAGCCTTGGAACCCACACACTCAAAATAGCGTTGACACAGTGGAGAAAATACAAGTCTAAAGAAGTGTTGCTCAATTTGCCTTAAATGACCACCGCCGTACAACAAGTTTAACACACATCCAACACAAACTTGAAACAGACATTCAAAATAAGAAGATTACAACACCAGCTCACGTTCTTCTACAAAATAAAACAACCTGCTCAACATTTCTCTGCCATAACAACTCATAGTCCCATCCACCTGTACCAAAACTGTGATCCTATAAATGTATATACAAAGAACGTAAAAATAATAATTAATTCTAACCAGGGCTCTACACTAACTCCTAGAAGGCACTTATCCTGTAGGACAAGTAGCAAGTCATGTTTACTTGTCCCACCAACACTATACTTGTCCCCCTGAAAACTACAAACACATTGAATTAATATGGCATGATATAACACACACCAGTATGTATATAATATCCAGGATGATGTTTCTAACAAATATATCTTCATGCAATCTGTGAGTGTAGAATGAAAAATGTAAATAATTCTAAGAAACAAGATAGTGTTTGCCAACTTTTATTGTGTTAAAAAGTAATTCTTCAAATCCGAAAGGAAATAACTAAATTACAGTGCACACTTAGACACAATTGTTGTCATGTTTACAAATAACAACAGTGCATATTTAGCAAGAACTAAAATATTCTGCAAGGAACAAGCACTGCTAGCAGTCCCATATGCAAATAGCAACAACATGCAACAAAATTAACAACCAATAAAAGTATTTCATTAATAAAACAGATTAAATTAATCGTTAATTAAAGTGCTTTTTATTATGACTTATGTATACTGTGAATGCAACTAAACTGAAAAATTACTCATGCTTGCAAGTGTAGGGTTGCTGCTGTAGCTATCAGCATACTTGCGTTAATATATAACGGTGATATGATTGTACTATGTCGTGTTAATAGGTATAACAAAACATGCTTGGTAGTATAAATACATGTATGCATAACTTGCGCTGGCATTTGTTACGATCGCGACCTGTTTCTGCCATTAGATTCAAATATTGTGCATTCCCATGTAGCAATATTGTTAAAAATAACTAAATTAAAAACATAAAATTAGAATATATGTCAGAAGTGTGGCTATGTAAGGGGGCATTTAAATAAGGAACAGTGACAGCGCGTACATGTTTTCAAAGGAACAGTGTTGCTGTTCTGATGAGTAAACTAGTTTCTAAAATGCTACTTGCGCCACCTGGTGATTACATTGGCAGTAGTCGCATGGCGGAAAGAAAGCAGTGATACATGCGTCATCAAACAAAATAATACATTCCATTGAACGTTATTTATTTTGGGTGTCGACAAGTCAAAACCTTTCAGTCTTTTTATTAAAATGAATAGTACGTTTCATATTGCAACGGCATGAACTTGTCCGGTTGGACAAGTGTCCAAGATTATGTACTTGTCCTACACTGGTAGCTACTTGTCCCAGACAACTGGACAAGCGTTAATGTCGAGCCCTGATTCTAACCCTGGATAGTCCTGGAATTTACTCCTGCCTGAAATAATAAGACTCCCTTCCATTCATCCTTTCCAGGCTCCCGCTGGCTGTCCAGTCCACCTGCCCACCTCATCTGACTGTAGCGAGAGGGGATTTGATTTTAGCCACACATTATTTGCACCATTTTGTTTGATAATTATTTTCATGTTTACATGCACCTCAACAAACTCCTGTATTAGCTCCAGAAGGGCCGTGTGGAGTATCAAGACTCAAGAGTAACATTGTAACATAGTTATTGAACCTCAGACTTTGCTGAAATTATAACATCAGTAATTTATGTGCAAAATTGGGTATACCTACGGCTAAGGTCATGCATTTATATAATTTTATCTCAGAAACTAAATTATGAGTAGAAAACGGAAATTTTAGAATTGGGTATTAAAGGAATATCTCATAAAAAATAGTGAAGAGATCTGAAGATATCGTGCTTAGACTATCCACTGATTTGTTGTAGAATGACCCTTTTCCAATTCAAATGTTATAACTTTTTCTGTAACTAGGATATATTTGACTTGAATCATGCTTCTTTTTAATCTGGGCTTAGAATCAGCTGGACTTCAATTATGGTGCAATCCATGTAGTTACTTTTTATTATTAACGACGTATGTTTCTTTTCTCTTCTTCTTTTGATTGGATTGTTTAGACAAGCAAAGTTAATAATCCTGCATTTTTCAGAGATTTTATGAGAACTGCACTTATTTACAAGTTTTGTTGCTCCAGTTCACTTGGCTGTATTTAATAAGTACCCGGCTACAGATAGTGTTGGATATATGAACGAATAGTCTTTGTTCAGTAATTGCAAAGTGGCTGTAAACTTCCCATAGAAGTCTAGTTGGCATTGTAAACGTGGAATGAATAGGTCTGCCAAGGGGTGAAGTATAAAGGGCTTTGAACAGTCCCGAGGACTGGATACCACGCTATATAAGAACATATCTGTTACCTTTGTTTTCTAGATATTTACTTAAATAAAATAATTTTTTCTTATCCTTTTCTATATATTTTGGGAATTATGTATGCAGACACTTTCTTTACGATGTACTCTACTGATGACGATAATACAGCTAGCTTAAATACCACATTATTTACAATTTTATATCCTTGGTCACATATATAAGTATATGGATGAAATGTACATCGGCAAAGGATTCTCCTAGACACATCAGCAAGGAACAGCACATATATTTATATTGTCTCTAACATTCCATTCTGATTACTGTGTTCATGGTGGAAAAACAAACACTACTTTGTGATGCTGGCATAACTTAGACATGCTGCAGGGCCTTTTAATTTTAGTGTCCTACAGGCCCTTAGCCAGAAATAAAATTTTGCCAGTCTTGAACATTCAAAAAACCTTAAACACACGAATGGCTTCCGTGGAAGCCGTTCCCATCTATGACAGCTATTATTGGCCCAATTAATTTTTTATCAATGGCAAGCCAATGCTGGTTGACATAGTGACAGCCATTATTGGCCCATTTGGTTTTTGCACTGGTAAAGCCAGTGCAAGTTGAGCAAATGTCAAATGACAGCCATTACTGGCCGAATTAGGTTTTTTCAATGGCAAGCCAAGTCCGGTTTAACCATTGGCCCAATCGAGTCTTACTAGCTGTGCAGCGAGGTTGGCGTTAACACCTGCACAGTATTACTGAATAGAAGAAGAGCCAACACATGAAGGGTCATGAAAAAATAACTTGACAATTTATAAACATGGAAGTAATGTTTGAAGCATCTTAAGACTTTAAGTACATGCATGCAAATATGCCTAATATGAACATATACGATTACAATCACACTCAAAATAAAATGCTTGACACTAAAAGTAAAACAAGACAACAAATAAAAATAGAATAGATAGAAATTGGGTTAAGATATGGGCAAACTATAAAAAGCTTACTCTAGCCTTTCATAATTTATGCTCATTATGTGTAAGTGTAAGATATAGCACTCAGTAACATAATTGGTTATGAAAGTAATACATTGAAATATTACTTCTTTGAAAAAACAGCAACCATCCAGATTCAGTATTGCCTGGCTATTGCCAGTATTGGACAAAAAAACTATGATTTTTCTACACTGAGCACAGCCTAATCGCTTGTGGTTTGCCTGCCGCTTGAGTTGAGGAACCAGGAAACTGCTGCTGGTAGTAGTGCCTATTCACTGGTTATGTAAGTGAATTGGAGCACGAATCAGACTCGATTGCGAAGTTTAAAGCGATTGCGCTTGGTCACTGCAGAGTGCAAGCGGTGGGCGACAATACTGTAGTATCTCAGCTACTAGCGACAGGCACATCAACATTATGGATCTCAACCAACATAACAAAGTATGCTGACTTGGACTGTTTATGGACAATCTCAGGAAAGCTGCTTTTATTCATGTTTACAAAAAAGGCATCGATTGTCGTGAACTCTGACGTTGACATATTATCGCATCTTTTCACTCACTTGGCATGTGCCATTTTGAACTTGCCCCATGACATCCGGGTCATGGGATTGTTTCTTCAAATGAGAGCGCCAACGGATAGGCACTGAGAAAGGCCACAGAAACGCGTTTCCCAACCAATGACATACACGATTACAATAAATAGAGATCAAACGCAGTATAATTATATTTCAATGTCTTATATATCGGCGGTATTCGCTATTCTGCCGTCGACAACATTCGTCAAATCACGACCGCGTGTGCTAAGTCTAAGAGCCACTAAGACCATTCAAACAATTTTATTATGAAAAAATCTCATCTTGTAAAAAAACCTGTCATTTATTTTTATATTACCCATCTTGTTAAGATATTTGCCCGTCTTCAAGATGGGTCCCTGGCTAAGGGCCTGGTATCCTACAGAAGCTGTGCTATTTGTTTTCAGTGTTTTTAAGGCCTTTCATATGGGTAAATTGCCCGTATGAAATCCGTCTCTGCTATATGAAATTTATATCTAATATTTACAAAGAAAATAAAAAATATAAATAATATTTTATTTTCCAAACTTATTAATAAATACATCTCATCAGCACATTGAGTTCTGATATGTTGAGCTAGACATGTGTAAACTAGTTGGCAAAAAAACAAAACAGGTTTGTCGATATGAAATTCTGCACTGCCCATATGAGCTGAACCTTAAAAAACATTGTTTGTGTCAGCTTTATTTAGGCATTGATGTTCCAGCCAGTGTTTTGTAGTACTAACTTACCACATTTTCTTTAAAATGAACTGTTTTTAGTTTTAACCTGTGCTTATGATTGGCCCAGAGATATTGTCATAACCTGTAGGTATACTAATCTATGTATAACATTAGGTGAATAATACAGTAATTTGACTTAAATTCTTGGCTTTATCATTTAAAGAAAAAACGTAAAAGAGATAATAAAAACTAACCATGTGCAACTAAAATGAAGAATATCACGTCGGAATGTGTTCTTAGAGTGTGAAATTCTGGTAATTTCCCCAGTTAACTGAGGGCTGACATGTTAACCAGCACGACCGATAAGCACATGCGTTTAATGAAATTGGGGTAACTTAGACTACAAATGAATATTAAGGGAAGCCAACACACACAGAACTGTTATTATATTATGTTATTTTGCCAAAAAGAAGACAAGTTTAGGAAACAAAGGCCAAAATATGTTACATAAGTTGAGTTTGGACGCAGATAGCATGGCCATATCCTACTGGCAAGTATAGGAATAGGTGTATACAAATATGTTTTCATTTGGCAAGCGAATATTGCTAGAATACCACACTTGTATCATAGGGTTATCTAACAGTATGGCATGTCCCATGAAATTAAGATGTTTTGTGTTCTACAAGGTTTTCCTAGTAAACCACTGGCATGATATTCTTAATTGTAGTTATAAATGGTTATGTTTTAGTAACTCATAGGTACATTGGCTGAAAACCATTGGTTTCGCTTTAATAAAACGATATTGTAGAGCCATGTGCACCCTTGTTTACAGTGATCCTGCCAAGTTTGAAGAATAAAAAAACATATGGCATTTGATTTGATGTTCAATGTGTCTTATATTTCCATGTCACAGATAGACAATGATAAAATGGACTACTTACAGAGTTATGCTTCTAGGGCAAGATACCCTTTCTTTTGCCAAAAAAAGATGGAGAAAGTTGATAGTTAGGATCTCTGAACCAGCTCTGTTGTAATATTATTGAAGTCAATAGGGGGAAGCACTGGCAGTAACACTTGGACTAGGTCAATGGCCCTGGCTTGAAAAAGGCATCCATGGATGACTGTTTCACTTCTGGGTGCATGACGTGAATAAAGTCCCAGTGATTTTGAGAAAAAAATTGTGATTTGTGACCATCCTCATATCACCGGTGGTTTCTGTTTACATAAATCCCTGGTGGATACTTTGGGCACTATTTGTATGTCAAAGCATCTACTCACCAAAGTAAGAACGCTAACTAGATTTTAGTTTTAGATCAAAGAAACTGTTTCAGGGGTCATGGATATGAAACATTGTGTTAGTTAATGAAAGTTGTTCTGTGGATTTATGATTCAAAACAAAGTAATTAGGTAAATAAAGACCGACAACAATGTTACGCCTGCATTTGTGACTCAGAGTTTTTATTGTAGTGACCCTTCAGTTTTGTGCTAAATAGGATGTGTATAATGTTGTGTATCTGTTTATCATTATACATATATTAGACTTTTTGGTTGGTGAGCAATAGATAGTCATGTTCATGATTTGATCAGGAAGTGCAAAAAGTCAAGTACATAACTATCACATTTTGTATAAGCTGCTTAGTATCATCGTCCAGTAATATAAGAGTCCCTAGACAGTAATGACAATGCATCAGATGTTGACAGAATAATGAAGATTGCTAGGTCATTTGTGTTTGCTCAAGGTGCTTGTGACGTTTGAGTAAAGAAATACTCAAGGCTTGAGCAAACAGTGTCCGGCTGTCACTGACCAATATGAAATTCTTAATATGTATTGGCATGGCAAGAGGCCAGTGTATGGATGGGTAGATATGGTTTGTGGTTTGGTTTGTGGATCTAGATGAAAGAGACCGTCTTCTTCACAATCTCTTTTAAAGTGTGATATGATGATCCAACAATATTAGTATTTGGATTGCAGAGCCATTGTGTGTGTGATCTAATACAGCATGTGCATGCTTCAGTTGTGTAAACTCTGGAAATAATGGCCTGTTGCTATTGTTTGTGCTAGCCCTGCAGGCTTTGTCCAGTGGGTTGTAGCTACAATGTGAGCGTAGCAGTGGACAGATAACAAAGTCTTGGTTTGTGTAGAAACATGGATGCTTGTGTACATATTGAGTACATAGACCCAGCCCACATCACTGGATGACAGTGGTTCACCAAGGGTGTATGCGTGCAAGCGTTTGTCACAATGGGTGACTCCGGGAGAAAACAGACAAAACCAAGGACCAGGATGAAAGATGGCGTCAGAAGGACTGTGTCATTTGACGCTAGCACAAAGGATGACTACTTGGTGTGTGAGACAATGGGAGAGTCAAAGAAGAAGAGACGTAGTCAGTCAGACGTGTCAACGAGATGCAGTACAGAGTACAGTCTCTCTTGTCGAAGGTTGGCATTTCGTAAAAGAACACGGTCCTTTGAAGAGAGAGACATACTGGAAGAACTAGGAGACACTGGATGCCAGAACAATATTGGAGGCATGTTGCACAGAAAGTCATCATCAAACCTTGCTGTAGAAGAAAGGGCAGTACATTCAGGTATGAAGTTTGCTGCCCGTCTATTATCTGCTGATGTTGCTGGTCATGAGGAAGTAGAGGGAGACAGCCGTATCCCTGAAGCAGGCCGGCCTTACCGGTATGTTGTAGAACTGAATTGTGGCAAAGATATGGCCACCACCTCTGATGGTGTCCAGAGTGCCCACAGCGTTGGGCAAAGTACATCCAGGACACGATGGAGAACAGGCAACTACCAGTTGGAACCAACACTGCTCAAACTGACTTCATCTGCAGTTAGGAAACAATGTGCTACATCTGATCACAGGTATAACTTGGATGTTTTACGCAGGTGGGTGCTTTGTCTTTGTGGATACACAATAAGTGATTGACTCAGGTTAGAGAGGCTGCTGCCAATATGTTATTTCATACTGTCACATGACTTGTGACATGTCCAAGTTGTGTTGGATTTTAATACCAATAGTTCTGTTCACTGACACTGTATATCTAAGAATAGTTTCCAATTATCCATCTGAGATGCCAAATCCACAAAACTATGAATTCATTGATGCACTGCCATGCACTATACATATTTAGGTATAATGAAAGGGAAATTCCTTGCACGTAGTAATTCATGTGGATGGTAAATACATTTTAAAGGTTTACAGCGTTAGAAATTAACCCAGCCATTAATTATTTATATGCAATTTTCTTGCAACTGAGATGAACGGGTCTCCTGCTCCTGCCAGACTGAATCAGTGGGTCAGATCTTACATAATCATAATGTATGACCTGATTCAAACCCTAGCCACAGTGTCAGCCTAACTTGACACAATCACAGCTCAAACCCCTGTCACCTGGCTGGAGTGTCAGTCCTACTTTTACACAGTCTAAGCTCAAACCCCTGTCACCTGACGAGTGTAAATCTTACTTTTACACATTCAAAGCTCAAACCCCTGTCACCTTGCTGGAGTGGCAATCCTAATTATACACAGTCAAAGCTCAAACCCCTGTCACCTGACTGGAGTGTCAATCTTACTTTTACACAGTCAAAGCTTAAACCCCTGTCACCTGACTGGAGTGTCAATCTTACTTTTACACATTCAAAGCTCAAACCCCTGTCACCATGGCTGGAGTGTCAATCCTACTTTTACACAGTCAAAGCTCAAACCCCTGTCACCTGACTGGAGTGTTAATCTTACTTTTACACATTCAAAGCTCAAACCCCTGTCACCTGGCTGGAGTGTCAGTCCTAATTATACACAGTCAAAGCTCAAACCCCTGTCACCTGGCTGGAGTGTCAATCTTACTTTTACACATTCAAAGCTCAAACCCCTGTCACCATGGCTGGAGTGGCAATCCTAATTATACACAATCACAGCTCAAACCCCTGTCACCTGGCTGGAGTGGCAATCTTACTTTTACACAGTCAAAGCTCAAACCCCTGTCACCCTGACTGGAGTGTCAATCCTAACTTGACACACACATCATTTCGTACTGTAGCCAAGCTCTCTTAATTAACCGTAGGCATAGTGTCAGCCCTAAATTTACATAATCATAATCTCAACATGACCAAAACCGTATCCTTGTAACACATACCTAGATATATTTGCCTACATTTGTTGGTGCATGCATGTGTGTGCATGCATGCATGTGTGTGCGCATGCATGCATGCATGTGTGTATGCATGCATGTGTGTGCGCATGCATGCATGTGTGTGTGCATGCATGCATGCATGTGTGTATGCATGCATGTGTGTGCGCATGCATGCATGTGTGTGTGCATGCATGCATGATCTGTTCATGCTACCCTACCCGGGCCACATTCCATTTGGACATTAAATTTCATACATTCTCAGGAGTATTTCCTGTGGAACCAGTGTGGCAAATGGGGTAACCCGCAAATGGATACATTTGATATAAATTTATGGCTGCTATCTGAAACATAATTGTTTGTATGCCTAGATGTTTTGATCTAACCAAAACAAGAAATGCAGATACTGCTTGACAACATAAATATTTTTCACCTAAACAACGTAGATGACAAATATAATTTTCTCACATTGAATTGTGATATCACTTGGAAGACTAGTTTTTTTCTGAAGACATTCGTGTTCAGATCTATTATTTGCACCTGAAAAGTGTGAGATGTACTGTAGAAAGAAAATTGATATCGTGTTGTTATAAAGAAAATGTAACATTATACCATATTGACCTGATGTGCCAGTTGCTCCTCCAAATAATATGACCCGGCAGTGCTGCCCGAGATATCAGTGTGTCATTCTGTATGTAAAGGAAACTGTTCAACTGTTGCATGTGAATCAATACCTGCACTGTCATTGTCCCACTGACCCTGTTTGTCCACGTTGAAGCACAAGTAAGATTTTATGATATAACTTATGCTTGTTTCTTATTTGCCTTAAAGCTTATGCTAATAATAATGATGTTATGCAGTGCTAAACCACCTTAATGATTTAATTCCTGAAGGCCAGTAGTAACTGTATAGCCATGATTTTAATATGAACGCTTACTCATTTATTATATGTGAGTTTTATTTAAAGAAGTCAGTTGCTAGACTGTGGTGTTATCGAATCACTTTTCATAGTTGGTGTTTAAACAGATGATTTCTATAAATAGTATAATTTATTTGCACGACTTCAGTTGCACAGTCCTACCCCATTCCTTTTCCAACTGTTGTTTCATCAACATTTTTAAGCTTTTAGATCTCAGCCGTTTTTTTAAAAGACCCTGGTTCGCCAGTTATTTGACCATATACAGGAAAACGGGAGGCCATGTACATTCAAGCACGGTGTCCAATGTGTTCTCTAAATTATCCACCAGTGTGTGCCACTTGAATAAATCGAAATATTTTGGGCTGGATTTGGCTGCATTGAAGCATCAGTCTGCAGCCGGGTTGAGGACTGAAGGGTCACTTAGTCACCCCCCAAAACAAGTAATTTAATCTGTGGAGTGATTGTATAATTTTTCTGGAGGCTTGATGTGTTAAAAAACATTATATCATTGTTATGGTATTTTTTTAATAGAGTTGTTGCCATTAGTTTGCTTTCATCTCAAATTCCCTGGTAGTTAGGGTGTGTATATTGCCTGTGGCTTTGTACTGCAGTCATGGGTCAATAATTGACCACTTCGTTAGTCCGGCAGCACTATATAATGGCGAACAGCTTTAGCAAAATAACAGCCATTCTTTGACTGAATTTACCAAATACTAACAATAGTTTTGTTCCGATTAATCAGTTTTGTTGATGATTAATTGGTTCGTGCTTCTGATCAATTAATTGATCATTATCTTGTGTGATTGATGATCGTTTCCATTTATATAAATAAATTTCATGCTGAAATTTTTTCTGTACCATGACGTTATCTGAATGTTTCATTCCCGTTCCATGACTTACCTGGGCGAGAGAGAGAGAGAGAGGGAGAGGGAGAGGGACAAAGAGACATAGAGACAAAGAGAGAGAGGGTTGGATGCTGTCAAAGTCGAAGATGCTGATGAACTATTTCTTACAATGGCTGCCTACCAACTGATTATAATAACTGAGCATCGATCGGTTTGGGCAAACCGATGATCGAGTATGAAACTCAAACCCACTCCCAACACTACTTAACACAATATAGTTATACTAGTTATGACAGTGACTGTCTACATTTACAGCGTAGGCCCATGCTTTCAAGTGGTAAACCCTAACACGATATAGTTATACTAGTTATTACAGTAACTGTCTACATTTACGGTGTAGGCCCATGCTTTCAAGTGGTAAACCCTAACATGATATAGTTATGCTAGTTATGACAGTAACTGTCTACATTTACAGCGTAGACCCATGCTTTCAAGTGGTAAACCCTAACACGATATAGTTATACTAGTTATTACAGTAACTGTCTACATTTACGGTGTAGGCCCATGCTTTCAAGTGGTAAACCCTAACATGATATAGTTATGCTAGTTATGACAGTAACTGTCTACATTTACAGCGTAGAACCATGCTTTCAAGTGGTAAACCCTAACACAATATAGTTATACTAGTTATTACAGTAACTGTCTACATTTACAGCGTAGAACCATGCTTTCAAATGGTAAACCCTAACACGATATAGTTATACTAGTTATGACAGTAACTGTCTACATTTACGGCGTAGGCCCATGCTTTCAAGTGGTAAACCCTAACACAATATAGTTATACTAGTTATGACAGTGACTGTCTACATTTACAGCGTAGGCCCATGCTTTCAAGTGGTAAACCCTAACACGATATAGTTATACTAGTTATCACAGTAACTGTCTACATTTACGGTGTAGGCCCATGCTTTCAAGTGGTAAACCCTAACACGATATAGTTATACTAGTTATGACAGTAACTGTCTACATTTACAGCGTAGAACCATGCTTTCAAATGGTAAACCCTAACACAATATAGTTATACTAGTTATGACAGTGACTGTCTACATTTACAGCGTAGGCCCATGCTTTCAAGTGGTAAACCCTAACACGATATAGTTATGCTAGTTATGACAGTAACTGTCTACATTTACGGTGTAGGCCCATGCTTTCAAGTGGTAAACCCTAACACGATATAGTTATGCTAGTTATGACAGTAACTATCTACATTTACGGTGTAGGCCCATGCTTTCAAGTGGTAAACCCTAACACGATATAGTTATGCTAGTTATGACAGTAACTGTCTACATTTACGGTGTAGGCCCATGCTTTCAAGTGGTAAACCCTAACACGATATAGTTATGCTAGTTATGACAGTAACTGTCTACATTTACGGTGTAGGCCCATGCTTTCAAGTGGTAAACCCTAACACGATATAGTTATGCTAGTTATGACAGTAACTGTCTACATTTACGGTGTAGGCCCATGCTTTCAAGTGGTAAACCCTAACACGATATAGTTATGCTAGTTATGACAGTAACTGTCTACATTTACGGTGTAGGCCCATGCTTTCAAGTGGTAAACCCTAACACGATATAGTTATGCTAGTTATGACAGTAACTGTCTACATTTACGGTGTAGGCCCATGCTTTCAAGTGGTAAACCCTAACACAATATAGTTATACTAGTTATGACAGTAACTGTCTACATTTACAGCGTAGAACCATGCTTTCAAGTGGTAAACCCTAACACGATATAGTTATGCTAGTTATGACAGTAACTGTCTACATTTACGGTGTAGGCCCATGCTTTCAAGTGGTAAACCCTAACACGATATAGTTATGCTAGTTATGACAGTAACTGTCTACATTTACAGTGTAGGCCCATGCTTTCAAGTGGTAAACCCTAACACGATATAGTTATGCTAGTTATGACAGTAACTGTCTACATTTACAGCGTAGGCCCATGCTTTCAAGTGGTAAACCCTAACACGATATAGTTATACTAGTTATGACAGTAACTGTCTACATTTACAGCGTAGGCCCATGCTTTCAAGTGGTAAACCCTAACACGATATAGTTATACTAGTTATGACAGAAACTGTCTACATTTACAGCGTAGGCCCATGCTTTCAAGTGGTAAACCCTAACACGATATAGTTATACTAGTTATGACAGTGACTGTCTACATTTACGGTGTAGGCCCATGCTTTCAAGTGGTAAACCCTAACACGATATAGTTATACTAGTTATGACAGTAACTGTCTACATTTACAGCGTAGGCCCTTGCTTTCAAGTGGTAAACCCTAACACGATATAGTTATACTAGTTATTACAGTGACTGTCTACATTTACAGCGTAGGCCCATGCTTTCAAGTGGTAAACCCTAACACGATATAGTTATGCTAGTTATGACAGTGACTGTCTACATTTACAGCGTAGGCCCATGCTTTCAAGTGGTAAACCTTAACACAATATAGTTATACTAGTTATGACAGTGACTGTCTACATTTACGGTGTAGGCCCATGCTTTCAAGTGGTAAACCCTAACACGATATAGTTATGCTAGTTATGACAGTGACTGTCTACATTTACAGCGTAGGCCCATGCTTTCAAGTGGTAAACCTTAACACAATATAGTTATACTAGTTATGACAGTGACTGTCTACATTTACAGCGTAGGCCCATGCTTTCAAGTGGTAAACCCTAACACGATATAGTTATGCTAGTTATGACAGTGACTGTCTACATTTACAGCGTAGGCCCATGCTTTCAAGTGGTAAACCTTAACACGATATAGTTATACTAGTTATGACAGAAACTGTCTACATTTACGGCGTAGAACCATGCTTTCAAGTGGTAAACCCTAACACGATATAGTTATACTAGTTATGACAGTAACTGTCTACATTTACAGCGTAGGCCCATGCTTTCAAGTGGTAAACCTTAACACAATATAGTTATACTAGTTATGACAGTAACTGTCTACATTTACGGTGTAGGCCCATGCTTTCAAGTGGTAAACCCTAACACGATATAGTTATACTAGTTATGACAGTAACTGTCTACATTTACAGCGTAGGCCCATGCTTTCAAGTGGTAAACCTTAACACAATATAGTTATACTAGTTATGACAGTAACTGTCTACATTTACGGTGTAGGCCCATGCTTTCAAGTGGTAAACCCTAACACAATATAGTTATACTAGTTATGACAGTAACTGTCTACATTTACAGCGTAGAACCATGCTTTCAAGTGGTAAACCCTAACACGATATAGTTATGCTAGTTATTACAGTGACTGTCTACATTTACAGCGTAGGCCCATGCTTTCAAGTGGTAAACCCTAACACGATATAGTTATACTAGTTATGACAGAAACTGTCTACATTTACGGCGTAGAACCATGCTTTCAAGTGGTAAACCCTAACACGATATAGTTATACTAGTTATGACAGTAACTGTCTACATTTACGGTGTAGGCCCATGCTTTCAAGTGGTAAACCTCCCTCACAAATAACCCTTATTTCACAACAACAGTATCCTTTAATGTTGTAGCAATGTAGGTAGTCACTGGTAGTGTTATTATGACATTGAGAGGTTCCACTGTACAATGTTAGTATTGAATCTGATGCACATTTAAGTTATGGCTGATGCAAGAACAGGAATGATAAATAATTCCAAAATGTTACTCACCGTTTCACCATTCATCAGACTTCTGCTGGAGGTAGAGATGTTGTTGCATACACTGGAGGTAGATATGTTGTTGCATATACTGGAGGTAGAGATGTTGCATACACTGGAGGTAGAGATGTTGCATACACTGGAGGTAGAGATGTTGTTGCATACACTGGAGGTAGAGATGTTGTTGCATACATTAGCTGCAGTTAGCTGTGGTTCAGTGCTTACTTCATCTGGGAAGCTTTCATATTGGTTTGCACTATCAACTGATGTAATGTTATGCAGAAGCCTCCATAATTAGCACCACCAGGAAGTGCAGTTTGCCATAGTTGATCTCCTACGTGATCCTAGGCCTCTGTCTGCAGATGCTGCCTTTGACTTCACTGTGATGCTACGAAACTGCCTCAGGCCTTATCATTTGTAAGATCGCGTCTGTGACTAGCACACTAAAGGAATAAACCTCAGTTGCAAGAGCATTGCAGTGATGTAGCTGATGTTACACACTGGAGCAATGAGGTTATACTACATTACTGTCAGATATATCATTGTGTCCTTTGGCTCTAGGGGTGCTCAGTTGATGGTTGTCTATGTCTGTGGTGACATTGTCAGCTGGTTTCTTTTCATGGAAAAGATCCGTTTTTGCAGGGTTTTTCAACCTGGCCATCCCGTGTGTCTTCCAATAGTCTTGTTTGATGACAGATGTGACAGCTTGTCCTTTTTATCACCAGCTGTTCCACATCATCATGGCTACAGGGTGGTGACTTCATAAAACACCCAAGTGGTATCTTTTTCACTGGAGACAACATTTCCACAGAGTCCAATCCTAGCTTCAGCTTCTGAATGCAGTCCAATCCTAGCTTCAGCTTATGAATGCAGTCCAATCCTAGCTTCAGCTTCTGAATGCAGTCCAATCCTAGCTTCAGCTTCTGAATGCAGTCCAACCCTAACTTCAGCTTTTGAATGCAGTCCAATCATAGCTTCAGCTTCCAAATGCAGTCCAATCCTAGCTTCAGCTTCTGAATGCAGTCCAATCCTAGCTTCAGCTTCTGAATGCAGTCCAATCCTAGCTTCAGCTTCTGAATGCAGTCCAATCATAACTTCAGCTTCTGAATGCAGTCCAATCATAGCTTCAGCTTCTGAATGCAGTCCAATCCTAGCTTCAGCTTCTGAATGCAGTCCAATCCTAGCTTCAGCTTCTGAATGCAGTCCAATCCTAGCTTCAGCTTCTGAATGCAGTCCAACCCTAACTTCAACTTCTGAATGCAGTCCAATCATAGCTTCAGCTTCCGAATGCAGTCCAATCCTAGCTTCAGCTTCTGAATACAGTCCAATCATAACTTCAGCTTTTTAATACAGTCCAACCCTAGCTTCAGCTTCTGAACGCAGTCCAATCATAGCTTCAGCTTCTGAATACAGCCCAATCTTAGCTTCAGCTTCTTAATGCAGTCCACTCCTAGGTTCAGCTTCCGAATGCAGTCCACTCCTAGGTTCAGCTTCCGAATGCAGTCCAATCCTAGCTTCAGCTTCTGTATATAGTCCAATCCTAGCTTCAACTTCTTAATGCAGTCCAATCATAACTTCAGCTTTTCAATACAGTCCAACCCTAGCTTTAACTTCTGAACGCAGTCCAATCATAACTTCAACTTCTGAATATAGTCCAATCCTAGCTTCAGCTTCTTAATGCAGACCAATCATAACTTCAGCTTCTGAATGCAGTCCAATCCTAGCTTCAGCTTCTGAATGCAGTCCAACCCTAGCTTCAGATTCTGAATGCAGTCCAATCCTAGCTTCAGATTCTGAATACAACCCAATCCTAGCTTCAGCTTCTTAAAACAGTCCAATCCTAGCTTCAGCTTCTTAAAACAGTCCAATCTTGGATGGCTTTTCATGTTTCTCAAATTGTATCTGTCGTATACATCAGTCTGCATGTTACTGAGAGATCTGGTTATTAGTAGATGGTTGGAATCAAGTGGATTTCAGAATAGATGTTTTTGGAAGGTGGTGCACGTGATGTGAGCAGGTTGAGTGGGAAGTACCTGTGCAGTACCTATACAGGTGAGTGACTACGACAACAGGTGTGAGACATTAAACAACTGTGGCTCCTGACTCCTGCTTGCACTTGATTAGTCACTGTCTCGACACAGGTGTGGCACCCACACCCCTGACTGCGCGGGGCAGGGTAGCAGGAACCAGCCCCTGGGCATGTATGTACAATTAAATGCAGTGTGGTGTGCTCAGCTTCCTTCTAGGTATTTCCTGGCTCTACTGCCAAATTAGTCTCCCAGTGAGACGCAGTACCTGTGATAGAAGCCAGCCTGTGTGAAGGATGCAGCAGGAGACTTCTGTATGTGCTGCCTCCGAACACCACCAGTGTATTGGCTTCACATGCAGACATCTTTCTCAATGCAGACACTTTTAGGTTGTGTTTACTAAACAGGGTGTTTTGGCAATGTGAAGATGGAACAAGTTGTTTTGTGAGACTTCATACATATCCTTAATGTTATTGACAATATAACATACGCCACTATTCAAGAGAGGGAGAGACAGAGATATATACAATTTATTTGCACCATTGGCACGTTAGAGAGACAGACAAAGAGAGACCGACACTCTGTGAGACAAATTTAATCCCGGTGTCTAAACTTTTACCTCTCCTGGCATAACATCAGGTAGAAGGGACTTTATGGCTTTTAGTATCTCATCTGAAAAACGCACACTTCCAACTTCCTTCTCATATGCCAGGTGCTAAACCAGTCGGCAAGTTGTACCAATTTTTTTACGATACCATTGGGTTGACCGCCAGCCTGGGAGTTTGAACCGAGTACCTCCTGGTCAGAAGTGGGCACCAGCCATTGACCCACCGAGCCAAACAGAATGACCTAATGACCATGAGTAATATTTTTACTTATTTCACAGTCAGTTTACCTTTTACGTTTCGATTGCTATCAGCAATCTTCTTCAGATGACTACCGCTAAATGGTGACATGGTAGTCATTCTACGCAGACGTCACTCTGGTGTGTGCCCAATGCGGCTGCACCCTGGGTGGCCCTTCAGGAGATCATCGTAGATGTGTGAGAGTCGGTATCTACCATCATCTCGATTCATGCTGTCTTTGGTTTTCCTTATCCATATCGCTTCTTTGATGCCTCTTGTTCTCCAGTCCGACTCTCTGTCTACAAATTTGGCCCCCTCCCAGTCTACTATGTGATTCTGTTGAGTCATGTGATCTGTGATCGCTGATTTATGCATCTCTTTTTCTGATGTTTTTCTGTTGCTTCGGGTGTAGGGTCTGCTAGCCGATGCTTTCTCAACGTCTTCTTTGTGTTCTTTGATGCGGGTTCCTAGGGTACGTTTCATTTCCCCAATGTATGTGGCATTACCATTCTTACACTTTGTCCTTTGGTCTTACTAGTGACCTCTTGATGGTGTTGTGAGGCTTCATTGCTGTGTTCACATTGTATTTCTTCATGATCCGTGATGTGGTTTCGGATAATCCTTGGACATATGGAAGTACCACCATGCCTTTGCTCTTGTCTTTTTCCTGATGTTATCTTTGTTCTTTGTTTTCATCTTTGTCTGCACTGTTTATATGGTCCATTGTGGATACCCACATCTCGTTAGAGCTTCCTTGATGTGTTCTCTTTCTTTCCGTTTATCTTCCTCTTCTGTCACAAGTGTTTCGCATCTGTGTTTCGCATCTCCCATTGGATGGTGTGAGGAAAAGTTTAGGTATTGGTCTGTATGGGTATTCTTTCAGAAGATTAGTAGTTTCACCTCTCCCGATTCCTTACTCTCTAGTAAAGTGTCCAAAAATTGTTTCGTTCCTTCTGCTGATTCTTCATATGTGAATTTGATGCTATTTGTCTCGTCCACTCTGTTTAGATGGTCGGTCAGTTGCTGTGTCATCCCTGTTTTTATCAATTCTAGTATGTCATCTACATAACGTTTCCACATTCTAGGTCGGCAGCTGATCGGGGCTGTGGCAATAGTCTCTTGTTCCAGATGTTCCCTGAAGAGGTTGGCTATGATGGGGGATACTAGGCTACCCATGGCTGTGCCAAATTTCTGTTTGTATATCGTGTTTCTGAATGTGAAGTAAGTTGTGTTCAGAACAAAGTCCAATAGTGCCATGATGTCTTCTATTTAGTCTCGGGAGGATGGCAGTTAGTTTTCTCTTATATTTGGCCGTTGGATCCAATTTCAATTTGGAGTATGTTTTATCGTCGTCTAGTATCTCACGTACTTTCTTCTCATACTGTGTTTTGTCCATTACTGCAGTGGCACGACCCTTATCCGCTGGTAGAATGATGATTGTTTAATTTTTGCCAAGTGATTTTAATGCGTTTCTCTCTTCTTTGCTTATGTTGGATTTGGGAGGCTTCGCTGATTTCAAAGTCTCTTTCATGTCTGCGCGTAAGCTTTTTGCTTCTGTTTGTGGTAGCGTGAAGCAAGCCTGTTCAGTGGCTACTATACATTGCTCTGTTGGGATTTGTTTTGGTTCTATAGCATAATTTAGTCCTTTCGTGAGAACCTTAATTTCTGCATTCTTCAGTTCATATTGCGAGATATTGACTACCCACTTCTTAAGTTATTCATCTGATAGATCAGTGGTATTCTTTGTGTCTTTTGTTTGTTGTTTCCAACGTCCCAGCTTTTGTTGATGTCGCCATTTTGTGTTCTTGTACACTGTCTCGTGTGTTCGCGCCAGGTGTGACACCACGCTGTCCTTGATGTTGCTAGGCAACTGCATCAATAATTCATCTTCAGTATTGTCTTTCTCTTCTCTGTAACTATCCAATTTGTTGTTAAATACTCGGATTCTCTCTCTTATCAGGTCCTTTTTTGGTCCTTTCTATGATGCAGTGGGCTTGTTTCGTGTTGATAGGGCATTTGATTCGTAGACTGTGGGGAGCGATGTTTTCGTCCCTGCACCTGAACGTAAACACCAGGTGATTTTGGTGTCAAGCGATGTTTTGCTCTAATTGTTCTAATCTGCGTAGTTTCTTCACTGTTTCAGTTCCATAGTTTGAGCGTATATGAGTGATCTTTAAGATATTCATCAGACTGGATGGTTCAAATGAGTAATATTTTTACTTATTTCACAGTCAGTTTACCTTTTTTTTCTCGTGACGTTTCGATTGCTATCAGCAATCTTCTTCAGATGACTACCACTAGATGGCGACACAGTATTAATTCTACGTCATCTAGCGGTAGTCGTCTGAAGAAGATTGCTGATAGCAATCGAAACGTCACGAGAAAAAAAGGTAAACTGACAATGAAATAAGTAAAAATATTACTCATTTTAACCATCCAGTCTGATGAACATCTTCACTCACCATGAGCATATGTTTAGTAACGCATACCAAATCCTAGGTAGTACAGTTTGTATGTGGAAATACCTTTGCAGGGCGTGAGTAGTCATTTAAAGCAGACTGCCAAAATATTGACTACAGAAATGTGTGTTATTGTTAGAGCATCGGTAGTTGTCATAATTTTAGGTCAATGTATCATATTTTGACTGGGTTCCATCTGTTTTGTTTCAAATTGTTTAAGTGAGAAATTGCAGAAAATGGGTGTTTGCCCCTACAGATACTTGTCCAATATCCACTGCCATACCTGGGTGTTCTATGTTCCCTGCTATACCTGGGTGTTCTATGTTCCCTGCTATACCTGGGTGTTCTATGTTCCCTGCTATACCTGGGTGTTCTATGTTCCCTGCTATACCTGGGTGTTCTATGTTCCCTGCCATACCTGGGTGTTCTATGTTCCCTGCTATACCTGGGTGTTCTGTGTTCCCTGCTATACCTGGGTATTCTGTGTTCCCTGCTATACCTGGGTGTCCTATGTTCCCTGCTATACCTGGGTGTTCTATGTTCCCTGCTATACCTGGGTGTTCTATGTTCCCTGCCGTACCTGGGTGCTCTGTGTTCCCTGCTGTACTTGGGTGTTCTATGTTCCCTGCTATACCTGGGTGTTCTGTGTTCCCTGCTATACCTGGGTGTTCTATGTTCCCTGCTATACCTGGGTGTTCTATGTTCCCTGCCATACCTGGGTGTTCTATGTTCCCTGCTGTACCTGGGTGTTCTATGTTCACTGCCATACCTGGGTGTTCTATGTTCACTGCCATACCTTGTCTCTGGAACAGGTGTGTCTTGTCACCTGCCCCAGATAGTTGCTAATCATGACTACTACAGTTTCTGGTGAGCCAATCCACTCATTTTCACCCTGAGGCTTAGCATACAAACTTGATATTTATATCTTGGTATGACAGTTCAACCTGCTCCTAGAACTGTAGCAGGATATTAGAACATATAGCATACTCCTTTGAACATATAACCTTTTCTCAAGATTTTTTATTCAAGTTGGATGGTCATATTTGTTATCTTGAGCATGTATTGTTATTTTATGTTAAGTCAAGTCAAGTAGAAGTTAGCATGCAACTTTGAGTTTATCCATGGTGGATTCGGTAAACTCATAAGCAGACAACATTATAATTTGGAAACCATGTTCGTGTAGAAAGGTGAAACACACAAAGGCTGTAATAATAACGCTGTATAGTGTAAACACAATTAAACACCGAACATAGTCAACATTTACAAAATGTGTCCGTTGTTATGGTAATGTAATTGTTACAACAGCATCTAATATAGATCTTTGTGTTCATTGTTTAGAAATGTCTGCTTTCAAGGTTAGGTGTAAAAATAAATTGTATATGCATTTGGCGTTTTGAAACAGGCAGACTAAAAACTAGATTTGATTGTACCTTTTTCCCATTAGTTTTAATAATGTTTATAAATGTGTGTCGTAAATGAACATTTCATTAATTGGGTGCACAATTTTGTATGGAGAATTCAGTTTAAAAAAGGATCTCTCTACCAGCCTAACTGGGTCCAACGCATGTGCCATGTTGGCGTTCTGCTCTTAATTGGACTTGAAAAGTGGCAGTTTTTCTGCACATTTGCAGCACTCGTGTTGGGGCGAGTGGCTGGCCTGTGTGGTCACAGCTGGTGTGGACGCCCGCAGAAAGCACCTTCTATAGCTTCAAACGGAACACTTGCAGCAGTGCGGATACTGCTCCAACAACAGGCTGGAATGTCACTCAGTCTGCCATTGCCTGGTCTACTTGCCTGTCTCTTCTACTGGTGCTGCTCAATTTAGATTCATCTGTTGTTGCCTCTTTTTTGAGTGCTTCTTTTTCTCCAGTCTGTCTGCTATGGCTGTTGACTGTAGATGTCTTGCTATTTCCTTGTCCTCTCACGGTTCAACAGACCAATAACATTTACCTGCTTGCCTGGGGCAAGTGGAACATTCATTGGACAAGTATCACATGCCCAATTGTGCAGATATATATTTCCTAGGAAAACAAAACCTGGTTCTATATGCATACGATTTTCTGTTATTACTCTAAAACGTCATATTAAAAATGTTATCAACAATGTCATCACACAATGAGACTAATGCTAAAACAACCACCAGGTGGAACACACATGAAAGTTTGTCAATTTAAATCAGTTGGAGAGGGGCACTAATGGGTGGAAAGCATAACTATTATGTATTCATAATTCCTTTTTTATGGTTACATCAGAAAAAGGAACATGTCCTTGGATTTCAGTGGGCCATATTTGTATTGCCGTAGATGCAAGTTTATACATCACATGCAGTGATGGGTCAAAATATATTTGGTTGTAGATTTGTAGTTCTCTGTTGCCTGTCTTGTCTTTCATTGCCTGTCTTGTCCTCTGATGCCTGTCTTGTCCTCCATTGCTTTCTTGCTTTCCATTGCTTGTCTTATCCTCCATTGCTCATCTTGTCCTCAGTTGCTCGTCTTGTCCTCCATTGCTTGTATTGTCCTCCATTGCATGTCTTGTCTTCCGTTGCATGTCTTGTCCTCCATTGCTTGTATTGTCCTCCATTGCATGTCTTGTCCTCCGTTGCATGTCTTGTCCTCCATTGCTTGTCTTGTCTTCAGTTGCATGTCATGTCCTCCATTACTGGTTTTGTCCTCCATTGCATGTTTTGTCCTCCATTGCTTATATTGTCCTCCATTGCATGTCTTGTCTTCCGTTGCATGTCTTGCCCTCAGTTGCATGTCATGTCCACCATTACTGGTTTTGTCCTCCATTGCATGTCTTGTCCTCCATTGCTTATGTTGTCCTCCATTGCATGTCTTGTCCTCCGTTGCCTGTCTTGTCCTCCGTTGCCTGTCTTGTCCTCCGTTGCATGTCATGTTCTCCATTGTCTGTTTTGCCCGCTGTTGCTTGTCTCATCCTCCGTTGCTCAGCTTGTCTTTTTTCCATTGTATGACTTGTCTTCTGGTGCATATCCTACTAAATTTCCTGGGATTCTAACCTGTCTGCAACAACAGATTGTCAGTGGCAAAGAGGCACTTTGGCAGTTTATCTGTATGGAGACAACTGTGTACACCTTCAAGTCCGCAATCATCTGGAGAACGCCTGATACGGTGGAAAGGTGGAGGGCGTTCTCGGTTGCCAGACCGACTCTGTGGAACTCACTCGCTGTTAACGTTGGGTCTGCTGGAAATGTCATAACATAACAAAGACCCACCTGTTTGTCCTCAGTCATCCTCATCAGCTGCTCAGTATATTCATCCAAACGTTGATGACTTGATGTTGTAGACTGAAGTGAGCTTGCCCAACCCTTTGGTTTTGGTGCACTGCTGAGCTCGGGTTCCCGAGGATTTCAGCGCAATAGAAGTTTTTCTCATAATTGTCTCATGCCACATTGCTGTCATGAATACAAAACACTATTACTCATACGAAGCATTTATATTATCTGATTTAGTGTTGCTTTAGTGCACATAGAGTGGCTGCACTATTATCTGACGTGGCTGGCATCACAGACCGACCCATGCATTCCTGGAAACTTCCATTGTGCAATTAACAATTGGTTTGTTTTCTGTATTATCTTGTTTTGGTGTTAAAACCTAGGTAGTTCATGTGACAAAAATAATGTTATTGTGACATCATCCATGATATGACAGAAAGCATTTGTTTTAGAATTCTGTATGGTGTATCTGGAGGTGGTTTGAGATTTCTATGTTATGTTGGCACTGTCATTTACTGTGTTCTGACACTTATTGCCTAGTTGTGTGGAGATATTTTGCTAAAGAACCAGTGATTTAAGTTACATAAATTTCACTGTCTGGTCACATTATAAATAAGGTAGTCTCACCAGGACCCTGTCATGTGGGACATTTGTAGGAATTAAGAGTTCATTAAAATATGACAAAAATTATATTAAATTTTGTTTGAGATATAATTTTAGTTATGTATATAATTTTACTTGTATTTATATGTACACAGTTCTTTTATAACGCAGACTCCTGTACTGTACATATCAATGCGCTTTATATTAAAATAATATATTATATATAAATATATATATATATATATATATATATATATATATATATATATATATATATATATATATATATACATGCATGCATGTATATATGTACCATATGTATATGCATAGTCTAGGGTTCTAGTTGTGTATTACTATTAGTTGTATCACTATTAGTTGATTTTCTGAAACTTAAATATTATGTGCATATTTCTGTACTGAAACTTTTTACTTATTTCTTTATGCCTTTCATTGCTGTCACACCAGTTTATGTCACCAATGACAAGTGTCCCCTCCAGTGTAGCACCTTTAATTGGATTAATAAGCAGTTAATGACAGTCCCAACCGGTAAGCAGACTGCTGCAGTGTGGAGTGGAGGTGCTGCTAGTTGCACCAGGCCAAGGTATCTACAACATCTGGTGCCCATTTGGTAGAAACTGCAAGTGACTGTGGCACCTCAGCTGTTGCACAGCATTACTCACTCAGTGGGACACACTACAGACTAGCCTATGCCTATCTGTGCTGGTTCCCAGAAACTGGTGGCACTGCAGCTACAGAACTTTCTCCCCCTACACATCGTCGCTGCAGTCGTGGATGGTGCGGGCGCTCTGTCGACTTCAGTAGGAAGTGATAGGTCATTGTTGTTGGTGGCCGGGAACTTTGGACTGACAGGCTTGCATTGATACTGCAACCAGGAGTGACAGGTTGTAAACTGCAGGCAATGACAAGTTGTACACAGTGGATACTTGTGATGATGTGATGAACTTGTCTTGGGAGTTTTTGTCTACGATGTGTTAATTGCCGTGAATAGTCAGTGATGTGTTTACTAGTAGAAGTATCAAGTCTGTGCGTGTGTTGTATCCAACGCTGCTGTAGTTTACCTGGAATGTTCTTAGCTTGAGGGTGGCTCGTATGTTCCATGGAATGACGATTCAATGAAGGAAGATCAGTGGATCCACATGCCACAGGTAAATGCGATAAACAAGAGGTATTGTTTGTTGTGATTGCTGTACAGTCCGTCGACTGGTGGGCTGTGGTGGTGAACGAGGCTGGCGCCAGGCGGCAGGAGGCAGGAGGGCGGGCGTCTTCCTTGGCTCCCACAGTGTGATCACAGCACACTCACCTGAGGATACACAGAGCAGCTGCTGAAAGTGATGTCTACCTGGCTGAATCTGTGCTAGTTGTCTGCATTTCATTGCGCGGATGTAGCCACTTGAAATGTGTGTTTACAGAAGGTGTTTCTGTTGCGACGTATGTTGGGATTACTAATTAACATGGCTCAGAAAGACATCACAACTATCTTCAATGCCAGTGAAAACTTGGATGTACTTTTTAACGGATAATAGTTGTTGACCGAGACACAAGTTAATATGTATGGCATTGATGATAATAAAAGTGCATGGCATTACGACCCAAGCCATAGACAACCGAAGTCGGGATCGAAACTTCGCCGCACGCACTCTGCGAACGTGACCCACTGGGAACAGTTGTACAACAGTTCAGCACAGCAAGACTACAGAGCCCCGCTATACAACCGCTATGGGAGCTACCGACAGCTCTCTTATGGCGATCTCCAGGAGGAGCCTGAGGAGGATCCCTGGATCTATCGCGAGGAGAACAATAACTGCCCTCCCCCACAGCAACAGCCTCAGCAACCTCCACCTCGCTTGCCAATGCGTGGAGGGCGAGCAAGTGCCCCGGTGCTCGATGGACTGCCAGAGAGCAGACAGGACACGCAGCCCAGTCCGGCCTTCCGCAGCTCATTCCGTGGATACTCGGGCAAGAAAGCATCACAGGCAGAGCGGAATAAATATTCCTCTGACCGCAAAGAAGGAGAACCCCCGAAAAAGGGTAAAGGCAGCAAGGGGTTGAGTAGGGTGCGTAGTTTCCTGGGCTTCTCCACTGAACGACAACACAGTGTTCCACCAGACACATATGCAAGCTCCGACCAGGGTAAAGACCAGGCTGATCAGGCAGGCTTTTCTGTTCCTCCAAAGGAGATTCACAAAATGACGACTGATATTGATTGCTGCTCTGAGGTGGATTCGAAGGAGAAACGTCGCAGTCTGCAGATAAACAGCAGGAATTGGTCACCTGCCCTTGACACTTGCTATGAGCACAATCCAAACATGAAAACCGGGTCGCTTGATAGACGTGGCTGCTACAATGTGCCACAGAACCGACGGCCATATCTCAATATGCCTTCGCCGGATGATGCGAAGCGCCGATCCGTTGGCTACCCAGGGTATTTCAACCCGTACCCCGATCGTGGGGGCAGTGATTATCCTTATGCACTGCCAAATGATGAGTCGCGCTGGT
Source organism: Lamellibrachia columna (assembly GCA_963662155.1). NCBI lineage: Eukaryota > Metazoa > Annelida > Polychaeta > Sabellida > Siboglinidae > Lamellibrachia > Lamellibrachia columna. The sequence goes on along the minus strand of OY759272.1, from coordinate 14,912,897 downwards.
GCTACCTGTACTGGTCAGAGCACGACGGCATGAAGTAAGTCACACTTCTCGTTTAGCTATTCCTTGCTGTGGATATGCAGGAAGAAATGATGCATGTGATGCATTACAGCATGTTTGTCAAAGTGTACATGGAGAAATAAACAATATTTATTTTGTCCCCCCCCAACCCCCAGTATATGCATTGAGAGGCACATAAGTCGAACTGAAAACCAATAGACATCTAAGGATCAGGCACTATGGACAGACAGTAGCATGTAGTATGTACTGAACCTATTGCTCCCTGGTAGTGTGGACAGACAGTAGCATGTAGTATGTACTGAACCTATTGCTCCCTGGTAGTGTGGACAGACAGTAGCATGTAGTATGTACTGAACCTATTGCTCCCTGGTAGTGTGGACAGACAGTAACATGTAGTATATACTGAACCTATTGCTCCCTGGTAGTGTGGACAGACAGTAGCATGTAGTATGTACTGAACCTATTGCTCCCTGGTAGTGTGGACAGACAGTAGCATGTAGTATATACTGAACCTATTGCTCCCTGGTAGTGTGGACAGACAGTAGCATGTAGTATGTACTGAACCTATTGCTCCCTGGTAGTGTGGACAGACAGTAACATGTAGTATGTACTGAACCTATTGCTCCCTGGTAGTGTGGACAGACAGTAGCATGTAGTATGTACTGAACCTATTGCTCCCTGGTAGTGTGGACAGACAGTAACATGTAGTATGTACTGAACCTATTGCTCCCTGGTAGTGTGGACAGACAGTAGCATGTAGTATGTACTGAACCTATTGCTCCCTGGTAGTGTGGACAGACAGTAGCATGTAGTATGTACTGAACCTATTGCTCCCTGGTAGTGTGGACATACAGTAGCATGTAGTATGTACTGAACCTATTGCTCCCTGGTAGTGTGGACAGACAGTAGCATGTAGTATGTACTGAACCTATTGCTCCCTGGTAGTGTGGACAGACAATAGCATGTAGTATGTACTGAACCTATTGCTCCCTGGTAGTGTGGACAGACAGTAGCATGTAGTATGTACTGAACCTATTGCTCCCTGGTAGTGTGGACAGACAGTAGCATGTAGTATGTACTGAACCTATTGCTCCCTGGTAGTGTGGACAGACAGTAGCATGTAGTATGTACTGAACCTATTGCTCCCTGGTAGTGTGGACAGACAGTAGCATGTAGTATGTACTGAACCTATTGCTCCCTGGTAGTGTGGACAGACAGTAGCATGTAGTATGTACTGAACCTATTGCTCCCTGGTAGTGTGGACAGACAGTAGCATGTAGTATGTACTGAACCTATTGCTCCCTGGTAGTGTGGACAGACAGTAGCATGTAGTATATACTGAACCTATTGCTCCCTGGTAGTGTGGACAGACAGTAGCATGTAGTATGTACTGAACCTATTGCTCCCTGGTAGTGTGGACAGACAGTAGCATGTAGTATGTACTGAACCTATTGCTCCCTGGTAGTGTGGACAGACAGTAGCATGTAGTATGTACTGAACCTATTGCTCCCTGGTAGTGTGGACAGACAGTAGCATGTAGTATATACTGAACCTATTGCTCCCTGGTAGTGTGGACAGACAGTAACATGTAGTATATACTGAACCTATTGCTCCCTGGTAGTGTGGACAGACAGTAGCATGTAGTATGTACTGAACCTATTGCTCCCTGGTAGTGTGGACAGACAGTAGCATGTAGTATGTACTGAACCTATTGCTCCCTGGTAGCACGCACTCACCCTCTGTTGCTGTTTTTAACACATTGTGTAAATTGTTGATTTCAAGGCCTATATTTACACCTGTGCATGCATGCATGTGCACACCGTGTACATGTCAGCAGCCTGATTAGCAGACGGGTTTCTGCACAAGCATTATTGGCTTCATCGGCAAGTAATATCATAATTCACAACAGTTGCTGAATCAGTTGGCTGGCATAGTTGCTGCTGGCTGCTTCACACTTGCTGCTCAGTGAGTGGTTGGAATGTGCAGTACGATTGATACCTGTCTGTCAAACCAGTTAAACACAGCTATCAACTGAGACAGAAGATGGGTCCTATCAATGGTAATAGCAGTGCTATTGCTAGAACAGAGCCATTATATAATGATAACAGGGTTAATTAGTAGGCCATGTTTATATTGCTGGAGGCAGTTTACTGTGCATACCCAATGTGGGTTAATCAGTGCAGACTTCGGTGGTCTGGTGCAGTGAACAGTGTGTTACTGGTATAATGATGTGAGAAATACCCTGCTCATATTGATTGGTATAATCCATGGTGATTATTATTGCAGCAGTCTGTGCTAACAGCAACGTATCAAACATTTTAGTTACATAGTTTTATACAGATGAGCTAGCACAGAAATGTTGGTCTTAAAGATACAGTCTTATAGTTTCCCCCATAAAAATCAGGTTATATAACATGTAGTATAAACTATATTTATTGTAACATCCAAGTGTGTTATAATGAACCACAATTTTGTGTGTTTTCTATTAAATTTAAGTTGAGCGTTATCTATTTACTTTGAACGATATTCAGACCCAAACCTTTATGGTGTCACTGTGTCCACTATATGTTCCTGTGAACCCCTGACCCTGACTCTGACCCTGAGCAACTTTGTCCGCAGGTATTGAACATTGTTGACAGTTGTTTGTGAAAGTACTGAATATTCAATATTCGTAACCAGATAACAGCCAAATAAAACTCGTAAAACAGGATGGCATGTCTTGAAAAACATGATTCGTAGTATTTCACTTAGTGAAATTGTAGTTGAATGTAAAAATATTAATAGATGAAATCACAGTATTCCCAAGACTCAAATGGAAGGATGAAAGAAATATAAAATGTAGTTATTCCTTTGTCTGACTGGTCTAGCAATAATGACTTTGACCCATCTTCTGTCCGAGTTGCCAGCAGACATGGATAGCTTATATAAATGCATTGCATATATTTGGTTCTGATCGATTTGACAGATACGTGTCAATCATATATTCCAACATGCCACTCAATGGGCTAAGCGTTGTCACCAGGTAGTCAGTCAAATTTATCTTTTAATCATTGTCACCATCATTTAACCACAGCACTAACAACACAGCATGTGCTCATCATTGTGCCTACCAATGCCATGCAGATATTAATTACCAAACTGCTGTATCTGGGGAGACTGTTGAGCTGAATGACATGCTGTCCCTTGTGGCTGTCATGTCTGTTTGCCCAGTAAGCACTGGTGGCTGTCCACAACTCATGTAAATTGGTTCATTTAATTGGTGCCCAATTTTTCTAAGAATTCTTCAAGTCTGTCATCTGAAACATTTTAAGGTTGACATCAGTGTAACAACATTTCAATGAAAACCTCATGTTAGCCCCCCCCCCCATATGATAGCAGCAAAAGTTCAGGCTGTGGTTATGAAGGGGGCACTTGTCACAGCATTTTATAGAAAGTGTTGTTAATTAACAGTATTCGTGTTGTGGTTTATTAATGACAGGTCAATCGTATTTGTTTAGAAATGGATTTTTGGTGTTTGTACTTTCCTGAAGGAAATTATTTGATACATAGCTACACCGATGCACATAGACATCGGGGTCAATAGTGGGGTAGAATCAGACCTGCCGGGTATGCTAATGAATAGTCAATGTGCAGATTCTACTAGCGAACAATGTTCAGTGGCAATTATGTAACCCTGACATCAATTGTTATTTGTTGAGTAGTACATTAAAGACCATGTGTTTAGTAGTTGTAATGCGCCAGACTTACTGTCAAGGTGACCTGGGTTCAAAACTGCCTGCTGCCTGCTGCCGTTTCAAAACTAGAACAACTTCCTTTACCGCACATTGCCGTTGTCTTTCAGAAGAAACACAGAAAGTTGTTGGTCCTTTCTCCCCGGTATCACTGCTAGGGGAGTAAAAGATCCCTCACAGGGCTGCTGACCTCTGTCTCTAAACTCCCATTGGTGGCAGAATCCTCATAAATGGACTCTACCAATTATTGAAGTAGAAGTAGAAGACCAAACAAAAACAAAGCCATGACACTTGTAGATTGTAAGAGCAGTCACACCAGGCTTAATAAGAGCACAATGCCCTGACACTGGTGGATTGTAAGAGTAGTAATACCAGGCTTAATAAGAGCACAATGCCCTGACATTGGTGGTTTGTAAGAGTAGTAATACCAGGCTTAATAAGAGCACAATGCCCTGACATTGGTGGTTTGTAAGAGTAGTAATACCAGGCTTAATAAGAGCACAATGCCCTGACATTGATGGTTTGTAAGAGTAGTAATACCAGGCTTAATAAGAGCACAATGCCCTGACATTGGTGGTTTGTAAGAGTAGTAATACCAGGCTTAATAAGAGCACAATGCCCTGACATTGGTGGTTTGTAAGAGTAGTAATACCAGGCTTAATAAGAGCACAATGCCCTGACATTGGTGGTTTGTAAGAGTAGTAAAACCAGGCTTAATAAGAGCACAATGCCCTGACACTGGTGGATTGTAAGAGTAGTCATACCAGGCTTAATAAGAGCACAATGCCCTGACACTGGTGGATTGTAAGAGTAGTCATACCAGGCTTAATAAGAGCACAATGCCCTGACACTGGTGGATTGTAAGAGTAGTCATACCAGGCTTAATAAGAGCACAATGCCCTGACACTGGTGGATTGTAAGAGTAGTCATACCAGGCTTAATAAGAGCACAATGCCCTGACACTGGTGGATTGTAAGAGTAGTCATACCAGGCTTAATAAGAGCACAATGCCATGACACTGGTATATTGTAAGAGCAGTCACACCAGGCTTAATAAGAGCACAATGCCCTGACACTGGTAGATTGTAAGAGCAGTCACACCAGGCTTAATAAGAGCACAATGCCCTGACACTGGTATATTGTAAGAGCAGTCACACCAGGCTTAATAAGAGCACAATGCCCTGACACTGGTATATTGTAAGAGCAGTCACACCAGGCTTAATAAGAGCACAATGCCCTGACACTGGTATATTGTAAGAGCAGTCACACCAGGCTTAATAAGAGCACAATGCCCTGACACTGGTGGATTGTAAGAGCAGTCACACCAGGCTTAATAAGAGCACAATGCCCTGACACTGGTGGATTGTAAGAGCAGTCACACCAGGCTTAATAAGAGCACAATGCCCTGACACTGGTGGATTGTAAGAGCAGTCACACCAGGCTTAATAAGAGCACAATGCCCTGACACTGGTGGATTGTAAGAGCAGTCACACCAGGCTTAATAAGAGCACAATGCCCTGACACTGGTGGATTGTAAGAGCAGTCACACCAGGCTTAATAAGAGCACAATGCCCTGACACTGGTGGATTGTAAGAGCAGTCACACCAGGCTTAATAAGAGCACAATGCCCTGACACTGGTGGATTGTAAGAGCAGTCACACCAGGCTTAATAAGAGCACAATGCCCTGACACTGGTGGATTGTAAGAGCAGTCACACCAGGCTTAATAAGAGCACAATGCCCTGACACTGGTGCATTGTAAGAGCAGTCACACCAGGCTTAATAAGAGCACAATGCCCTGACACTGGTGGATTGTAAGAGCAGTCACACCAGGCTTAATAAGAGCACAATGCCCTGACACTGGTGGATTGTAAGAGCAGTCACACCAGGCTTAATAAGAGCACAATGCCCTGACACTGGTGGATTGTAAGAGCAGTCACACCAGGCTTAATAAGAGCACAATGCCCTGACACTGGTATATTGGAAGAGCAGTCACACCAGGCTTAATAAGAGCACAATGCCCTGACACTGGTGGATTGTAAGAGCAGTCACACCAGGCTTAATAAGAGCACAATGCCCTGACACTGGTGGATTGTAAGAGCAGTCACACCAGGCTTAATAAGAGCACAATGCCCTGACACTGGTGGATTGTAAGAGCAGTCACACCAGGCTTAATAAGAGCACAATGCCCTGACACTGGTGGATTGTAAGAGTAGTCACACCAGGCTTAATAAGAGCACAATGCCCTGACACTGGTGGATTGTAAGAGCAGTCACACCAGGCTTAATAAGAACACAATGCCCTGACACTGGTATATTGTAAGAGCAGTCACACCAGGCTTAATAAGAACACAATGCCCTGACACTGGTATATTGTAAGAGCAGTCACACCAGGCTTAATAAGAGCACAATGCCCTGACACTGGTATATTGTAAGAGTAGTCACACCAGGCTTAATAAGAGCACAATGCCCTGACACTGGTATATTTTAAGAGCAGTCACACCAGGCTTAATGCGTAGCACAATACCCTTACACTGGTGGATTGTAAGAGCAGTCATTCAAGTCTGGTTGAAACCTGATCTCACAACAGTCCAAACACTTGAGAACACACCCAGGGAGGGAAACAGTACCAGTTATGAAAATAATTATCAACAATATCACACCCCGCCCTTTCAGAACAGTAGCATTCAGGGGTTGGAAAAGGTAGATGTTGGGTTGTAAGCAGTACCTACACGCCCAGTTGGATTGATAACAGTGTGTTGACATATTCTATCAACATCGTGTACACAACTAGTGGTACTGCACATGCCTTATTAAATGGCGCAAACTGATGCAATTTGCTGATTGTTTTGTGTGTTGGGTAGTGGCTGAACCATTGAAGGCACTGGTGTGTTGGAACTATTGTTACGTGTGTTGGGTAGTGGTGCACCATTGACGGCACTTGTGTGTTGGAACTATTGTTTTATACAAGATGTTGAGCATGTACTTTGTGGTGTGGAAGATGCTGAGCATGTACTTTGTGGTGTGGAATATGCTGAGCATGTACTTTGTGGTGTGGAATATGCTGAGCATGTACTTTGTGGTGTGGAATATGCTGAGCATGTACTTTGTGGTGTGGAATATGCTGAGCATGTACTTTGTGGTGTGTAATATGCTGAGCATGTACTTTGTGGTGTGGAATATGCTGAGCATGTACTTTGTGGTGTGGAATATGCTGAGCATGTACTTTGTGGTGTAGAGGATGCTGAGCATTTAAGTTTAGTGATTTTTTATGCTAAGCATTTATGGCAGCAACTCAAAGTGTCAGCCATTGCAATGTTTTCACCACATTTTATAATCCAGTGTATAAGTTCCTTTTATGAGAAACGTTTCATATTTGCTAATATTTAATAAGTTCCTTCCGCCACCAAAGTTGATTTTATATTGGAATTAAACATGTAAAACTCCAGTCACTCTTTGGTCGTGGCACATTAATAATTCAGTGACATACAAATAGGACTTCCATGTTACAATCCACACTTCACAGACGCTCGTCATTCTCAGAAGTGCTGGGTCAATGTTTAAATGTGATCGGAATTAAATTTATTGAGGGTCAAGTGGTTGGCCACAATGACTACAGTGTCTGGAGGCGCCACTGTGTCACATTGCTGGTCCCTCGCATGTGTGGACACGTCTTGGCACTCATTCACATCATGGTTATGTAGTTTCTTACTGGTAGTTGACATGTAAACAGAAAAATCATGTTTTGAAGGATTTTGTAATCTAATCAGTTGTGTTCTATAGATGGTCAGTATATATGGTTTGTGGCAATGTTTATGAAACTTGATTTGTGCTAATAAATAAATAAATAAATAATAAATACAAATTAGGTGCATTATCTACTGGTATGACATCAGTGATGGTGAAACTCCTAGTAGATGTCCATTGTCGACAGCTTGGGGTAGAGTAGATGACTAGACAGTGGGGTAGCAGACATTACCCCACCGTCAGGTCTGTGAACATACAAAATGCTAGTGTCCATCATTGTAAATATAAACTTTGCGGTATCTTGAGTGAAGCAAATTAATTTATTTCCCACATAAAATAAACATTACATTTTGACGAAACATGACACTTAATTTTACACATTGTATTACAGGTTGTATTTTACACATTGTATTCCAGGTTGTTTTTTTACTGCATTCTTAAGGTTAACTGTACATTGTCTGTAAACTTATTTTCCTTTGGGTTGGATATAAACCATTGGCCTACCTGGAACCTATTGTAATAACATACATGATTTGTCTTGCTTCTTTATATCAGTGTGCTAACCTGGGGTACCAGTACCCTGGGAAGAGGGCATACACGGGAAGTTGTGCAGGGGGTACATGAGAGGTTGTGCAGGGGGTATGCAGAGAGTTGGCTGTAATTAAGGCCAGACAAGTGCAATAACACTACAACTGTGTAGTGTATGAAGGAGAGAAGAGGCTGTCTCAGGACTCGGAGTGCATGGAAAAAAGGTTGAGGACCCCTGGTTTATATTACATATATTTTTAGGAATTAAATGCTTCAGCATGCTATTTATGTACATAAGTAATCTTATATACCAAAACCAATTAATGTAACTGATAGGTAATAATAGCACCTTTGTTGGTGGTCTGTGGATGCAGTCAGACATACGACAGCTGTGACATTCTCTCTCCTTGTTCTCTCACATGGTACTCAGCCTGGCTGCAACCCTAGTTCACTGAATCCAAGTGAACTAGACTGACTGGAACCCTAATTCACTGAATCTAAGTGAACTATGCTGGCTGTAACCCTAGTTCACTGAACTTAAGGGAACAAGGCTGGCTGTAACCCTAGTTTACTGAACCCAAGTGAACTAGGCTGGCTGCAACCCTAGTTCACAGAACCTAAGTGAACTATGCTGTTCATCGAACCTAAGTGAACTAGGATAGCTGCAACTCTGGTTTACTGAACCTAAGTGAACTAGGCTGGCTGCAACCCTAGTTCACTGAATCTAAGTGAATTAGGCTGGTTGCAACCCTAGTTCATTGAACCTAAGTAAACTAAGCTGGCTGTAACCCTAGTTCACTGAACCTAAGTGTACTAGGGTGGCTGTAACCCTAGTTCACTGTTAGCTATGTAATCCTAGTTCATTGTTAGCTAAGTGAACTAGGGTGGCTGTAACCCTAGTTCACTGTTAGCTAAGTGAACTGGGCTGGCTGCTAAAAATTTAGTATTGCAATATGCAATACTCTGAGTGTTGTGTATACAATGCAGTGATGATGTTCATGGAGATTGTGGTGTACTAGACCAGGCACCCATCTCTGGTGTACACAATGCAGTGAGGATGTTCATGGAGATTGTGGTGTACTAGACCAGGTGCCCATCCCTGGTGTACACAATACAGTGAGGATGTTCATGGAGACTGTGGTGTACTAGACCAGGTGCCCATCCCTGGTGTACACAATGCAGTGATGATGTTCATGGAGACTGGTGTACTAGACCAGGTGCCCATCTCTGATGTACACAATACAGTGAGGATGTTCATGGAGACTGGTGTACTAGACCAGGTGCCCATCCCTGGTGTACACAATGCAGTGATGATGTTCATGGAGACTGGTGTACTAGACCAGGTGCCCATCTCTGATGTACACAATACAGTGAGGATGTTCATGGAGACTATGGTGTACTAGATATAGGTGGTGGCAGGCCGAAGCCATCAGGCTAATGGCAGGAGATGGGGAGGCTGTGGTTGCTGCTACACTCGTGTGTACAGTGAGGACTGCTTAGAAGGGCTGCCTAGGCCCCTAGCCACAAGGCCAACTAAGACTTCCCTCGCTGGTTACTTCCAACCACTACATTCCACAAGGTACACCACAGTATCTGAATAACCACTCTTTGTTGAGCATCCGCTGGTGATGTGAACAGTTCCTAGAACCTCTGATCTCATCATTAACTCGCTCTTTCATAATTAGTGCACAAGTGTTTTCTTAGTGTGAAGTTTGGCTGCAGTGCTTCTGTTTGCTCTGATGTTGTACTTGTGTGTTTGTGTAGCTGTTCTAGGAAGACTGCTAACAGCTGGTTTTACGTCTAGTTACTAGTTTTCTGTTTGTATTATAAAAAGAGAAATATCCATAGAAACATGCTAAAACAAGAGTGGCAATGCAAGAGTTTAATTACTGTTTAATCTCATCCTAAGCAAAATACCTCAGATTACGTTGGCTAATGGCAGTAAAATATATGTATGCATCAAAGAGGATTGAACAGGCAACACCCAGACTAAGCTGGGGCGACACTGGAAAGTTGTATAACAATTACCACTATTAATACCCAATTTGAGTCAAATCAAGGAAGTATATTACTCTTGAACATTTTCCACATTTGACATGTACAGTATATGCATAATCTTAAGATCGGTATAGTAAAAATGAAGTGATATAAAATAATTCAATTTCAAATATAAAATGGTTGAATAGATATAATGCCAGTAAACAGAGAAGGGTTTTCAAGCATCCCTTGAAATGTTCATTGCCCCTGATGCCTTGAAACCCTCAGAGAAACCATGCTGACATGCTCGCTTCCGTAAATAATGCTGTTTGATTGTTGGGCTAACAAAAGTAACCCTGACTGCATGCGGTGGGGTGGGTTCACACACCCATACTCCACATGATGGGGTTGTGTACCCATACTGCAACTCCCAAGCACCCCCGTGTTTAGTGCAGTATATATGTGAACCAAAGCATCTAGAATGCCCCACGTATCAGCAGCGAGTCTATGTTGTGCAGTGATGTACTTGCAATTCTAGTGCACTTAGCTGTCTCTTTTCCAGTCTTGAATGGTGAGCTTGTTTCTTCTGTTTTAAACATACAATGTATCATTTGAATACATAAGATAAACATAAAGATTGAGGAACAACAAACACCCTTGTATGTACATATGTTTTGAAAAGGAGTGTGACTGAACAACTATGGACAGTTGTGAGAGAAGCATGAGATGCAACAGTTATATCAATGAATGGTTACAAGAGAGGTGTTAGAACAGGATGGGTTGTATCAATGAATGGTTACAAGAGAGGTGTTAGAACAGGATGGGTTGTATCAATGAATGGTTACAAGAGAGGTGTTAGAACAGGATGGGTTGTATCAATAAATGGTTACAAGAGAGGTGTTAGAACAGGATGGGTTGTATCAATGAATGGTTACAAGAGAGGTGTTGGAACAGGATGGGTTGTATCAATGAATGGTTACAAGAGAGGTGTTGGAACAGGATGGGTTGTATCAATGAATGGTTACAAGAGAGGTGTTAGAACAGGATGGGTTGTATCAATGAATGGTTACAAGAGAGGTGTTAGAACAGGATGGGTTGTATCAATGAATGGTTACAAGAGAGGTGTTAGAACAGGATGGGTTGTATCAATGAATGGTTACAAGAGGTGTTAGAACAGGATGGGTTGTATCAATGAATGGTTACAAGAGAGGTGTTAGAACAGGATGGGTTGTATCAATGAATGGTTACAAGAGAGGTGTTAGAACAGGATGGGTTGTATCAATGAATGGTTACAAGAGGTGTTAGAACAGGATGGGTTGTATCAATGAATGGTTACAAGAGAGGTGTTAGAACAGGATGGGTTGTATCAATGAATGGTTACAAGAGAGGTGTTAGAACAGGATGGGTTGTATCAATGAATGGTTACAAGAGAGGTGTTGGAACAGGATGGGTTGTATCAATGAATGGTTACAAGAGAGGTGTTAGAACAGGATGGGTTGTATCAATGAATGGTTACAAGAGGTGTTAGAACAGGATGGGTTGTATCAATGAATGGTTACAAGAGGTGTTAGAACAGGATGGGTTGTATCAATGAATGGTTACAAGAGGTGTTAGAACAGGATGGGTTGTATCAATGAATGGTTACAAGAGGTGTTAGAACAGGATGGGTTGTATCAATGAATGGTTACAAGAGGTGTTAGAACAGGATGGGTTGTATCAATGAATGGTTACAAGAGGTATTAGAACAGGATGGGTTGTATCAATGAATGGTTACAAGAGGTGTTAGAACAGGATGGGTTGTATCAATGAATGGTTACAAGAGGTTTTAGAACAGGATGGGTTATATCAATGAATGGTTACAAGAGGTGTTAGAACAGGATGGGTTGTATCAATGAATGGTTACAAGAGAGGTGTTAGAACAGGATGGGTTGTATCAATGAATGGTTACAAGAGGTGTTAGAACAGGATGGGTTATATCAATGAATGGTTACAAGAGGTGTTAGAACAGGATGGGTTATATCAATGAATGGTTACAAGAGGTGTTAGAACAGGATGGGTTGTATCAATGAATGGTTACAAGAGAGGTGTTAGAACAGGATGGGTTATATCAATGTATGGTTACAAGAGGTGTTAGAACAGGATGGGTTGTATCAATGAATGGTTACAAGAGAGGTGTTAGAACAGGATGGGTTGTATCAATGAATGGTTACAAGAGAGGTGTTAGAACAGGATGGGTTATATCAATGAATGGTTACAAGAGGTGTTAGAACAGGATGGGTTATATCAATGAATGGTTACAAGAGAGGTGTTAGAACAGGATGGGTTATATCAATGAATGGTTACAAGAGAGGTGTTAGAACAGGATGGGTTGTATCAATGAATGGTTACAAGAGGTGTTAGAACAGGATGGGTTATATCAATGAATGGTTACAAGAGAGGTGTTAGAACAGGATGGGTTATATCAATGAATGGTTACAAGAGAGGTGTTAGAACAGGATGGGTTGTATCTGGATTAGTAGTTGTGTTAGCAGTTGACTGTGCAAGTGTAGAGAAGGAGACTTATTGCAAGTTTGCAGCATGTTGATTATGTATATGATATTGCATAATTAGCAGGCAAACAACAACAGGAGAAAACAGGCTAGACGAAGATACAGTTTGAAGAAGATTGAAATTAGACAGAAATTTAAAAGCTTTTATTAGCTGAGTTGAAGGCACATCATAGCAAGCGATACATTCTAGAAGTTCAAACTGTAATGTATCTTATCCAACTTGACTACTGTTTTTGTCAAGTTCTTTGGATATCTTCACTGATGTCTTCATTCATAACTGTTGCTTTCCTGGGACCTACTTGAGGATTTAAACAGTGTTCATTGTGCCTGCCCTTAGATATTTAGACAGTGTTCATTGTGCCTCCTGCCCTTAGATATTTAGACAGTGTTCATTGCCCCTACCCTTAGATATTTAGACAGTGTCCATTGTGCCTGCCCTTAGATATTTAGACAGTGTCCATTGTGCCTACCCTTAGATATTTAGACAGTGTCCATTGTGCCTGCCCTTAGATATTTAGACAGTGTTCATTGCACCTGCCCTTAGATATTTAGATGGTGTTCATTGCGCCTGCCCTTGGATATTTAGACAGTGTTCATTGCACCTGTCCTTAGATATTTAGACAGTTTTTATTGCGCCTGTCCTTAGGTATTTAGATGTTCATTGTGCCTGCCCTTAGATATTTTGACAGTGTTCATTATGCCTGCCCTTAAATATTTAGACAGTGTTTGTTTCATCTGCCCTTAGATATATAGAAAGTGTTCATTGTGCCTGCCGTTAGATATTTAGACAGTGTTCATTGTGCCTGCCCTTAGATATTTAGATGGTATGCAGTAAATATCCTTGTGGTGGGAAATTCAATGGTGTGGGAGTTCATAGGTGTGAACTGTAGTCACCTGTTTGCCCCAAGTAGTAAGGGGACGGCTGGTTTGGTGGAGTCTTGCCATAAACAACCTGCCTACCACACCTGTCAAGTACAATGTTATGTACCATAGCTATCCGGCTTAGGTTCGAGGAATGCCTTCACTGCCAGGAATTTATAGGTGTCAGTTTGCAAACAGTTCGGTTACACTTCTTCAGAATGAAACTCGTCATGGCAACTTTATAACTTCTGGTTTGCAAGCATGATTAATTTAGATCCAGTTTTAAAATTGGTAAATTTTGGTTAAGACAGATTTATCGTTATTATAACAATATTATGCTAGTTAATTGTTGTTCATGTGTATAAGTTGCTTTTAACATGATTGATTTATTAAGGTTCTGGGATGGAGATGTTTCTGGCTGTGACAACCTGGTCTTTGTGTAGCAAAGATATTTGAAAGTCTTAACACCCTAGTCTGTGAACAGTACTGTTGTCATGGCTCTGATAGCTTACTGCTGTAACACCCTGGTCTGTGAACAATACTGTCGTCATGCCTCTAATAGTTTGCTGCTCTAACTCCCTGGTCTGTGAACAGTACTGTCGTCATGGCTCTAAAAGTCTAATAGCTTACTGCTCTAACATCCTGGTCTGTGAACAGTACTGTCGTCATGGCTCTAATAGCTTACTGCTCTAAGACCCTGGTCTGTCAACAGTACTGTCATTATGGCTCTAATAGCATACTGCTCTAACACCCTGGTCTGTGAACAGTACTGTTGTCATAGCTCTAATAGTTTACTGCCCTATCACAACCTGCTCCAATATGTTCGATGCAATCATAATACAGTTTCTCACTTGTGGGTGTAAATGTGTTAAATTAAAGGTCCACCTCTATCTTGGAAAGCAACTAATCGGTGGATTTCTATTAATGTTTGTATTTCACCATGAAAGGCAATAAGGTATTTTTTTTTAATGTATTTGTGTCAGTTAATATCGGTGTAGCATCATTTCGTTGGCTGTACAGCCAGTGACTGAAGACTTACTACATATCCCGTACCTTGTTAAGACATTTGACTGGCTGTACAGCCAGTGACTAAAGTCTTTCAATATCTTGATTGGCTGTACAGCCAGTGACTGAAGACTTACTATGGCTCCTGTACCTTGTTAAGACATTTGATTGGCTGTGCAGCCAGTGAGTAAAGTCTTACTACTCCCGTACCTTGTTATGACATTTGACTAGCTGTACAGCCAGTGACTAAAGTCTTTCTATATCTCCCATACCTTGTTAAGACAGTTGACTGGCTGTATAGCCAGTGACTAAAGTCTTACTATGTCTCCCGTACCTTGTTAAGACAGTTGACTGGCTATACAGCCAGTGACTAAAGTCTTACTATTTCTCCCGTACCTTGTTAAGACATTTGACTGGCTGTACAGCCAGTGACTAAAGTCTTACTATGTCTCCCATACCTTGTTAAGACATTTAACTGGTTGTACAGCCAGTGACTAAAGTCTTTCTATATCTCCCGTCCTTTGTTAAGACAGTTGACTGGCTGTTTAGCCAGTGACTAAAGTCTTACTATGTCTCCCATACCTCGTTATGACATTTGACTGGCTGTATGGCCAGTGACTAAAGTCTTACTATGTCTCCCATACCTTGTTAAGACATACAGCTGTGTGCAAGGTCCAGGGTTCACTGCTGGCAGTGCTGGCTAAGTGCATATTCTACACGAAGAGAACTTCTGTAGAACAACTTGACATGGCGGCGCGGCACCACCCAATGCCATGAGTCAGCGCTGTGCCACCACCCAATGCCATGTGTTATTTTTTGGAAGCTCTCAGGAGTACAAAACATGCTGTGTTCTGTCAATGTGTATTTTAGTCATGTTTTTACGTTCACCTACTGTTACCTGTCTCGGTTAGACATGAGGTGTATTCTTCTTAAATGTGCCGTTGATACTAACAGTTGTTTCTGACGTTTGGTTGTTGGATATTATATCATTAACAGAAGACATTCTTTCTACACATGGTTGGGTAGTAGGGGTTTCTCAGGACTGAAAGTTGGATGACAGCAGTGTATCAGGACTGATACTCACATCACAGTGGTGTATCGGGACTGATTATCTCATTACAATGGTGCATCAGGACATCAGGACTGATTATCTACACATGGTTGGGTAGTAGGGGTTTCTCAGGACTGAAAGTTGGATGACAGCAGTGTATCAGGACTGATACTCACATCACAGTGGTGTATCGGGACTGATTATCTCATTACAATGGTGCATCAGGACATCAGGACTGATTATCTACACATGGTTGGGTAGTAGGGGTTTCTCAGGACTGAAAGTTGGATGACAGCAGTGTATCAGGACTGATACTCACATCACAGTGGTGTATCGGGACTGATTATCTCATTACAATGGTGCATCAGGACATCAGGACTGATTATCTACACATGGTTGGGTAGTAAGGGTTTCTCAGGACTGAAAGTTGGATGACAGCAGTGTATCAGGACTGATACTCACATCACAGTGGTGTATCGGGACTGATTATCTCATTACAATGGTGCATCAGGACATCAGGACTGATTATCTACACATGGTTGGGTAGTAGGGGTTTCTCAGGACTGAAAGTTGGATGACAGCAGTGTATCAGGACTGATACTCACATCACAGTGGTGTATCGGGACTGATTATCTCATTACAATGGTGCATCAGGACATCAGGACTGATTATCTCATTACAGTGGTGTATCAGGACTGATTCTCTCTTTGCAGTGGTGTATCAAGACTGATACTCTCATTACAGTGAACTGTCAGGATAGATATCTTGTGATAACAAAACATTTGTCTTTCTAGACAGGTGGTAGGGTAATAATGGTATCTCAGGACAGATTGTCTGACAACAGTGGAATCTGTCCATGTGTCACCTAGGTAGGTGTGGGTGATTTGCGTACTTGTAATTGATGACACACTAAGTTTAATTGAGTTTAATTACATTTTAATATAACATAATAACAACATATTAAACTAGCAATTATAACAACATGTTGTTGAGTCCAATACTATTTCTTATAGTCACTAATGTACAACACTGCCTGGTATGTCACTCCTTCGACAGCGCCTGATACATCACTCCTAAAACAGCGCCTGTCCTGTGGTATCGACTCGCAATCAATGCTCAATTCAGTGATGCTGTGGCATGCCGCTGCACCCCGCTTCTCATGCGCACTCTGACCCAGTTGTCCCCCTCGCTTACATGCACCGTCCAGTTGAACCCTTTGCTCGGTCCTGGACAGCTATTTAACACAATTACAACGGAAATATAACTACAATCAAAATAGTCAAGTCTGACCATGATACATTCAATGACATGTTACTTCACACTGTTGTGTCAGAAGAACATACATTCTGATGCACACATGTTCACAGCTGTCTATCGCCGACAATACACATAAAACACATTAATTTGGTTAGAGAGTCACATTAACATTACTGTATGTTTAACAAGCGTTACAACAGTAATGTTGCAACAGTAATGTTACAACAGTAATATTACAACAGTAATGTTACAACAGTAATGTTACAACAGTAATGTTACAACAGTAATGTGTATCCTACTTACGGGTTAAGCACCCCTCTTAGTTTTCAACATTAGTTTTAACTTTTGTTCGATTGACATCAAGCTGCCAAACTGCGTCTTCTCTTAGCGGCTCACCAGTCTCGAGTGATAGTCAGTCTTATGACTAACTATGCCCATCCCATAATGTCACACCCCAATGATGACATTTGTTCGTTCACTGCACACTACGTTACATAATAGATGGTCCATCTAGATCGCCCCAGCGGCTCCTACAGTTACATCATATTTTGAATATCTAAATCATCACACCCGCTAAATTCCATCCCTTGCCAGTATTATGGTTTGGGCTAATATTATGGCTTGGTTGATATCACGGCTTGGTTGATATCATGGCTTGGTTGATATCTTGGCTCAGGTTGATATTATGGCTCGGGCTGATATCATGGCTCGGGCTGATATCGTGGCTTCGGCTGATATTGTGGCTTCGGCTGATATTGTGACTTGGACTGATATCGTGGCATGGACTGATATCATGGCTTGGGCTGATATTATGGTTTGGGTTGATATCATTGCTTGGACTGATATAATGACTGGGCTGATATGGTTTGGGTTGATATCATGGCTTGGATTGATATCATGACTTGGACTTATATCATGGCTTGGACTGATATCATGACTTGGGCTGATAGCATGGCTTGGGTTGCCATGTTCCTAGTTGTACCTTATGAAGCTTGCTGTCTTCACCCTGCCCCTCCTGTTCTTGCAGACTGGGGTCCCTGAGCAAGGACCACCAGAAGCCGTCAGACCTGCGGAAAGAGAACAATAACAAGGATCTGGACCCACGCATTGACACCATTGATTCTCAGGGTAAGTCTGGACCCACGCATTGACACCATTGATTCTCAGGGTAAGTCTGGACCCACGCATTGACACCATTGATTCTCAGGGTAAGTCTGGACCCACGCATTGACACCATAGATTCTCAGGGTAAGTCTGAACCCACACATTGATACCTTAAATTCTCAGGGTAAGTCACTCATACGCTGCAGTACATCTCTTCTGCTGACTAACTAAGGATGGCCTGTGTTGGACACAATACTGCAACTTGAGAGCCAGACAGGTCCATAGTAAACATTATAAGTACCTTCTACGGAATACAAAAACAAGTGACTTCTTCAGTGTAACTAATACATGCTCAGCCACACACATAAACATACTTACACATAGACATACACATGCATGTACACCCGCACACACAGTAGTGCACACACGCACGCACGCACGCACGCACACATGCACCCACCCACATCCAGTATGTGTGTATGTAAGCAGTTATATAGTGCACAGACAATTCATTGTCACTGCATGTTACACCTTGTATATACATGTTACACCTTGTGTAAACATGTTACACCTTGTATAAACACTGTCATCAGCTGACACAAATAATTCAGTTCTGGTCCTGGTACAGTGACATCAGCAGCCTCAGTGAAAGGTATAGCAAATAACTGGCCCCTGTGTGAGGGGTAAATTTGAGGGTGGAGACGAGGGCTGAGGGTGCAGTGAATTGTGTGTTGTTGCAGGAGGGCAGCTCATCCAGAGATGTGTCATCATCCAGCGAGATGAGAAGGGGTACGGGCTGACGGTCAGCGGTGACAACCCCGTTTTTGTCCAGTCAGTCAAAGAGAGTATGTTCACCTGTTTTTCACAAAATATCACTGTTCAGATATGACAAATTCCACCACTGCTCTGCCCTATGATATGTAGTTTCTTCCTTCACAGACACCTTAACACAGACACTTAAAAGTATACGATTAGCTTAAAATCTGTCACCAGATTGATCCACTAAAATGTAAATCAAAGCAGACATCTCCTAATGGCTAGATTGCCATTAATTTGTTGTGAACCAAGAGTGATGGATTACAAACATCTGAAAATTCTGCCATTTTGTATTTTGCCTGGAGCTGCCTCCTGGCTGCCTGTTAAAATAGCACACACTCCCCACCAGTAGCACCAGAATCTGTACATCAAAATTGCAATCTGGTATCCCCGTAATCAACCGCCATGGTTCCACAGCACTATCATAACTGTCCTTAAGTTGTGGCTTTTGATCATTCTACAGTAGTTGCTAGGAACCAGAGTCCCAGCAACTTCTCATTAGCAGGTAAACAGTGTTGATTGGCACACCTGTCACTATGTGAACTATGTAATAGAGTTTTGGAATGTGTGGCTGGCACCCAGGACCCCAGCTGCTGGTTCCTTTGATGTAGTCCATATGTGCACAACTTGTTTCACTAGAGTTTAGCACTCATGTCATATCCACATCTCTAATGCAACATATAGCACTTGTATTTCTATTAACGTTATTTTTCATGGGCTTACTTGTTTGCAAATGTCATTTAAAAAACTCAATTAATAGATCAGAACGAACAAAGTCCATATAATGCATGGATATCATTCAGAAGCACAGACTTTTGTTTGTTTGCTAGTCTTTGACAGCAGACAATCTTTCTGAAATTGCATGCAAATTAAGAAGAACCCCAATAATTTACAAAATAAAATGGTGGGCACTGAAAGGAGGCATTTCTCATATCCTTTTTTCAGAAGGCTTGCTCTATCACTGTAGTCAACCTACCTATCGTTGACCATGTCGTCTTTCGGGTATCGATGTTGGGCATGTTTAAATTGTATCGTATATTTCCAACAGATGGCGCAGCAGTTCGGGCTGGAGTACGGCAGGGAGATCGCATTATCAAGGTGAGAAATAATTAACTTTCACTCGGATGTTTCTAAGAATTTGCATAAAAACGAACTGGCGATGATCGCTCACCCAGCGTTGACTTCTAAAATTCTAATGCAGTTTTTGTCACTTTCTGCTTGGTTCAAAATGTTTAACATGACATGCTTTTTAACTTAGGTAGATTTTCATACCAAAAAAAAAAAAAATACTCTTGTGACTTGCTGCCCTTTCATTCTCTGCCAAAAAAATTAAACAATAGTACAAAGGCAGCGATAAGAGAATACTTGATAAGAACTTGGAAGAAACATCCATTGAAATTGTATTACTGGGTAACTTTGAAACATATATTCATCTATGGGACTTTATTTGTGGCTGGTCGAAAACCACTCCTGATATTTATCTGCTGTACTGTGGCAACTAGAGCAACACCAAATGAAAGCATGTCTACACGGCTGGGGGATTGGTCTTGTGTCACAGTATAGTACTACCACAAACTTCACAGTGCGTTGGAAACTGTAGATTTTTACATTCAGGAACCTCAGATGATTCTAATACTGGTTAACACTGGGACATGGAGCAGTGTTAACACTGGGGCAAGGTGTAGTGATAACTCTGGGGCATGGAGCAGTGTTAACACTGGGACATGGAGCAGTGTTTTTTTCAGGTTCAGCTCATACTGGGTAGTGTGAAATGTCATATGGTCATATTTTGTCATATTTTTTTACAACCAGTTTTTAATCAGTGTTCTGAAGAGATTTTTTATTAATAAGGTTGATTTTAAATAGGAAGTTTGCCTTTAAGAAAGGACTTCAAAACACTGGCATTGCATGTGTAATGTTGCATAAGGTGGATACGCTGGGGAGCACACATTGAGTACAGTGCACTGAAATACACATTGAGTACAGTGCACTGAAATACACATTGAGTTCAGTGCACTGAAATACACATTGAGTTCAGTGCACTGAAATACACATTGAGTTCAGTGCACTGAAATACACATTGAGTTCAGTGCACTGAAATACACATTGAGTGCAGTGCACTGAAATACACATTGAGTTCAATGCACTGAAATACACACATTGAGTTCAGTGCACTGAAATACACACATTGAGTTCAGTGCACTGAAATACACACATTGAGTTCAGTGCACTGAAATACACACATTGAGTTCAGTGCACTGAAATACACACATTGAGTTCAGTGCACTGAAATACACACATTGAGTTCAGTGCACTGAAATACACATTGAGTTCAGTGCACTGAAATACACATTGAGTACAGTGCACTGAAATACACATTGAGTGCAGTGCACTGAAATACACATTGAGTACAGTTCACTGAAATACACATTGAGTACAGTGCACTGAAATACACATTGAGTACAGTTCACTGAAATACACATTGAGTACAGTGCACTGAAATACATATTGAGTACAGTGCACTGGAATACACATTGAGTACAGTGCACTGAAATACACACTGAGTACAGTGCACTGAAATACATGATTTAGTGAAGAGGAACCCTGTCCACATCGTTCGTGCTTGTCTCAATTGTTTATTTTGTCATACCTTTGACTGAAATATGTCATAAAATTAGGGGATAGGACATCTCATGCATATCTGTAGTTTGCCATTATGTGGTAGTCTTATCTGCATAAATAAATAATCAGATAGAACATGCATTAAACAAATTAATGTTATCTGCTGTCCTGTCCTGTCGTAAATATTATTTACTTAAATGGAAAAAATGGGTGTTATTTATCCTGGGTTAGGGCTGTTTGTTAATAAAATCACAAAATACACTTATGTAAAGATGGTAGAAATGTTCCACATATCACTGTTAGTTGCATGCACATAGGTCCAGAAACAGAACAGTGCTGTCCACTCGTGCTGCTTTATTAAATGTGTACTTGTTTCTGTCAGGTCAATGGCACCCTAGTAACCAACTGCAACCACATAGAGGTGGTGAAACACATCAAATGTAAGTACCTGCCACCTTGGTCATGTCCATACACTTACACTAACTATTGCATTGCATTTCTATGTGGGCAATTACAAAAGACTGCTTTATGCCTGTCGTTGCGGTTGTTTTTGTTATTAGATTTCTTTCAGAAATAAGTCTGTGAGGTTGATTTTGCAATTCTACGCTATTTTATGTATTTTAGTATGTTGTTAAGCACCACAAACAATTTGGGATCTGGCGCTATACCAAATAAAATATATTATTTATTTATTATTATTATTTACCCTAAAACACAAAACTTGTTAAGCATCTACAAACAATGTTCCTATCATTCTAATGATTGTGTATTCTCAATCAACCATTAAACATCACAGTAATGACATTGTACATGTCGTACAAACAATCACAGTAATGACATTGTACATGTCGTACAAACAATCACAGTAATGACATTGTACATGTCGTACAAACAATCACAGTAATGACATTGTACATGTCGTACAAACAATCACAGTAATGACATTGTACATGTCGTACAAACAATCACAGTAATGACATTGTACATGTCGTACAAACAATCACAGTAATGACATTGTACATGTCGTACAAACAATCACAGTAATGACATTGTACATGTCGTACAAACAATCACAGTAATGACATTGTACATGTCGTACAAACAATCACAGTAATGACGTTGTACATGTCGTACAAACAATCACAGTAATGACATTGTACATGTTGTACAAACAATCCAAAGCATGTTTGATGACTCAATCTGTCTTCTGTGTGTAAGATCACTCCCCAAGGGGTAACCTATTTGGGGTTGCATTTGTCTCTAAGATACTTAATTCTGAAAACATTGGTATATTCCATTGCTACTAAAAGCCACTCATGAGGAATGACATAACATGCACAAAAAATTTTTTTTATTATTAATTTATAGTAAGGTTATTTATTATTAAAGATGAAGAAATATATCCACTTAGATACAGTTAGTTGTATGGATACAAGTGGAGGGATGTTGTTGCTTGCCATTTGACATCAATTGAGCCTGCCAGCACAGAACCTTCCCTGTAGCAAGTTGAGATTAGCAGGTTCCTGTCTGAACAGTTGTGTACATAAGAACTACATACCCTAGGCATCCTGCAACAAGCTCTCGGCACAGGATGGGCAGATTAGCACACCTATTCTGGTAATGTCAGCATCCAGAAATTCCTGCTTTAATTGTGAAGAGAGATCCATCAGTGATTGTAAAATGTAAAAAAAGTCATCATCAATTTTACCTTTTTATTTTTAACATTTCGTCAGCTTTCAGCTATCTTCACCAAAAGCTGTCAAAACGTTACAACAAAAAAAGGTAAAGTTGACTGTAAAAAGTTAGTAAAAGATTGATAGATCCATTTATAATTTGAACATCTTGATTTGTAGCAAACCCACAACGTGTATAAGAAGTAATTTAGTAATAAATGTCAGGACATGAACAGCAGGGTTATGTACGATACACTGTTGAAGGCCTTTTATTGGTTGTACAATCCATATAACATAGAATTACAGTAGAAAAATAGACACTTTCATTTGATGAAACATGTCTACCAGCGATCAAGGATTCGGGATAGTTTGATGGATAATATAGATAATATTTGGTTAATTAAGAAATGTTCACAGTGTGTATGCATGGAGAGTGTAATGTCAACTATTATTTTCACCTTTGTAATATTCTGATAATTGTTGGTCTTTTAATGTAGATAACTAGATAATCTAAACAGCGGCGAGGGATATTAGTTTTACTGATTGTAACATAAAAAAAATCTGTGCAGTGAAAAACAATATGATGCCGTTTTCTGTTATATATTTATATATAATATATAATATACATGAATGTATTTTTTATTTCTCATGATTAATTCCTTGCAAATGTTGTTTGACTGTCTTGCCAATGGTTTATTTGAATACATCCTACCTTTCAAATATTTGGATGTATGCATGGGATTACTTCCGGCTACTTGGACTTGGTGCAGCGACTTGAATTTGGTGTAGATAATTTACAGAAAAACGCGGTATATCAAATAGAATAAGTATTACTATTGAATATATATTATACACAAACGTATTGTAGACATATATTAGGAAACAGGTTTTGTTAATTATTAGTCAGAGGGAGTATTTTAGAGTAAGTTAGTTTCGGATTCTGTCGGGGAATTCAGCGAGCGATAATAAGGTTGTTTACTATTCGAAAATTGAGATAGCATAGTGAATAGTTTACATTGGCTAATATATATATATAAGATACAGTGATCTATTTACTTAAATTACATACATAAGGTAATATCTGACATAGTGGTAGTAAACGTTTTCGGTAAAAAGGAATTAACAGCAGGATTTTAGCGTAAATTAGTACACACTGACTTCGTTGTTTTGTTACACAGTGTTCTCCGTATTCGCTAGGTGGCAGGTTTTTTGTTTCTCATGCGAGGTTAATAGAAGACACAGTTAGCAAGTATATTAGACTAAAGTGTTCTTTTGATCACAAAAACAGCCTTATTCAAGGCTAACGTAGCAAACTAATTAAAATTAAATTGTATGATGGCGCCGTGCAAACGGCAGTTAAAGGCCACAAGGCATTTAATTTGTGGCAGTTGCAGCAACTGGGTGGACTTTGTTAAGTCTGGGTGCGAGAAGTCCTGGGCTGAGGTCCAGGCAGATAGTTTTAGTTTTGAGTGTAGGGGATGTACGAAGATGAAGGAACTAGAGGTGGAGTTGGAAGAGCTGAGGCTGCTCGTTGTGGCAATGGTGGGAAGGGAACAGGGTGGTTGTGCCAGTAGTTCTGGTGGGGGAACAGTAGATGATAAAGTGGGGAAAGACACAAGAGATGCTAGGGAGAGCTCACCGCAGCCTGGGAGGAAGCTGAGGGGAGGGAAGGTGACAGGTCGTAGGGAGACAGGACGTAAGGAGACGGGAAAGAAAGGAACGGGAGGGAAGACAACAGGAGCGAAGGAGAGGGGAGTAGGGGAGACAGGAGGGAAGGAGAAGGGAGTGGGGGAGACAGGAGGGAAGGAGAAGGGAGTGGGGGAGACAGGAGGGAAGGAGAAGGGAGTGGGGGAGACGGGAGGGAAAACAACCGGAGTAAAGGAGAGAGAAGTGGGGGAGACGGGAGGGAAAGCAACCGGAGTGAAGGAGAGGGAAGTGGGAGAGACAAGAGCAAAGGAGTGGGAAGTGGGGGAGACAGGAGCGAAGGAGACAGGAGGGAAGGGGTCAGGACAGAATGTGATGGAGGGGATCGAACGGAAGAGTTATTCTGCAGCAGTGATAGAGGGGGTGAGGAAGAGAGCGAGGGTGTTTGTGGGGGATTCGATAGTTAGGAAGACCGACAGAGTCTTAAACAAGGGAGATGATGTGGTGGTCTGCTTGCCTGGAGCCAAAATAGAGGCGATAACTCAGAGGGTAAAAAACATCGTAGGCTCGGGAAAGGGTGGATCTGTTTTAGTACACGTAGGGACAAATAACGTAGAGAGGGAGGGTACAACTGCCATAGTTAGGAAATATAGGCAGTTGGTCAGAACACTAAAACAGACGCGGGTTGAGCAGGTAATACTGTCAGGGATTTTACCTGTAATGGGCAGGAGGGGTCACAAATATCGAAATTGTCGGGGGATGGCAATTAACATGTTAGTCCAGAAGTTATGTATGGAAGAGGAAGTTGGATTTGTGGATTTATGGGGAAGTTTTGTTGGGAGGGCTGATATGTACATGAAGGATGGGCTTCATTTAAGTGGAAAGGGGGCGGCAGTATTCGCGGACAAACTTTCAGCAGCAGTAGATAGTGACTTGGGTACAATGACAAATATTTTTGGAAGTAAACATTCTTTAAACTAGAAGTGCAGGGGGGTTACCTAGAGGTGTCTCAAGCAGAACAAGAGGCCACTAGCACAGATAAACCAATATCAAATCATCCGAAAAACATCACTGAAAAAGGTTATAGATGCGTATGTTTAAATGCAAGGAGCATAGTAAATAAGAAAAACGAATTAAACATTATGGTAGAAGATATTGACCCTCACATAATTGGTATAACTGAATCATGGGCCAACATAGATATAACAGATGCTGAATTAGGACTGACAGGATATGTAATGTTTAGGAAAGATCGAATAGGAAGAAGGGGCGGGGGAGTTATTTTATATGTTAAAGAATCTATTCAGGCTTATGAAATAAAACTAGAAAGGGAAGCAGATTGCGATGAAGCTGTTTGGTGCAAAATTGTTTCAGGAAATTCAAAATTAACTATTGGATTAGTTTACCGAAGTCCAAACATAAACGAAGAGGACAACACAAAAATAAAAAACGCTATAAAGGAAGTTAGTAAAGGGGAATGTATCATAATGGGAGATTTTAACCATGGACACATACAATGGAATTCTCTAGAGAGCACAGGGTTTGAGGACCAACAATTTCTATTTTTAATCCAGGATAGCTTTCTTACTCAGCACGTACTAGAACCAACCAGGGGAGAAAATGTATTAGATATAGTTTTGTCATCACAAAAAGAATTAGTGGACAATGTAAAAATATTTGAACCATTGGGTAATAGTGACCATAATCAAATACATTTTGACATCAATGTAAAATCAGAAAGTAAAAATAAGAAAACGTACAAGAGAAACTTCCACAAAGGTAACTACAAAGATATGAGAAAATACTTAGCAAAGCTAGATTGGAATAACATGCTGATGAATAAGACCGCAATTGAATGTTGGAATATTCTAAAATATGAAATTGAGAGTATCATCGATAAATTTGTTCCCTTCCAAAAACAAGGAAAACGGTGTAGAAAGAAACACTTGTCAAAAGAGGCTATTAGAAAAATAATGCTAAAACAAACTATGTGGAGGGTTTATAGGCGTACCAGAAAGGACGAAGACTATGCAAAATACAAAGAGGCACTTAATGCAGCTACAACTGAAATCAGACAATCTAAAAGAAGCTATGAGCAAAAACTAGCATGTAACATAAAAAATGACAGCAAGAGTTTTTATGCATATGTCAGGAGTAAACAAAACGTACAAGACAAGGTTGGACCTCTAGAAGACAGTGCTGGAAATATAATATCACAGGGGTTTTTAATGGCGGAAGACCTAAATGGTTACTTCAGTTCAGTGTTTACCAAAGAAGATATTAGTTCATTACCAGTTGCTGATGCTAAATTTCAGGGGGCTAAATCTGACTATTTAGGTCCGTTAGTTGTAACTCCAGAATTGGTAGCTAAGAAAATAAAGGCAATGAAGGATAACAAATCACCGGGAGTGGATGGGATTCCTCCAAAATTACTAATGGAAACAGTAGAACAAATCAGTATACCACTTGCAAGAGTATTCAACTTGTCATTAAAAGAGGGAGTTGTTCCGTTTGAATGGAAAGAAGCAAACATCATACCATTATTTAAAAAGGGTTCGAGAAATAAGTCAGAGAATTACAGACCAGTGAGTTTAACGTCAGTGATTTGTAAATTATTAGAAAGGTTAATTAAAGACCATATGGTGGACTTCCTCGTTAAGCATAAATTATTAAATTCATCTCAACATGGATTCCTTAAAGCGAGGTCATGCTTAACAAATATGTTATGTTTTTTGGAAGAAATCACTAAGTGGATAGACGTGGGATCGCCAGTAGATATTATCTACTTAGATTTTCAGAAAGCTTTTGACAAAGTGCCACATCAAAGATTACTACTTAAATTAAAAGCCCATGGTATCGGGGATAGCATAACTGACTGGATAGAACAATGGCTGACTGACAGAAGACAACGAGTTGTAGTAGATGGAGAAGTTTCAAATTGGAAATCGGTTTTGAGTGGGGTACCTCAAGGATCAGTATTAGGACCTATATTATTCTTAATTTATATCAATGACTTGGACGACAGTATAACAAGTAATGTACTGAAATTTGCGGATGACACAAAACTGTTTAGAAAGGTTAATACTGATGGTGATAAACAACATTTACAAAACGATCTAGACAGATTAGTGAAATGGTCTGAGAAATGGCAGATGTTGTTCAATTTTGGGAAATGTAAATGCCTACATACAGGACATAGGAACTTGAATGTAAACTATAGAATGGGAGATACTGTTCTGGGTACTACTGTAAAAGAAAAGGACTTAGGAGTTACAATAAGCGCTGATATGAAAGTTTCAGAGCAGTGTGGTATTGCAGCTTCAAAGGGTAATCAAATTCTTGGATTGATTAGAAGAAACATAACATACAGGGGAAAAAAGTTAATTATACCTCTTTATAAAGCAATAGTTAGACCTCATTTAGAATACTGTATACAAGCATGGAGACCATATCGTAAGAAGGATATAGATACGCTTGAACGCATACAAAGGAGAGCAACTAAAATGATTCCAGAACTGAGAGACCTTAGTTATGAAGAACGCCTGAAAGAATGTGGTTTAACAACTCTAGAGACAAGGAGGTTAAGAGGAGATCAGATTGAAGTTTTTAAGATATTGAATGGGTATGAAAATATTGATAGAAATATGTTTTTCTCACTCAAGAAGGATAGCAGAACTAGAGGACATGAGGTAAAATTAGTAAAGGATCAATGTAGATTGGACATCAGGAAGCACTCGTTCTCACAGAGGACAATAAATGAATGGAACAAATTGTCAACAGATTGTGTAACTGCTAGCAGCGTGAATATGTTTAAAAACAAGGTTGACACATATCTCAGGAGGGCAGGCTATAAGTAGATGAACATTGTTGGACTCTCGATAAGCCAATGGCTTCCTTGTCCACTTGCCATCTGGGCCTTTGGCTTGGATGGCAAATCTTGTTAAATCTTGTTAAATCTTGAAAGAATTTGCTGCTGTTTTACAGTATGGCAAGGTGGTTCATAGTGGTGCCACCTGACGAGCAGGCACAAATGCAACATGTGTGGTTCTATTTAAGTCAGTAGGTGGAGCTACTGCATCAGCCCTGTGATGAGGTTGCTGGCAAGTTTCTAGTACAGTCTATAGACGAGGTGTATTCTTAAGTAATGCACCAACCTACACTGTGAAGTAATTACTTTTTATGGAGGATAAACATATAGACAGGATTTTACTGCAGGGGACAAAACAGCCAATTAAAGTATACATAATCTGATTAGTTTCTGCTTGTGCAGTAAGTTTTACTGCTGGTTTTCTTATGAGTGTAATCACTGTCACACTATGTTTGGTGTAATCACTGTTACACCGTGTTTAGTGTAATCACTGTTACACTGTGTTTAGTGCAAAGATTTTGGAAATTGTGGGACATTTTGTGACAGGAAATATTTGAGCTACCGTATAATTCCCAATAGTAGCACACTACCTAATAAATGTACACCCCCTTTTTGAGAAGTGAAACCATGTGCAAAAACATAGATTTTCAGGAGTGAAGGCATGCTAAACGCAAATGACAGCAGTACTGCGGCAGCTGGCGTCACCTTGCGGACTCTTTAGAAATAATTCATAGTGTGTGTTTTTAGCTGCAACGTGGTACCACATTGTTATCATTACTAGGAATAGCTTTTATTAATTTTATCGCTCACTCGCCATCAGCAAAGCGTGCGAGTTTGAATTGTCTATTTAATGATACTCAAAGAATCAAGTGGTGACCGACAGATGTTGTTTGTCTGGAATTACAAAAACCACAAACAAATGTGCTTTTTCAGTGTCGGTCTCGTGAGTTTTTGTAGTCACAGTAGTGTGTCGATCGAGTGTCGTTTGGTTTGGTAGATGTGCTGAAACTGCATCTTTGCTAAGTGCAAAACAAACAACGCAACACCTTATTGTAGGCTTACATTAAGTTTATTTAGCACCATCAAAACAATTCAAAACACATGTAGATTGGACAAAATATATCACACAAAACAACTGCGAGTTATGAAATAGATCGGTGATCAATGACATGGTTCCCGAGTCATTCCCTAGAAGCACCCCGCATTTGTTGCATAGTTCACAGTGGCACCATACTCCGGATTAGCTACGAGTCTGATTTAGAGGCTGATTTCACCCATAGTGGCAGATCACGATCCGGGCCACATTTGAGAACTAATAGACACGCACCCAAGCCTTTGCACTTGCGTACTGTACGTCTGTAGGGAATAATACGGTATGTAGCTTTCAGAACCCGTGGTAGCTATAACAGCTCAGAACACCTCTTCTGTGTAACAAATTGTTAATTTTTAGTCATCTTTAATAAACTTCTGTCCACATGTGTTGGAAAAAGTAGATTTTTCATTCAGAAACCTTAGATGACCCTAATATTCAGTTTTACTCCCACTTTCTTGTTTAATGACCATGTAATTAATTTTGCTTTCATTTTATGTATTGTGCCTTAAGACATTATTAATAATAATTGGTTACATATTTTTTAATAATTCATTTCCTGCATTTATAAAGCCATGTATGCTTGGAAGTAGGTGAATTCTATGCTTTGTCTTCAAAGCCTGTATTTAATTATGCAGCATAATGTCGAATTCAACATTGATGCAGAATTACTTTTGTGACATATGGTGACTTTGGACAAGTGGAATCTTCATGAAAAACACTTTGCCCATAATTTCTACACATTTGACTGGTCCACAAATGCAGTTTCCTATTTCATTTGAAGAGGCGATGTGAGGATATTTGAAATGAGAGAGAAAGCACAGAGCTACATTGTACATCTGCAGAACTACATATAGTCCAGTGGTAGTGTCTTTCTTATTGCTCACAGCTTGTTGCAGGTTGAGGAATGATGCACTATTGGGGAGACATGACATGCAGTTACTTTTGCCCATGTCGGCCATCATAGCATTTTCTGGGCCCCTGGAAAAATTTTCCAACAGTTTTCGTCAACCTGCTCTTACAAATTACCCGTTTTAAAAAAAAACACATCCACACCTAATACCCTCAATTTTACCCAGCCCGGTGACTAAATGTGAAATGTCGGTGCATTCATCCTAGTAGCCACTGTATTGATACAAACATGGTCAATGTCAGTCTATTGCCATTTATTGGGAGATCCAGTGCAGCAGTGCAGGAAACGTTTCTTTGGTTCACTTATGGGATGCAAAAGTGGTGTTAAAAATCACACATCACATGTAATCCACACTTTTCTACTGACTATGTATGGATATTGGTAGATGAATCCTATAGGTGGTGTGTGCTCCTTTGTTTTGTAACAAAGCCTCACAGATACCCCAGTGACTGGGGCTGTGTATTGTGTCTCTAATGAATATTAACTAAGTTAATTAGTGATGCATGAGATGTGCTAGGGCCCAGGAGACAGTCAGTGTGCCAGTGCAGAGACCCCCAGGAGACACAGTCAGTGTGCCAGTGCAGAGACCCCAGGCTCTCTGTTTGTCCTCTCACTGTTTAGTAGTCAACTATTCAGGTACTCCCTGTGTGTGGTATAAATAACCCTAGTGATGTCACTGGTGCATCATTGCAGCATGCCTGTCTAGTCACTCAGCATATTATGTCTTATTGCTAGCATTGCAAACATGTGTGGCATCGTCATCGTCTTCTAGGATTACTGCCTCATCACCTGAGTGGGTACAGTGTCCTGGCAGACTTTCAGATTAACTTGCAAGTAAAAACCTCTGTGTGGCTTCTGTTGATGGTTATGGAGGGTGCAGCACTGATGGCCAGGCTGTTTAGGATGTGTGTATAATTGCCAGCTGTGTACACATATACACACACACACACAGGAGCTTCCTGCTGCATCTTCTGAAGCTGTCTCAGACACTCACTGCCATTGCTGGATGAGATGGACTCGCAGGCCTGTTTGGATTACATTGTGAAAACCTCAGCACTGCTGCTGTGTCTGCATTGGTCTATGGATTATACTGCCTAAGGATAATACATAGATGAGTTTGTGTATTTGTATCTTCCACTGAGAAATTAAGTCTCTGGAGAGTCTGCCTACTCCCATCACCTGGATTACTTTGACCTACTTGATGGATGCAACGTGACAGTACACAACAAGACTGCTACACTTTGCTACACAGTGCTGGATCTCTTGCCAGAAAACAAGAATGATATCAGCATGGAGAGTTGTGTCACTTTGTGTATCCATTGAACCCAGGGGATGTATATTAGTGTGAGTTAGAGTGGTAAGTGACATGGCCAAGTGGGGCAGGGCCAGCACCAAGCAGACGTTGGACAAGCCAGGGCACTGTAGGAGAAACTCCCTGCCTGGTACCATCTGCAAACTTGGTGAGTACCAACACTCACTCACTGTACAGCTCCTTTGCTTCCGTATAACAGAGAACAACAAAATATTCAATAGTAGAAACACTGCTCGCCTGCTCACCTGCTCACCTGCTCACCTGCTCGCCTGCTCACCTGCTCATCGTGGCAATTCAAGTGACACTAGAACTCCTCTCAGTGTGACAATAACTTCCTCCATTCTGTACGGTTGTTGTACTGTTCTGTACTGACAAATTTATCAAAGTTACAGTAGAATAAATAAAAAAATTTGGCCTGATTATCTACTGTAGGAGTAAAGAGGATGTGTAAACATATTTTTGTAAACAAAATCTGATTATTGAATAAAAAAAACTGATAGTAGACAAATCTGATTATAGAAAATGTAAATGAGAAATGACCACATGAAACTTCCAGAAATGAACATGTAAATACTGACTGCCCTAAATGACGACATATCTACCTACATGGCTGCCTGCATGGATGCACAGGTAGATACTTCATTACTGTTACTGCCCACCATAAATCACCTGACACACCTTGTCATCTGACAGAGACGTCTGATGCGGAAACAATAAATAGTTTAGCTACAGTCCTATGTATGCCCAAGCTTGCAGCAACAGGAAACTAATTTAGAACAATCAGTTTATGTTAACATACAGTGTATTTGAATACCCAGTATGTATTACTTTGAGGTGTTAAACAAATACGTACACATAGTAGGCTTAAACAAACGTAGTGGAGTCCAACAAATACATACTAAGTCAATTTAAGGAAATATTGTAGATTTCAATAAATGCATACTAAATAAATTTAAGCAAATGTAGTAGATTTTGACAACTACATAACACATACATACTACCCAGTATATATTACTTTGAGGTGTTAAACAAATACATACATGTATTAGGCTTAAACAAATGTAGTGGACTCCAACAAATACATACTAAGTAAATTTAAGGAAATATCGTAGATTTCCACAAATACATACTAAGTAAACTTAAGCCAATGTAGTAAAGTGTAACACAAACATACTAAGTATACCAAGTAAATGTAGTAGATTTCAACAAATACATACTAAGTAAACTTAAACAAATGTAGTAAAGTGTAACACAAACATACTAAGTATACCAAGTAAATGTAGTAGATTTCAACAAATACATACTAAGTAAACTTAAACAAATGTAGTAAAGTGTAACACAAACATACTAAGTATACCAAGTAAATGTAGTACAGTTCAGCAGATACATATTAAGTAAACTTAAGCAAACACATACATGTACACCAGGTAAGATTCAATGTAATATCTCCACTACCATTGTACTTTGTTTGCTGTCAGAACAGTGACAAATGGATAGAAGAAACATTTCAAATTAAGTACAAGTGACACAACTAAGTGTTTAGAAGCTAGTCAGTTCCTCACTGTATACATGAATACACACCCCTTTGTTGTGATTCCTGCCTTTAGCCTTCAGACACTTCCCCAAAGTGTACAACTTGTTCAATGTATATAACCTATAACTTTTCTAAGTATTTATACAACCTATAGCTTCTCTAAATATGCATTAGGTGTATACAAATTCTCTGTCTTTCCCTGTCCCTCTCCCTCCCTCCCTTTCCGTCTCTGTCTCCGTCTCCCCATCTCTCTCCCGTGTTCCTAGTGACCTACTTGCGTAGGGACATATTGAGAGCAAGACTTGATGCCAGATGCGAAGGAGCATCCATCGACATAAACACTGCATATTTTAGACATCTGTTACCTAGACAGTGGCAACTGGCTAAAATCTTGCAACATTTCTCTATGTCTTGTTTATATATTATGACAGTTTTGTAATTTAACCAATATCTTGGCCATTATAGCATGCAGATAATATTAGTGTGTCATTTTCCATTTCCCCTCCATCTGTCTGTTCTACACCCCCACGTATATTTCCTATTGGAATTAATGCAAAAATGCATGATCCAGCTTAGGCAAAATGATTACCAGTATTGAGGTGAAAAGCCAATTGATGTTGTTTGTTCTGTTGTTGACTTGCAGTAGTTTTTTAAAACTAAAATAGTTTTTTGTGATTGAGGATACTCCCATCATTTGTTGCCTAACACAACCAGATTCTTCTTTAACAACCAAACACTGGGTATTTATGCCTGTAGTACATGACTACCTGTACACACCAACTTTCACACAGTCCCCAAAGCTGCTGATGTTTGTATAAACATAATTTTCATGATGCAAGAAATCGCATAAGAGGGCACCGATCAACTGGTAGCAGTTGATTCAGCCACTGTGAGCACAGAAGTTATCTGTATCTGTCTCCACATGGAGTCAGTGATACCACCAAGCTGTCACTGCCATTACCTTCTTGGCCCTGGTTACTGTCGGCTGTGTACCCACCAGGCTGTGTGCCCACCAGGCTGTGTGCCCACCAGGCTGTGTGCCCACCAGGCTGTGTGCCCACCAGGCTGTGTGCCCTCCAGGCCAGTTTTATGTACTATTATGTTAAGCATTACTCAGTTATATAATGTTAAAGAGTGTGTAAGTGATATACAAGCTCTTCGTTAGTTAGTCGTACCTGGTACACTGTTTAGTGTTGTATCCTTGCTAATTAATTATGAAAAACGGAATATAAATAACAATGTACAAGATTTTTTACAAAACGTGTATGTATATGTGACACTAATACTATGAACACATGCATGCAGGCTCATGCATGTATGCATGCATACACGTGTTACACGTACACGCACAAACATTGGAATGACATCTGTAGAGAACTGTCTTGCCGCCCAGATGGCAGTCTATTGTCCCTATCATACACAATAGCAACACTGACATAGCAACTGGAATCACCTGTTTTATGTTTGCTGCATTCACTAGGACTGTCAAATTAAATCATTTCCAGTGGCTACTTCCTGGGACATTTTGTTCAGTCGCAACGGCTTGTGTGACTTTGTCTTGGGAAGCAGACCAGTGCCTGACCAACCATGAAAGGTGGTCTTATTGTAACAATGGAATTACCATAAAAAGATATCCAACGATAGAAGTTTCTCAAGCTGTCATTAAAGTTTTGTAATCATGAGAGCTTGTTGTATTGTGAAGCAAAGCTATTTTTTTGTTGCATGCAATGTCAGGTTTTTGTTGCCTACTGAAATCATGTTCATTGTAGGCAAACTGTTCTTTTAGTCAATTAAACTAAAATATGGATTAAATTTCAGTCAAATTGCATGATTGAACAATTTATTGTAATATAAACCACTACTTAGGTAGAGCTTGCATATAGACAGTACTGTCACCTGCAGCACTGACATTGTAGGGAGAAGAACATGCTGACAATACAAACTTATCCACTACCAAACACAAATGTGGCAATATTATCACTGAAAGATTGATAGTACCGAGTCTGAGAGTCTGAGGCCGAATCTGAAAGACAACAGCAGTCAACAATTTTGGCATGTTGTTTAGTCAGTAAACATAATTTTATTATAGAATTTACGCATGTCTCATTTGACCAATTAATTCAGCAGGTTAACATTTGTCTTGTGACAATAACACATAACATGAATCAGATAAAACAGATCAGTTGATCTTGCTGGGGAGGGGGGGAGGGGGGGAAGGTTAGTCCCCCATTTGTTTCCCTTGCTATCATGTACTGGCACAACAGTTTACATGCAAACACTAGTCATCCACAGTACTCTGTATTCCCTCCGATGTCTGATACATTTTGCTGTGGACAGTGGTCCCTTCAGTGGTCAGAAAGATTACATGTTGTGCTACTAGTCTGGTTGTTGTGTGGCTGTAATCCATTAGTGTAAGACTGAGCCACAATGACCAGTGGCATTGGAATGACTGGACACTGTCTGGATTTGTTGTACTGAGTGCTATCACAGCAGCCAGTGTGTTTATGTAACGCTAACTGCATTAATATTAAACCCTTCAGTCAACACCACTTTTGGGATTATAACTGCAGTCATTGAAGTAAAGCTAGTTGGGACACAATGCTAATTGCAGGCCGGTGTGTGAACAAAGTAATCTGTCCCAGTCCGGAGTCATTTAGAGTAGGGCTTATTGTTAAATTATCAATACCATAGCCGTGGGTGCTATCGAAGAGTGGTGCTACATAGACTTAAAACAACTACAGTGTACCTATATACATACATGTATATCAGACTTGTTGCCAAGTCAGTAACTAGCAAGTCAAGTCTCATGTCACTGAATTCCAAATCAAGTTGCAAGTCATGAAAATGGGCAATTCAAGTGTGACTCAAGTCAGCCCCTAAGTCTTATTTTCGAGTCAACAAGTCTGATGTATCCTGAATCAGATTAAGTGATAATGCATTTCCTCTCCCATCCCAGAAATGTACAACTTGCTCCAGTGTTGCTTGCAAATACATCTCCAGAACATTGCTGCAGTTGACATGTTGTTGCTCTCCTCCTTTTCCCTGTAGTCCGGGGTGAGGCTGGCCCTGATACCGGTCATCGATTTATGTTTCCCCTTCTTCTTCATAACTAGTCCCGTTTTATTATCATCTCTACTCCCCTCTATTCCTCGCCCTCATTCTCCATTCCCCTCCCACTACATGCCCACTAAATCTCTCTTCATCTCCTCCCATCTCAGTCTCGGTCTTCCTCTTCTCCTTCTACCCTCCACTACAAGCGCATCTGCTCTCTTCATCAATCGTACCCCTTCCATTCTTTTCACATGTCCAGCCCACTTTAGCCGGCTGCTTGGTGGGTTCTCTCACTCAGGGCTGCTTGGTGGGTTCTTTCACTCAGGGCTCCTTGGTGGGTTCTCTCACTCAGGGCTCCTTGGTGGGTTCTCTCACTCAGGGCTGCTTGGTGGGTTCTCTCACTCAGGGCTGCTTGGTGGGTTCTCTCACTCGGCTGCTTGGTGGGTTCTCTCACTCAGGGCTCCTTGGTGGGTTCTCTCACTCAGGGCTCCTTGGTGGGTTCTCTCACTCAGGGCTGCTTGGTGGGTTCTCTCACTCAGGGCTGCTTGGTGGGTTCTCTCACTCGGCTGCTTGGTGGGTTCTCTCACTCAGGGCTCCTTGGTGGGTTCTCTCACTCAGGGCTCCTTGGTGGGTTCTCTCACTCAGGGCTGCTTGGTGGGTTCTCTCACTCAGGGCTCCTTGGTGGGTTCTCTCACTCAGGGCTGCTTGGTGGGTACTCTCATTCAGGGCCGCTTGGTGGGTACTCTCACTCAGGGCTGCTTGGTGGGTTCTCTCACTCAGGGCTGCTTGGTGGGTTCTCTCACTCAGGGCGCCTTGGTGGGTTCTCTCACTCAGGGCTCCTTGGTGGGTTCTCTCACTCAGGGCTGCTTGGTGGGTACTCTCATTCAGGGCCGCTTGGTGGGTACTCTCACTCAGGGCTGCTTGGTGGGTTCTCTCACTCAGGGCTGCTTGGTGGGTTCTCTCACTCAGGGCTGCTTGGTGGGTTCTCTCATTCAGGGCCGCTTGGTGGGTTCTCTCACTCAGGGCTGCTTGGTGGGTTCTCTCACTCAGGGCCGCTTGGTGGGTTCTCTCGCTCAGGGCTACTTGGTGGGTTCTCTCACTCAGGGCCGCTTGGTGGGTTCTCTCACTCAGGGCTGCTTGGTGGGTTCTCTCACTCAGGGCCGCTTGGTGGGTTCTCTCACTCAGGGCTGCTTGGTGGGTTCTCTCACTCAGGGCTGCCGTTTAAAATTATTTATTTTATTTTATTAAGTTATACATTTTTTATTTGACAAGAGAAATAGTGTATCTGGGAGATACTGAACATTGTTTTATGAACATCTCGTTCAAGTGGAAGTAAACTGAGACTGTTTGAAGCAAGATTTCACAACATTGCCATCCAAACTTAAACATTGAAATCTATTAAGCTGTGAGTTGTGGAAGGAGCCGTACAACACTTTTTCTAAGCTGCTGGGGGAGTGATAGATAATAGTGATAGATAATAGTGATAGATAATAGTGATAGATAATAGTGTTAAATGTGTGTTTGCTAACACATTAAACAAATACTTGAACACTAGAGCATGGGCCGGAGACTTCATTATGGATCATTAAGTTGGTATCTTCAGAATTACTCTGCCAAGCCAGGTAATAGTTTCAATATTCAGTTACATTTTTACAATTTGTGACATGACTTCAGAGTTGACTTTACACTTATTAGTTGCTAAGCTAATGGAGCCAGGCACTAGTAGTGGATGTTGGTGCCATTGAGAGTTCACAGCAGGTGGTCATTACCTTAGAATTAGGCTGAATTAAGGGTGACCATGTATGAGTATGGTTGAGCATGGTTGTATATAGGGCCTGTATGCATGGACACACACAGACAAATAGCTTGCCTGTAACCCACACCACATTGCTCCCATGTGGATGCTCCCACAGATGCGTGCAGTCTCAAAACTACTTATTTCAGCCTTTCTTTCATGCATGCTGCATACATTACAATAGCTTATCATAGGCATTCAAATGAAGCATCTGGCTTAATTTGCCAAATATTTCTAACTTCTCACTGTTTTACTGATCAGCATCAAGTGCATTGTAAATCTCTTGCTTGTAAAATCTGGGGTGGCAAACCTTCACAATGGGCTAGTTGTCATAGCCTCTGTGCAGTGCAGTGTGGGACTGTGGGGGGGGGGGGGCATGTAGTAGACATAGAGCCTGTAAGTTAGCTGGATGACTACAGTGCAGAACTAATTGTGCTGTTACATCACACACATGGCCACACCTAAAGCAGTTTCTCGCTCCTACTCCAGTGTTGCATGCTATTGTCAAAGTCCGGTTGCTAAGAAATTATTTATAATTTCTATTTTCCATGTATGTTGCCTAATTTATTGTATTTTTTATTAATTTATATGAGGGATTTTAATTATAATTTTAATTATGAGCATAATTGTTTGTATATTTATTTATTATTTTATTTACTGTAAAATATTGTTTAACATTAACTTAAATGGGTTATTTCTTAATATCAAAGAGTGTTTAATTATTTTAATTATGAGCATAATTGTGTGTGCATATTTATTTATTATTTCATTGTAAAATAATTGTTTTATTGTTCTGTAAAATATGTTTGCACTTTTAAAGAACCGTATAATATTATTATTTTGTTCACACTTGCTGACAGTTTTAAATAACTGAATACTGTGTATTTGGAATCCTACTCGCTACAAGTTAAAGACAACATTTTAGTATTGCCATGCATTGCTGGGCCAGAATAAACCATGAGGCCCAAGCCACGAGAGATCCCAGAGAAACTCCCGGCCACGTTCTCATAGAAAGAATACTGACACAAACCACATTGCTTGTCTCATCTTGCCTGGGATGGTCAGGGCTTGTTCGGTTATGTATGGTCTCAGGTAAATTGTAAGTCAAATGACCTATCCTATTTTCTGTAGTGGAGAGAAAGTAGGATTCTATTTGTACTGGTGGAGTTTGGGTCAAGTAGAACAGACCAGCTAGATAAGCTCTCTGGTTTTTCTTTGATCTGTCTTCCTCCAGTGCACAGCATTTCAGGGTTTCAGTCCAAGTATCTGTAGTTATTACATCATAAATGTCTCTTTCATATATGTGTCATATGCAGATATTGCATGGGATAAATGTCAATAATAAAATCATGTGAGTTGTTAATTCTGTCTGCTTGGTCCTCTCCATTCTAAGTGCTGGGCCGCGTATTCTATTGGCCCCTGCAGGAATAGAATACGCAGCCCAGCACTAGAATCCACCCTAAAGGTGACTTGTGGGTGTGTTGTTATGCAACCCCAGCCTCCACAGGCTGTGTGCAATCTCTGCTCATCCACAATGGCAGCCCTGTCTCTGTTTGGAAACAGACTCTAATGATGCGACATTGACGAGCTGAAAAACTTGGCACATTTTCTAGTGCATAAAGGTGCCTTGCCTCGTGTCTGGGCTGTTCCGGGCTGCCCGGTGGCTACTCATTTACACTGTTATAATTGACTATTTTCTTGAGTTTTGTGTAATGGGGCACATTAATGGAGTGCAAGCATTCTGTAGCTACCAGATGAATCAGTGAGGCCCAGTGCTTGTGCACAACAGTCAGGGCAGCAGTAGCTCTGCATGGTCATTATTGTCACAGCTGAACACCACTGCACTGCTCCTTATTCAGACTGATTCACACTGGGCCCAGCCTATGACAGCCTGGCAGTGTGTCTGTGTGTGTGTGTGCACTGTGCAGTACCTGGTGTGGCTGCAATAGCCTCTGTTTATTTGTAGGCCTGGGCTGTGTGTGTACCTGGCCTGCTGTCACAGTGGCTGTCACCAGCTCAGTTGCCTAGTTGGTCCCAGCTGTGTCACATCGTGGGCTGTCACACTCACTTTGACCATCTAAACAAAGTGGATCTGTCCGCTAAGCTGCACATAGTTTGGATTACAGGCGTTTACTGCTGGTTCTTGTATGTCAGCTGATTTATGTTGTGCTGTATTCAGTAAGAAGCACCTGACACTGTTGGATTAGCTGCACACAACAAGTGGAGATAAAGACGGTGCTCATTCAGAGAGAGTCACGGTTGTGTAGGACATTGGGGAACCTGCACAGGTGATTAGGACATCTGTAGTCATGCAGATCTTGAAAACGGAATACTAGTTGTTAGCACAAGGATACAGGGCATTGGATTTAGAATAGGTGTCAGCACTTGGATCTCAGTATCTCAATTTATACACTATACACGTGTAATTATGACCTTGATCTCAAGATGCTGGATTAATATATCCGGGTGCATGGATCTAGCAGCCAGTATTGCATACCTTCCATGACCTTCCATGATTTGTGCAATGGATTACCAGATTGCAACAGTTTAGCACATGTCAGTGCACACATTTCAGTTCTCACTTTGTGTGTGTGGCTGTGAATGAAGTGATGAGGCTAGAGTCCGGCTAGCAGCATGGAACGGAGAGTTAGTGAGCCAGAGACAGTTGGCTTCCTCATTAGATCTGGTCAGTGGAATCGCCGGCCGATCCGAGGTCGTCGCCAGGTGCGGTCAAACAGCGAGAGTGACATTGGCAAGACGCTGCTCGGTGACAAACGTAAGTGTCTCTCTCTGCTGTAAGCTCACACTGCTGTTATTGCGACAACGCTCACATGCTAGTCACAGATATTGCACATCCTACTGAGGATTTCCATGACAAAACACATCCTGAGCTGATTGTGTATGTTGATGCTCACTTGTAGCTCTCTGATAGATGTATTGATTGAGTTCTTTAACACTGAGATAAGTGGCTCAGTCATGCACAACTTCTCACATGTTGCCTTATGTCAACCTGCTATCTTTTATGTCATATCTCTTATGGGGGTCTGTGTCTATGGCTTCTTATATTCACTGTGTAGCATGTACAGTGTTTTCAACATGTAATTTAATATTAACGTACTCAATAATTTAATAATATTTTAAGTAATTTAATATCATTGTGTTAAATAATTAATATTATTGTGTTAAGTAATTCAATATTATCATATTAATAAATGTACTATTATAATTTTAAGTAATTTAATGTTATAGTAAGTCATTTAATATTATTATGTTAATATTATCATATTAAATAATAATTGTAATACAAAAACTTTCATCATGCCTAAATCTTCGGAAACGTGAGCTCAGTGGTGTATCAATATGAAACGGGTTGGGAACTCTTGAAATCTGTACACAGTCTTTGGTGTGCTTGCATTGGTTCTCATGTGTATTCTAAC
Organism: Lamellibrachia columna; assembly: GCA_963662155.1. Classification (NCBI taxonomy): domain Eukaryota; kingdom Metazoa; phylum Annelida; class Polychaeta; order Sabellida; family Siboglinidae; genus Lamellibrachia; species Lamellibrachia columna. The sequence continues at coordinate 14,871,317 of OY759272.1, read as the reverse complement.
TTTTGATATTGGCTTCAAGAATACCGTGCACACCATTCTCTATTGTTCTCCTAAACAGGAAGCTAAAGCACTGCTTTGTTAAGTGAGAATAAACATTGGGTTGAGAGCACATGCTGGCTTGATTTATTATCCACAAATTAGTTATGTATTTGTTTACTTCTGTTAACAGAACATTCAGCAGAAGTGCACATATTTGGTGCACAGATTCTACTTTATATGCTGGCAGCAGCTGGTGCGTCACCTGGGTAATCAGTATGCATCACCATGGCAACAAGCATTATCCGAATTTCTAATTTACCAGTTGACATTAAAAAATTGAGAACCTTAAATATATTTAGGAAAAAACCCATACAATTTATAATTGGTACTATTAGTTAAATTAGCCGGTAAGTTATTTCTTATTATAGTTAATGGATTTATCTCCTTATTCTGAAGTTTACGCCAGTGAATACACTAAAATTACCATTATATAGCAGTATTTCTTGTGAGTATATAAAGGGTACGTTCTTATATAGCACGGCATCCAGTCCTTGGGACTGCTCAAAGTGCTTTACACTTCACCCCCCGGCAGACCTGTTTATTCCAATGCCATCTTGACTTCTATGGGAAGCATTCAGCCACACTTCAATTACTGCATGAAGACTATTAGTTCACATATCCACCTCTGTCTGTAGCCAGGTACTCTGTGCATGTCTGAACTGTGGCAACGTGGGGTGAATGATATTGCCAAAGTTTCGCAATGGCAATTCTCTAGATTGAGAGTCCAGCATTCTAACCTCTACGCTACCCCACCTGTTCAGTGTTATGATTGCACACAATTTCATCTTTCCAGTGGGACAAGACATTGTGTGACATGTTTAAAAGAGTACATTTGCACGAGGAAGCAGTGCTTAGCATATCTAAATGACTCTAATTTTGTAACCATGAACTATTTGTGCCCACATTTTGCTGCATACATGAATCAGTGTGCATCATCATTTCAGTAGGAAAGGCCTTTGTGAAACTAGTAGGATTGAAAACAGTTTCCATTTTATCATGGTAATGTGTGTTGTATTGGGTAATGTATGTAATTTATTGGGGTTTCCATTACAAGTAAATGTGTAGCATATGGCGGTCTCACTGTTTAATTTTAAAGACATTCTGTTGATCAGATACTCTTATAGGGACAGTTGACATGATCGCTTTGAAAGCTTCCATACAGATTTTTCCATTGAAGAAGGTAACTTTGTTTTTATAACAGTGGCATACATTTTACATGTTGATTGTATTTTCTTCCGTGAGCAGGCTAATGATAGCAAAGACAGTAAAACTGCCACTTTTTACTTTCTCCTCTCAAATCGTGATAATTTTATGCGTGTTCACAAGATCAATTATGACAGGTTTTATAAGATCTAGTCACCAAACAATGTGAATCTGTGGAGGTCACTTCGCCCTAATTGATAACTGACTCTTCTAGGGTATGTGGGGCGCACATGTTAGATGTCAGACGATGATGGCATTGGGGTATCTGCATGCATTTGTGGGAGAGAAGGAAACACTACCCCCAGGTAATCATGTCTTTGTTGTTGAAAGTATTGGTATTGACATTGATGGCAGGATAATATGAAGTCATACAGTATTGACATTGATGGCAGGATAATATGAAGTCATGCGGTATTGACATTGATGGCAGGATAATATGAAGTCATACAGTATTGACATTGATGGCAGGATAATATGAAGTCATGCGGTATTGACATTGATGGCAGGATAATGTGAAGTCATATGGTATTTACATTGATGGCAGAATAATATGAAGTCATGCGGTATTGACATTGATGGCAGGATAATGTGAAGTCATATGGTATTTACATTGATGGCAGAATAATATGAAGTCATGCGGTATTGACATTGATGGCAGGATAATATGAAGTCATACAGTATTGACATTGATGGCAGAATAATATGAAGTCATGCGGTATTGACATTGATGGCAGGATAATGTGAAGTCATATGGTATTTACATTGATGGCAGAATAATATGAAGTCATGCAGTATTGACATTGATGGCAGGATAATGTGAAGTCATATGGTATTTACATTGATGGCAGAATAATATGAAGTCATGCGGTATCGACATTGATGGCAGGATAATATGAAGTCATATGGTATTGACATTGATGGCAGAATAATATGAAGTCATGCGGTATTGACATTGATGGCAGGATAATATGAAGTCATATGGTATTGACATTGATGGCAGAATAATATGAAGTCATGCGGTATTGACATTGATGGCAGGATAATATGAAGTCATATGGTATTGACATTTATGGCAGGATAATATGAAGTCAACTATAGGTTTACATCACTATGTTTTATTAGTCGCTCAGGTGCTGGTAATCTTTGTATGCAGGTGTGCACATGTGTGATCGTCCAACGTGATACAGACACGGGCACATTTGGTTGATGTTGAAGGATAGCTGTTACATTTGTGGGGCGCGATGATGTACTGGTTAGAAGGCCGGACTCTCAATTGAGAGAACCCAGTTTCAAATCCCACTGTAGTCGCTTCGAACCTTTGGCAAGTTTGATCACCCCACATTGCCACAGTTCACTCAGCTGTGTAAATGAGTACCTGGCAATACAGACAGTGGTGGAAATGTGAACGAATAGTCTTCGCACAATTGCAGCGTGGCTGAATGCTTCCCAGAGAAGTTGTGATGTCCTTGGAATGATCAGGATTGCCGGGGGTGAAGTGTAAAGTGCTTTGAGCAGTCATACGGACTGGATTTAACAAGATTTAACAAGATTTAACAAGATTGCCATCTCGAACAACAAGTTCCAGATGGCAAGTGGACAAGGAAGCCATTGGCTTATCGAGAGTCCAACAATTTTCTCATCTATGTGTAGCCCGCCCTTATCAGATATCTGTCAATATCTGGATACAGCGCTATATAAGAACGTACCTTTTTTACATTGTAAACATACTTATGAATATTGTCTACATGTGTGAACTTATGCAATAGCAGGAGAAATGACTAGCAACCAACTGGTATGAAAGACAAGCTTTCAGGATCAACTGGTTCTCTGTTGTCGTGGTAACCCTAAATGTAACTGGTTCTATGATACATGCAATATGAACAACTTTGGATGATACTGCTATTTAACCACCACCAAGACAAGGCAGATGATGTTATTTCACACAAGACTAGACAGATATAGCTATCTCACACAAGGCAGATATAGCTATCTCACACAAGATTATATATATAACTATCTCACACAAGACAGATTTAGCTGTCTCACACAAGACAAATATAGCTATCTCACACAAGACAGATATAGCTATCACACACAAGACAAAATAGATATAGCTATCTCAAACAAGACAAGACATATAGCTATCTCAAACAAGACAATGAAGATATAGCTATCTCACACAAGATAAGACAGATATAGCCATCTCACACAAGACAGGACAGATATTGCCATGTCGCACAAGACAAGATAGATATAGCCATATCACACAAGACAAGACAGATATAGCTATCTCACACAAGACAAGATATGTAAATAGCTATCTCACACAAGACAAGGCAGATATTGCCATGTCGCACAAGACGACAAATATTACTATCTCCCACATTCTCACTCGGAATGTTGTTTTAACAATTCCAACACCAAATAACTCATAAAACTGATATACCACTTCACCAAACTTAGTTGTGGCTGTCTAAGTGGATCAATTAATTACATATTCAGATGCTATTTACATAATTCTCATTCTTTTTGTTTCACGCATAATATAGTAATTCTCTATAGTGCTCCAGGAGCATGTCTAGTTGCTTGTAGCATGAATTGTAGGGACTTATGCCCTGAAACTTGAAATCCACAAACTTTGCACTGGTGATGATAAAATAAACAGTATCAGTTCTGCCATCTTGACCACCGAAATCTGTTTTAATAAACTACATTTAAAATACATTGCTCGTTATCTGTTTAATTTGAATCTTCCGGGGTGAATGTTTTGTTTACATTGCCTGCAGAAGAGTAGGTCATTTTACGGGTGTTGATATGTCCATCATGTGATTGAGTGAACTCCTCACCCCGATAAACTCTGTCCACAGGTATGGGACAGTGTTGACAGCTGTTTGTGAATGTACAGAACAGCCAGGTGGATGTTTATGAATGTACAGACCAGCCAGGTGGATGTTTATGAATGTACAGAACAGCCAGGTGGATGTTTATGAATGTACAGAACAGCCAGGTTGATGTTTATGAATGTACAGACCAGCCAGGTGGATGTTTATGAATGTACAGAACAGCCAGGTGGATGTTTATGAATGTACAGAACAGCCAGGTTGATGTTTATGAATGTACAGAACAGCCAGGTTGATGTTTATGAATGTACATAACAGCCAGGTTGATGTTTATGAATATACAGAACAGCCAGGTTGATGTTTATGAATCTACAGAACAGCCAGGTTGATGTTTATGAATGTACAGAACAGCCAGGTGGATGTTTATGAATGTACAGAACAGCCAGGTTGATGGTTATGAATGTACAGAACAGCCAGGTTGATGTTTATGAATGTACAGAACAGCCAGGTTGATGTTTATGAATGTACATAACAGCCAGGTTGATGTTTATGAATATACAGAACAGCCAGGTTGATGTTTATGAATCTACAGAACAGCCAGGTTGATGTTTATGAATGTACAGAACAGCCAGGTGGATGTTTATGAATGTACAGAACAGCCAGGTTGATGGTTATGAATGTACAGAACAGCCAGGTGGATGTTTGTGAATGTACAGAACAGCCAGGTGGATGTTTGTGAATGTACAGAACAGCCAGGTGGATGTTTGTGAATGTACAGAACAGCCAGGTTGATGTTTGTGAATGTACAGAACAGCCAGGTGGATGTTTATGAATGTACAGAACAGCCAGGTGGATGTTTATGAATGTACAGAACAGCCAGGTGGATGTTTATGAATGTACAGAACAGCCAGGTGGATGTTTATGAATGTACAGAACAGCCAGGTGGATGTTTATGAATGTACAGAACAGCCAGGTGGATGTTTATGAATGTACAGAACAGCCAGGTGGATGTTTATGAATGTACAGAACAGCCAGGTTGATGTTTATGAATGTACAGAACAGCCAGGTGGATGTTTATGAATGTACAGAACAGCCAGGTGGATGTTTATGAATGTACAGAACAGCCAGGTTGATGTTTATGAATGTACAGAACAGCCAGGTGGATGTTTATGAATGTACAGAACAGCCAGGTGGATGTTTATGAATGTACAGAACAGCCAGGTTGATGTTTATGAATGTACAGAACAGCCAGGTTGATGTTTATGAATGTACAGAACAGCCAGGTTGATGTTTATGAATGTACAGAACAGCCAGGTTGATGTTTATGAATGTACAGAACAGCCAGGTTGATGTTTATGAATCTACAGAACAGCCAGGTTGATGTTTATGAACGTACAGAACAGCCAGGTTGATGTTCACAAACAGGTCAAGTTATATTGATAAACTGTGGTCCATTAAGACACCTGGACTGTGAACTATCTGACATGATTTTAGTTTTTGTAACTTTAGCATGCAGCACTTCATAATGCTGATTTTGTTGTTGGTCATAATCATCAGTGCACAGTACTTGACCCTTGCACAGATGAGTCTGTTCTCCCAGAATGGCATCATTCCATTATCTGCCAACACCTTCATAAATCAGCGTTATCTTAATACATACCATTACAACCAGTTTAGACAGTCCATTAAACCCTGGAATAGAGCATATCGTAGCCCAATTTCAAAGGTATGATATGATTATAATTGAATTAACTATTGAAACTTTGGTTTCTGTTAGATCAATGATGTTGTGGTTGAATGCAGGCAGGTGTTGTGTTGTGGTGGTCAGGGCAATTTATCTTTGCTGGTGATTGATGCTTTGCCAATAATACAAAGCTGAGAATGCCATAAAACCAATGGCAACTTCTGCTATGTTGAATGGTTGAGTGGCAGGTGGATCGAGGTCAAAGTAATGATATTATGATATGAGGTTGCCAAGTGTGTCTGATAGAAGGAGTGTCAATAAGATATTACTGTATTAGTTGTTTTAATGTAAGCTGCCACATCAACAGTCTGTTACGTTAATGACTTGTAGAATGGTAAATCAGTGAGATTACCAACTACATATTGGTAACTTATTTCTTTAGTAAAGTGAACGTTGTTTAACATCATTATCGTAAAAAAATGTAGGTTGGATGCATTTTGTCAAGGATTGTGCAGTAAGTTTCACTTTGAGGTTAATCCCATCAATATAGACTTCAAAAGGTGGCAAACGATATTAGGTTTAATCACAGCCAACAGGATGTCTTTGTATGGGTGCAAGCAGGCTAATATTGACTTTCTTGTGAAGTGCTGGCATTGCCTCTACACTGAACTGTTCTCAGGGTTAAAGTAGTGTCACTGCAGTGTTGGAATCATGACAGTAATGGTGTCACCATAGCGATGGAATCATGACATTAATGGTGTCACCATACTGGTGGAATCATGACAGAAATGGTGTCACCATAGCAATGAAGTCACTGCAGCGATAATTTCACCAAAATGATGATGTCACCGCAGTGATGGTGTCACTGAACCGATGATGTCACCGCAGCGATGGTGTCATCGCAGTGATGGTGTCACTACACCTATGCACTGATGATGTCAATGCCGCGATGGTGTCACTGCACCGATGATGTCACCACAATGGTGTCACTGCAGCGATGGTGTCACGGCAGCAATGCTGTCACTGTAGCAATTGTGTCACCACAATAATTTTGTCACCACAATGATGATGTCACCACAATGTCTTATTGTCATGTCATAATCCTAGCAATGATGTTGCAGAAAATCCACTGTCAGCATGTTTGTAGTCATGTATGTTTGCTGCCAAAGACCGGTGTGTTTTGTTTGTGTTTGCAGAGTTCACGAAGGGCTTACTGATTAGCCTGACCCACTGTTTCAACAATACAAGTGCTTTGTTCAATTTGCTCTTGTTATCATGCACTAGATATTCTTGGGCCAACAACAGTGATTTATTGTGTTGTCATGTCATGTAGTTATGGACCAGACTAGTTGAAGTTTCTTCTTTCTTCTGTCAATGTTTATTCTGTCACAGTTCCCAAAAATGACCTGGGGGTCAATATAACATATTGGTATAATGACCCACCCTATGGGAATGTGACCCCCATGTTCTTTGGTTTATATTGTGCTTTCTTCATAGTAAGTTTATTAATCACAACCACTATATAGTTTAGGCAATATTTGTAATGAATTCAACTTGATAATTGAGTACTGCACTTTGAAATTGAGTACTGCACTTTGAAATGAAGCTAACGCCTGGAGGGGGGTCACATCCTCATGGCATACAATATTTACCTGGGTCATTTCCCCATGGCATAGTATATTGACCCATGTCATTTCCCCATGGCATGGTATATTGACCTGGGTCATATCCTCATGGCATGAGTTCTGGAATCATTTTAGTTGCTCTCCTTTGTATGCGTTCAAGCGTATCTATATCCTTCTTACGATATGGTCTCCATGCTTGTATACAGTATTCTAAATTAGGTCTAACTATTGCTTTATAAAGAGGTATAATAATATTTACCTGGGTCATTCCTCATGGCATGGTATATTGACCCAGGTCATACCCTCATGCTATAGTATATTGACCTGGGTCATTTCCCCATGGCATGGTATATTGACCCAGGTCATACCCTCATGCCATAGTATATTGACCCAGGTTATCTCCCCATTGCATAGTATATTGACCTAGGACATGTTATAAAAATTCAACCTACCAATATAATGAAAATAAACACTTATCATCACTTTTTATTTCTGTCATTAATATTCTACTAATTCGTACACATACTGAACTTTGAAATGAATACAGTAAGTCAATTATATGTCACTGTCATAACAAAGACATACTGGTAGGTCTACTACTTGATTGTGCTAATGAACAGTTGTATATACAAGTTGAACTCTTAAAACAGGCTCAAAATTATCTTATAAAATAATGTGTTCTTGATGTACATAATTGTTCATTTATGTTAACTTAAAAGTAATGTGGACACATTGTTCCTAATGAACAATCCATTTAAGTCACAAATCACAACAAATCAACTTGGTGCATGTAGTACTTTTTCATCTGAAATTGTAAGGGATGACCTGTTGCATCATGTTGCAACAAAAAATTAATATTCTGGTACTTTAAATAGATTGGGGGGTCGTTTTCCTAAATGGTGGGCCACTTTCCCATGGGGGAATACCTGTGGTAAAGTAACCCATGGGTCAATATACTGTATAGTATTTTGACCCCCAGTCATTTTACCCCCGGGTCAAAATACTATATGACACTGGCATTAATTTACATTTTTATGGATGGTTACACATGTATGTTTGTATTTGTTTATTAATATTGAGTAAATCTTTAAAAAATATGTTGGCATAAATTTTTTTTTATATATATATATACATATTTAACAAGAGATTTAACAAGATTTGCCATCCAAGCCAAAGGCCCAGATGGCAAGTGGACAAGGAAGCCATTGGCTTATCGAGAGTCCAACAATGTTCATCTACTTATAACCCGCCCTCCTGAGATATGTGTCAACCTTGTTTTTAAACATATTCAAGCTGCTAGCAGTTACACAATCTGTAGACAATTTGTTCCATTCATTTATTGTCCTCTGTGAGAACGAGTGCTTCCTGATGTCCAATCTACATTGATCCTTTACTAATTTTACCTCATGTCCTCTAGTTCTGCTATCCTTCTTGAGTGAGAAAAACATATTTCTATCAATATTTTCATACCCATTCAATATCTTAAAAACTTCAATCTGATCTCCTCTTAACCTCCTTGTCTCTAGAGTTGTTAAACCACATTCTTTCAGGCGTTCTTCATAACTAAGGTCTCTAAGTTCTGGAATCATTTTAGTTGCTCTCCTTTGTATGCGTTCAAGCGTATCTATATCCTTCTTACGATATGGTCTCCATGCTTGTATACAGTATTCTAAATGAGGTCTAACTATTGCTTTATAAAGAGGTATAATTAACTTTTTTCCCTTGTATGTTATGTTTCTTCTAATCAATCCAAGAATTTGATTACCCTTTGAAGCTGCAATACCACACTGCTCTGAAACTTTCATATCAGCGCTTATTGTAACTCCTAAGTCCTTTTCTTTTACAGTAGTACCCAGAACAGTATCTCCCATTTTATAGTTTACATTCAAGTTCACATGTCCTGTATGTAGGCATTTACATTTCCCAAAATTGAACAGCATCTGCCATTTCTTAGACCATTTCACTAATCTGTCTAGATCGTTTTGTAAATGTTGTTTATCACCATCAGTATTAACCTTTCTAAACAGTTTTGTGTCATCCGCAAATTTCAGAACGTTACTTGTTATACTGTCGTCCAAGTCATTGATATATATTAAGAATAATATAGGTCCTAATACTGATCCTTGAGGTACCCCACTCAAAACCGATTTCCAATTTGAAACTTCTCCATCTACTACAACTTGTTGTCTTCTGTCAGTCAGCCATTGTTCTATCCAGTCAGTTATGCTATCCCCGATACCATGGGCTTTTAATTTAAGTAGTAATCTTTGATGTGGCACTTTGTCAAAAGCTTTCTGAAAATCTAAGTAGATAATATCTACTGGCGATCCCACGTCTATCCACTTAGTGATTTCTTCCAAAAAACATAACATATTTGTTAAGCATGACCTCGCTTTAAGGAATCCATGTTGAGATGAATTTAATAATTTATGCTTAACGAGGAAGTCCACCATATGGTCTTTAATTAACCTTTCTAATAATTTACAAATCACTGACGTTAAACTCACTGGTCTGTAATTTTCTGACTTATTTCTCGAACCCTTTTTAAATAATGGTATGATGTTTGCTTCTTTCCATTTAAACGGAACAACTTCCTCTTTTAATGACAAGTTGAATACTCTTGCAAGTGGTATACTGATTTGTTCTACTGTTTCCATTAGTAATTTTGGAGGAATCCCATCCACTCCCGGTGATTTGTTATCCTTCATTGCCTTTATTTTCTTAGCTACCAGTTACAACTAACGGACCTAAATAGTCAGATTTAGCCCCCTGAAATTTAGCATCAGCAACTGGTAATGAACTAATATCTTCTTTGGTAAACACTGAACTGAAGTAACCATTTAGGTCTTCCGCCATTAAAAACCCCTGCGATACTATATTTCCAGCACTGTCTTCTAGAGGTCCAACCTTGTCTTGTACGTTTTGTTTACTCCTGACATAAGCATAAAAACTCTTGCTGTCATTTTTTATGTTACATGCTAGTTTTTGCTCATAGCTTCTTTTAGATTGTCTGATTTCAGTTGTAGTTGCATTAAGTGCCTCTTTGTAATTTGCATAGTCTTCTTCCTTCCTGGCACGCCTATAAACCCTCCACATAGTTTGTTTTAACACTATTTTTCTAATAGCCTCTTTTGACAAGTGTTTCTTTCTACACCGTTTTCCTTGTTTTTGGAAGGGAACAAATTTTATCGATGATACTCTCAATTTCATATTTTAGAATATTCCAACATTCAATTGCGGTCTTATTCATCAGCATGTTATTCCAATCTAGCTTTGCTAAGTATTTTCTCATATCTTTGTAGTTACCTTTGTGGAAGTTTCTCTTGTACGCTTTCTTATTTTTACTTTCTGATTTTACATTGATGTCAAAATGTATTTGATTATGGTCACTGTTACCCAATGGTTCAAATATTTTTACATTGTCCACTAATTCTTTTTGTGATGACAAAACTATATCTAATACATTTTCTCCCCTGGTTGGTTCTAGCACGTGCTGAGTAAGAAAGCTATCCTGGATTAAAAATAGAAATTGTTGGTCCTCAATCCCTGTGCTCTCTAGAGAATTCCATTGTATGTGTCCATGGTTAAAATCGCCCATTATGATACAATCCCCTTTACTAACTTCCTTTATAGCGTTTTTATTTTTGTGTTGTCAACTTCGTTTATGTTTGGACTTCGGTAAACTAATCCAACAGTTAATTTTGAATTTCCTGAAACAATTTTGCACCAAACAGCTTCATCGCAATCTGCTTTCCTTTCTAGTTTTATTTCATAAGCCTGAATAGATTCTTTAACATATAAAATAACTCCCCCGCCCCTTCTTCCTATTCGATCTTTCCTAAACATTACGTATCCTGTCAGTCCTAATTCAGCATCTGATATATCTGAGTTGGCCCATGATTCAGTTATACCAATTATGTGAGGGTCAATATCTTCTACCATAATGTTTAATTCGTTTTTCTTATTTACTATGCTCCTTGCATTTAAACATACGCATCTATAACCTTTTTCAGAGATGTTTTTCGGATGATTTAATATTGGTTTATCTGTGCTAGTGGCCTCTTGTTCTGCTTGAGACACCTCTAGGTAACCCCCTGCACTTCTAGTTTAAAGAATGTTTACTTCCAAAAATATTTGTCATTGTACCCATATCACTATCTACTGCTGCTGAAAGTTTGTCCGCGAATACTGCCGCCCCCTTTCCACTTAGATGAAGCCCATCCTTCATGTACATATCAGCCCTCCCAACAAAACTTCCCAATAAATCCACAAATCCAACTTCCTCTTCCCTACATAGCTTCTGGACTAACATGATAATTGCCACCCCCTGACAATTTCGATATTTGTGACCCCTCCTGCCCATTACAGGTAAAATCCCTGACAGTATTACCTGCTCAACCCGCGTCTGTTTTAGTGTTCTGACCAACTGCCTATATTTCCTAACTATGGCAGTTGTACCCTCCCTCTCTACGTTATTTGTCCCTACGTGTACTAAAACAGATCCACCCTTACCCGAACCTACGATGTTTTTTACCCTCTCAGTTATCGCCTCTATTTGGGCTCCAGGCAAGCAGACCACCACATCATCTCCCTTGTTTAAGACTCTGTCGGTCTTCCTAACTATCGAATCCCCCACAAACACTCACTGCTGCAGAATAACTCTTCCGTTCGATCCCTTCCATCACATTCTGTCCTGACCCCTTCCCTCCTGCCTCTCCCACTTCCCACTCCTTTGCTCTTGTCTCTCCCACTCCCCTCTCCTTCACTCCGGTTGTTTTCCCTCCCGTCTCCCCCACTCCCTTCTCCTTCCCTCCTGTCTCTCCTACTCCCCTCTCCTTCACTCCGGTTATACATATATATATATATATATATATATATATATATATATATATATATATATATATATATATATATATATATATATGTCTTGAATCAGTGGTAGAATATACCCAGTCTTTTTTGGAAGGTTATGGTGAAAAGGTGAACAGTAGTGTATTTAGGGGGGAGCATCCCATCGAGATCCTAGATACACAACTGGTTGTGGACACATTTGAGAAGTAGAAATGTGGAAACTGAATGTGGCCATTGGGATCAATCTGACTTTGGTCCCCAGGGGGCATAACATGTACAAATGGATCCGACTGCCTGTGTGACTGGTCAATGGTCATGGAGATTGGGGGGGTCAGACCACAGTTGAACTTCCTGTTTATTGTTTCACACGAATGTAGGGTGTATTAAATTGTGATATGTGAAATTAAGCAATTCATATGATGTGACATAAGTGCATTTGAGCAGGCATATTCACAGGTTTGTTTGTAGAAGCTATTGGCTGTGAAATAGTGCATTTTTTTAGAGTTTAACAGGTGGAGGGATTTATGGGAATTTTTCTGTTATGGGTGCATGAATATATAGATATTTTTGTAAACATTGATGGGTATCTCACATTGGGGTGTTTTAAAAGAGCTGGAGGTATGTGATTTTGACAAAACTTAGTCGGCATGTCAATGAGATGATGGCAGTTGCTGTGAAAAGTTCAGAATATTTGATGGTCAAGTTTCTTATAATCAGTTTCTTATAATCTTTAGCATGGCCACCAGTGCAATTTTGCACTGTGGTTTGACCTCTTGAAGGCATTCAGATTGTTATTAGGACACAAGTGACATGTATGTGAGATTGAGGGGATACAGGTTGTTATTAGGACAAGTGACATGTTTGTGATATTGAGGGGATACAGGTTGTTATTAGGACACAAGTGACATGTTTGTGAGATTGAGGGGATACAGGTTGTTATTAAGACACAAGTGACATGTATGTGAGATTGATGTCATTCCAGGAAGTGTCATGCCGTTACATGAAATGTTACTGTAAATTGAAGTTTACCACACACAAAAAAATGGTGTTACCCCCAACATCAGGGGAACTGCATTAGTGTATCCACATTGCATTTAGTGGGCCCAAGACCCTGACTGAGCAAGAAACATATTGTGCTGAAATCTGAATCATTGTAGATCATATTCAGCATGATACACAGTACCAGTCAAAGTCATCACCAGAATACACCACAGTATCCAACATTTTAACATGCCTCGCAGTCAGTAAATATTTATTTTATAATACCAGTGACTTTTCTTTTTAGTCAGGTTTTATACACCACACCACCTGATCAAATGTAATGTTGCCGGTATCGTTCATCCAGTCTGTAGTATACGTCTAGATATCCTGAGAGAACGTTGATATACCAATCTGTGGCAGTGTCTGTATCGCAATGTGTTGACAGCTGACCAGGTTGTCATTATGGTGACTATTAGACTGGTTTCTCTAGCTCTCCTGTGGGTGTCTCATATCAGTGGGGGCGTGTGCCCCGCCCCATGGGGTGCCGCAGCCACCAAGGGCTTCTTATATGCTATTAGAAATGTGAGTAAACCATAAATTTATCTGAATGGTTTGTGCTTGTAGCAGTGCTGCCCCCTGGTGCACACACCGATGGTTATCACTACTGTCTGCTACACCCTTTGTGGAAGTATCTGTTGCACTCGTGTTGCTGAGCACATAGATACAAGGCAGTGTCTGAGCACATAGATATAAGACAGTGCAGGGTGGACACTGGTGTTTCTTACACGTCCCTTCAGCAGTCAGTCAATCACATTAGTTTATTTCCACCAAGAGAAACATAGGATGAAGCGTTAACAGTGTTTTTAAGGCCCTCCACACAGACAAATAGCATGCATAAACCTACCCTGTTTGTATGAGAGTTTTGTGTAACATTGACTGAATAAAAAATTTTTTAAATATAATTCTGGGTTTGCGAAGTTTGACAAGTACCCGAAGTAGGTCACACGTGTGCATAAGTACAGAGAGATGTAGCCATCCATGCTACCTAATAGTCAGCCATGCTACCTATTAGTCAGTCATGCTACCTGGTAGCCAGCCGTGCTACCTGGTAGCCAGCCATGCTACCTGGTAGCCAGCCGTGCTACCTGGTAGCCAGTTGTGGTACCTGGTAGCCAGCCATGCTACTTGGTTGAAAGATCTGGTAGTCTGTGCTGAAGTGATCACTGGATTACAGCATATTCATTTGTGTCTACTTTTTGTGCTAAATTGCTGCAATGCATTTCACCCTTTTCTCATTCTCTAGTCACAGGCATCTAATTGTTCAACAACCTGAAGGCATTGAGATGCAAATAGAATACAACAAACGAATTAGACCATGACAATGAATGCCAACAGTAGCACAGAGGTCTCTGTAGCACAGAGGTCTCTGTAGCACAGAGCTCTCTATAGCACAGAGCTCTCTTCAGCACAGAGGTCTCTGTAGCACAGAGCTCTCTATAGCACAGAGCTCTCTTCAGCACAGAGGTCTCTGTAGCACATAGCCAGCCCTCTGTGGCACAGAGCTCTCTTCAGCACAGAGGTCTCTGTAGCACAGAGCCAGCCCTCTGTGGCACAGAGCTCTCTTCAGCACAGAGGTCTCTGTACCACAGAGCCCTCTGTAACACAGACCTCTCAGTGTGTAGAGCATATGAAACTTTCTGTATTGTATAATTGTATCATTTGTAGTCACATTACACCATATAGCAGATGAGGCTGACACTGACAGAATCTCAAATGGTTCAGAGAGAACAATGTTTGACTGTGAAAGGAAGCCAGACTTCCTTAAATATGTGTTTCACAGAGTCTGGTCACAGCTCGCATGCTGATACAATGGCACATAGGATATTTCATGGTTGACATGAAAGAACCTGACCTTGTTTAGAGGTTGTCGCATGCATTAATTAATATAAAAAAGGAGAACACAGGAGGCTCTACAACTGACATGTGCTCTTCCTCCTTGTTCCCTGTGTACAGGGGCGAGGGTCACGTACAGGTACAATATTGTAAAGTCAATCTTTCCATAATTTTCTATCTGCAGCCCCCCTCTATCTTTCATCCTCCCCTCGATCTTCTCGTTGACATAATTAATTTATAATACTTATTTTTATTGTTAACTAGCAGAGTTGTCCAGCATTGCACGGGAGAAAAGGCTGCCACTGATAGAACTTATGACTCCTTGCACTGTCCAAGCAAGTTTTGGTAGTGCAATGGCAATGACATCTTCATGCCCCAAAATGATGTCCAACTGCCGGTGTCACAAAACATTCAAGTTGTGGGAAAGAACGTATGTGGACATTTGACGTAGATCATGTAAATTGGTATAATCACAGAAAATATGCAGTGTTGCTAACAATTGTACGCACTGTGAGACGTGTGAGTTGCATAATGCAAGTCAAACGTCCACATAGGTCCTTTGTAATATCCCTACCCCATCCCCGGGAATATTGAATTTTTTATATATGAACCATCCCCGTGGACCCCCAGGTACGCCTAAAAATTGTCCGCCCCATACATGCGAGGGAACAGAAAGACAGACATATAAAGTCACAAACTACTTTATATAAAATTTAGACATCTTCAAGTTGATATAATTATTTTAAGTGTCTAACTAATTTCCACCTAATTATTAAGAAGAAACAGATCCATTCCGTTTGTCGCATTAACATTATTTACTACAGTTATTAGTAATTATTCTGTTTGGCATTCATGTACAAATGATATCAATTGTGTCTTATGAGATAATTGGTACCTTGCAGTAAGTGGGCGTTAGTTATTGTCCTAACTAGCCCTGGTTACTTGTCATGGCTATTAGACAGTGGAAAATGGGTAGAGTTGACGCTGACCATGGTAATTATTATGTGCCCTTTGTTGTTGCCATCATACATGTTGACATACACTTTGACGTGGACTGTAGCAGGTTCACTGACTGGTGATTGGCAGGCAGACTGTGAGAGGTCATGTCAGGTGTTTCAACATGTCTGCCAGGAAGGTCTCTCAGTGACCCAGTTCCTTATGGACAGGGAAGTAAAGTCTTGTCACTGTTGATTACTCTACACCATTATCACACGGATTACCTAAGGAGAGATGTCAACTAACCAGAGACGCCGTAGCAAGAACAAGGCCACCAAACGGCAGAGACCACACAGTCTGATCGACGGTCAGTGCCACTGCTGTAGTGTCTGTGGGTGTGTGTGACTGTGTATGTGTGTCGCGAGAGTCAACTTGAGAATATCAAAACGGATATAGGACTGCAACTCCCCAAAAGCCTCCTTAGCCACCATTGTTTGCTGTGTGCACACAGTACGGGTAACAGGATCTAAACCTGGTTACACAGAAAGGTTAACAGTTATCTTACAAAGGAAGGAGGACTGTTAACAGTTTTCAAGAAGTGGCTATTGACCCGTGTGGAAAGGGTGTTTATGTAATCCTCAGGCTGGAGTGGATATGTCACATTATGTAGGACATGCCATGGAAAATGGGTTGTTCCCTTCTGGGAAAAATCAGTTTGAGTGGATCAAAGATAGCCAAGTGGTTGTGAGAGGTTGAGTCAGTGGGACAGGCAGTGTATTGTGGGTAGTCACTCAGTGCAGTCAGTGGCCAGTGGGCAGGCTGACACTCTAATAGCCCCCCTCAGCTGGGGCAGGTAAACAAAGCCACTGGTCACAGTCTCTTCTCCTTGCTCAAACTTCACCATCTGCTCTCATTTCCCCACACATTCTGGGGAGGGAGTATATGCCATATCACATGATGGGGCCTTATGCCATGTCCACCACATGTTAGGGTTAATGTGTGCCTTATAAATAGACCTTATGTGAAGTTAATTATGTCATACTGGTTTCATGTTGTGTCTTCACCTCCTGAAGAATTTGTCAGATATTAATTTTGACTAAGTAGTTGATCATTTGGCTCGGAAAGAGCATTGGAAATGTTATAGCAAACACAGAGAAAGTAAATATTTACTGATTGTTAAAGTTCATGACAAAATAAATGTTGCAGTTATCCAAATCTTGTTGTGACGGTGGTTGTTATTGTGTTGTTTATTATTATTAATTATTGTTAAAAAACCTATGCACAGTATCTGTCCAACTATTTTCCGTCACAGCGAACCAGTCAAGACTGACAAAACTAAACGATCCATGTTTAGTGGAGACGACTAAAATGCAATTTGACTAAAATATAATCGATGTTTTCACCAAAAGAAAATTTTTCATAGGTTGAACCCATTATCTAAGCATAATACGTAGCACAATGATGTAGTTACCAGCAAAGTGTTTACATAAAACATGATATTTTAAAGAGAGGTCTTACCACTCATCACAATAATTTAAATTTTCAAGAAGTGTTTGCCCATTATTACTTGCCAACTATCCTGGAAGTAGACAACAATATTGTGGAAAGTGATAGTATGCATACTGATTTTGTTAAAGTATAAGACACTTCCTTTGCACCTTGGTCCTTGGAAACCCAGGCTGGTAGACCATTCGTAATAACAATTTTGGTCTGACAACAGCATGTCTGTCTCTATATTTTTTACTGGCAAATCATGTGTTTTGACACATCATTGTTGAATAATCAAAACGAAACTACAAATTAATAAAAGTTTTTTCAAACACAGAAAGAATATTTCCCTAATTTGGTGTTATCCAGCTAAACATCAGAGACTTATATTAAGTTTGCTAGAGTTCATAAACCATGTGTGACTGGTTGGGAAGTGGGAAAGGATTGAATTCATGACGTGAACACTTCCAAGAACTTTGACAGTTTACCAACAATGTTTTTTTTTGTATAGGTAAAATAAAAAAGTGAAAGTGAGGGATTACTTATTCAGCTACACAGACCCATTAGAGGGAAGATTCCAGTCTGCTGGTTATGTTATCAATTGTCTACTGGCCACATGTGGCAGAGCAGTGTCTCAGTTACACACTGTGTGATGACATATGGACCTTGTATCAGGCTGTAGCTGTAACAACAAGACTGAGAACTTGAGGCAGGCAGAAGTAACAGATTATCACAGGTCAAATAGTTATCTTATTCTTAACTGTCAGAGGTTGAAGCCCTGGAAACTACCAAAAAAACAGTCTTGTTCTCTGCCCCGTAAAGTATAACATATCAGGTGTTGTTTTGTGTATTCTTGTTGAAAAGTTCTGACTGTTTTAGTGTTTAGATATCTTGTCAACAGCAGCAACAGCAGCTTCAGTGCAGCAACATGGTGTCTGTAAGCTGCTGTATGCAAACATGTGGGTGCAGTGCCGCACATGCTGGCCAATGACCATGTGTGTGTGTGTTTGCTTGGAATAGCATAAATATTGACATTTCTGGTATGCAGAATCCTTATAAGTTGGTTTGCCATGTAAAGAGACAACCTGTCGGTCTGGCAGGTTGTATTTTAATGTTGTGTTTTAAGAATGAAGGGATCTATTATGGTGCCATGTCATTGTGTGAATGGCCAGGACCAATCCTACAACACAAGAGTCCTTTCTTGTTCATCTCTTTCAGTACCTCTTGTCTGAGCTTTGACAACCACATTGTGATTGCTGTCTCTAACAGGATATTGGCCAGGTTACAAGCACCATCCCTTGCGCAGAGACATCTCATGAACTTTAGTGCTTAAGAAGTAGGCTATACACTACCTAGGGAAATAAGTAAGAGATTGTTTATTTGTTAAAGGTGTCGTTAACTTCAGAAGCTGCCCCTTTGCAACATGCACTGACTGGAAAGCTATGCAGGCCTCCTCAGCATTTTGTTTATTAAATATTATGCATTTTAAGGGTAATAAAATATGATATTTTAAGAATAAAAATTTACAGGTTGTAAATTTTTTTTTATTGAATCAAAGCTATAATGATTATATGGTGGTTATAGACTTACAATCAAGGGATAAAATTTTCTTTTTGCTGTGGAAACGTGAACAAATAGCTTTCATGCAGTAATTACAGTGTGGCTGAATGTTCCCCAGAACAGTTGAGTTAGTGTTGGAAGGAACAGAGGTCTGCCAGGGGGTGACTGCCAGGGGGTGAAGGGTAAAGTGTTTTGAGCAGTCCCAAGGACACTCTGCTGTATAAGAACATATCTTTAATGTGTGTGATATTAATGGTGGGGTTATTCCGCTTTACTTATGGAGAAACCCTGGTAATTTACACCAACCTCAGACTTCTGACATGCTACCTGTGGAAAGTTGATTCACTGTGAGGTTGTTATTACTGACCTGATTAAATGCCAGTCCTGCTTTATTGCACTAATGTGTGTAGTACATGGTGTACCATGTGTACCATGGACTGCTCACCTCAGTACCACTGTGTGTAGTACATGGTGTACCATGTGTACCATGGACTGCTCACCTCAGTACCACTGTGTGTAGTACATGGTGTACCATGTGTACCATGGACTGCTCACCTCAGTACCACTGTGTGTAGTACATGGTGTACCATGTGTACCATGGACTGTTCACCTCAGTACCACTGATTAATGTTTACAGGTTGCTTCAAAATGTACTCACTCAGTAAACTATGATAGTGTCTTTATGCAGTGATCTCATTTACAACTTGTGGCTGCTGCGTCTGCCTCTGGACTGGCAGATAATCTCCTTCAGACACACAACGCCAGTGCACATGGCGACCAGTCAGCCAGTCCCTTAGGTGTTGAGTGAGACTGGTCTGGAATGTATCTAACAAATTGCATTAATAATGCTTGGAGGTAGAGAATTCTGCTCTTTAATTGTAGATGGAAAGAAACTATTTCTTCTTTTGTGGAGCCGAAAAAATGATGTGATTGGTTAGCAGTGGTACTCCCTGTCTCTGTGTAGTCATATAGTAGTGGTACTCCCTGTCTCTGTGTAGTCATATAGTAGTGGTACTCCCTGTCTCTGTAGTCATATAGTAGTGGTACTCCCTGTCTCTGTGTAGTCATATAGTAGTGGTACTCCCTGTCTCTGTGTAGTCATATAGCAGTGGTACTCCCTGTCTCTGTGTAGTCATGTAGTAGTGGTACTCTCCGTCTCTGTGTAGTCTCATATGGTAGTGGTACTCCCTGTCTCTGTGTAGTCATGTAGTAGTGGTACTCTCCGTCTCTGTGTAGTCTCATATAGTAGTGGTACTCCTTGTCTCTGTGTAGTCATATAGTAGTGGTACTCCCTGTCTGTGTAGTCATATAGTAGTGGTACTCCCTGTCTCTGTGTAGTCATGTAGTAGTGGTACTCTCCGTCTCTGTGTAGTCATAGTAGTGGTACTCCCTGTCTCTGTGTAGTCTCATATGGTAGTGGTACTCCCTGTCTCTGTGTAGTCTCATATGGTAGTGGTACTCCCTGTCTCTGTGTAGTCTCATATAGTAGTGGTACTCCCTGTCTCTGTGTAGTCTCATATGGTAGTGGTACTCCCTGTCTCTGTGTAGTCTCATATGGTAGTGGTACTCCCTGTCTCTGTGTAGTCTCATATGGTAGTGGTACTCCCTGTCTCTGTGTAGTATCATATGGTAGTGGTACTCCCTGTCTCTGTGTAGTCTCATATAGTAGTGGTACTCCCTGTCTCTGTGTAGTCTCATATGGTAGTGGTACTCCCTGTCTCTGTGTAGTCTCATATGGTAGTGGTACTCTCCGTCTCTGTGTAGTCTCATATAGTAGTGGTACTCCCTGTCTCTGTGTAATCTCATATAGTAGTGGTACGCCCTGTCTCTGTGTAGTCTCATATAGTAGTGGTACTCCCTGTCTCTGTGTAGTCTCATATAGTAGTGGTACGCCCTGTCTCTGTGTAGTCTCATATGGGACCCACAAATACAAACGAATCAACTGGTTTTAAATACTAGCCTGTGGCGATACGATAACTACCAGGTATATTTGATAGTCTTTGTATTGGCCACGCTTCACTGCACCATTCATTGGTGCATTGGCTGTTACAAAAGTTAACATCTTTGTATTGGCCACGCTTCACTGCACCATTCATTGGTGCATTGGCTGTTACAAAAGTTAACATCTTTGTATTGGCCACGCTTCACTGCACCATTCATTGGTGCATTGGCTGTTACAAAAGTTAACATTGACTGTCACGAACAACAGGATGTGTGAACTTGGAGTTTGAATCTGGGACATACAGTAGCACATTGAACTGTGGGTTTTGTCTTTGTGTTCCTGTCTTTGTTGTCCTGGCAAGACAATGTATGGACAGTAGTACTTCACAAGGGTGAACTTAAATAACCCACACCAGGTGTTGTAGTGAAATACATCACTAATTCTGACCCAATCCCAAGTTGAGCAGACCTGGACTCTAGTTCTCACCCAGGGGCCATACCCCAGTAGAGCAGGCCTCTGACTCTAATCTTAGCTGAGTCTCTTGTAGACCAGGCCTCATAGACCAGGCATCAGACTCTAATCTTGGCTGAGTCTCTTGTACAGCAGGCCTCAGACTCTAGTCTTGGCTCAGTCTCTTGTAGAGCAGGCCTCAGACTCTAGACTTGGCTTAGTCTTTTGTAGAGCAAGCCTCAGACTCTAATCTTGACTGAGTCTCTTGTCGACCAGTCTAGTTTTGGCTGAGTCTCATGTAGACCAGGCCTTAGTTTTGTCTACTCACAGATGTTTTGTATGCAAAGGAGATCCCTGACTGATAAAGCAACGTTTAATGTTATATCCATATATTAGCTCTGCTTATTAGCCACAGTTGCTACATGTGCCTGTGTAAATAAGTCACAACTAATGTAGACTGATCCTTTGAGAGTAGCAAGCTGGGCAGGTCTGTAGAATGTGTAATTTGTGAACCAGATGACTTTGTGGCCAGTAGGCCAGTAGCAACTATTGAACACACTTGCTGTCCAGTGTTTAGTTATGTGGATATGATATGTCCACTAATGCCATGTGTCATGCCCATGTGTCCATTTGTCCGTGTCCATTTGACCCTTTGTCCATGTGTCCATTTGCCCATTTGTCCGTGTGTCCATTTGTCCCTTTGTCCATGTGTCCATTTGTCCATGTGTTCATTTGTCCATGTGTCCATTTGTCCATGTGTCCATTTGTCCGTGTGTCCATTTGTCCCTTTGTCCGTGTGTCCATTTGTCCCTTTGTTCGTTTGTCCATTTTGTTGATGTGTTCATTTGTCCGTGTGTCGATGTGTCCATTTGTTCGTGTGTCCGCATGTCCATAAGATTTACAATTAATATGTACTATTGCTACATTAATATCCACCAATACAACTGAAATGGAGGCAGTATCAGTTGAAGCCATGTGCTGTTGATAGGGATGAGTCAACAAGTTTGCAAATTGGTCAACACTTTGGAACATAAATGAATAGTAAGACTTAAACAGTGATTATAATAGAACATTTATAAATGAATAGTAAGACTTAAACAGTGATTATAATAGAACATTTATACATGCATGTATGCATGCACACATTTCTAAATGTGTTGTTAACGAAATATCACATGCAGTGGTACATTTAAATTTAGTTATTAAATTGCAGCTAGGATTATGTATACTATGTTATGCTTTCTAGACTGTGGAGGAAGAGATAGGAGGAGAGTGATCACCAGGTTATTTCATGTGACACCTTTCCTGGGTTACTCAGCCCGACTTCTGTTGGTTTGTCATATTTGCCCTATCTGTAAGACCCTTCTAGTTGAGACAGCCCAGGGGTGATGAGACACTAGTGTACACGTTGCCTTGGTTCAGCTCTGACAACAGCACTACACAGGTGGAACAGTTTGGTCAAGCTCTGACAACAGCACTACACAGGGAGAACAGTTTGGTCAAGCTCTGACAACAGCACTACACAAGGAGAACAGTTTGGTCAAGCTCTGACATCAGCACTACACAGGGAGAACAGTTTGGTCAAGCTCTGACAACAGCACTACACAGGGAGAACAGTTTGGTCAAGCTCTGACAACAGCACTACACAGGGAGAACAGTTTGGTCAAGCTCTGATAACAGCACTACACAGGGAGAACAGTTTGGTCAAGCTCTGACAACAGCACTACACAGGGAGAACAGTTTGGTCAAGCTCTGACAACAGCACTACACAGGTGGAACAGTTTGGTCAAGCTCTGACAACAGCACTACACAGGGAGAACAGTTTGGTCAAGCTCTGACAACAGCACTACACAGGTGGAACAGTTTGGTCAAGCTCTGACAACAGCACTACACAGGGAGAACAGTTTAGTCAAGCTCTGACAACAGCACTACACAGGTGGAACAGTTTGGTCAAGCTCTGACAACAGCACTACACAGGGAGAACAGTTTGGTCAAGCTCTGACAACAGCACTACACAAGGAGAACAGTTTGGTCAAGCTCTGACATCAGCACTACACAGGGAGAACAGTTTGGTCAAACTCTGACAACAGCACTACACAAGGAGAACAGTTTGGTCAAGCTCTGACAACAGCACTACACAGGGAGAACAGTTTGGTCAAGCTCTGACAACAGCACTACACAGGGAGAACAGTTTGGTCAAGCTCTGACAACAGCACTACACAGGGAGAACAGTTTGGTCAAGCTCTGACAACAGCACTACACAGGGAGAACAGTTTGGTCAAGCTCTGACAACAGCACTACACAGGGAGAACAGTTTGGTCCAGCCCTGACAACAGGGGACAGACCACAGTAGAGAATTGCATTGGTGGCCATGTTAACGTTTTGTCTGATTATAAGAAAACCTGACCATGAAAAATTCTTAAACTTTTTCACAGCAACTGCCATCATCTCACTGACGTGCTCCCCAGCGATGCCTGTCAATATTTACAAAAATAGCCACGTATTCATGCGCCCACATGGCCCATAGCAGAAAAATTCCCATAAATCCCTCCACCAGTTAAACTCTAAAACAAATGCACTGTTTCACAGCCAATAGCTTCTACAAACAAACCTGTGAATATTCCTGCTCAAAGGCACTCATGTCACATAATATGATTTTACTAAGTTCCCATTTTACAATTTCATATGCCCTACATTCGTGTGAAACAATAAACAGGAAGGTCAACTGTGGTCTTACCCCAACAGCACTACACAGGGAGGAGAACAGTTATACTAGTGACCTGGTGATTCAGTGTAGATTATTAATGAGAACAGAGACACAGGGCATGCAGTCAGTTGAGTTCCCACAAGTAAACAGATGGCACACACAGCTGTCTGTGTGTCCGCTGTGTGTCTGTCGACGTGGCTTGTGTCAGACAGTACACTCTAGGGTGGAACTGCAGTGTTTTACAGGCCTACTGACACAGTTACTGCCAGTAATGTACCCCTCAGTTCACCAGCCCAGTGTCTGTGTGTGTAGTGGGACCCTCCTCCCTTCAACATCAGTTACAGTCAGACAGATCCTGACTGGCACCAGTGGTTTCTGTTGTTCACTATATGGCAGTTCTTGTGTTAATTAGGTCTGAAAGCAAATAATTAATGTGTGTACTGGGGTTAGCAATCAATACATGTGAGTTCATGTCCCAACCTTGGCTAGTTTCCTTGGCTCACCTTGGGATCACATCAACTCTCATGGGACCTTCATAAGTAGGAATGTCATTATCTAGTTATACTGTGTACCACATCCACACTGGCATCATCTAGTCATACCATGTACCACATACACATTGGCATCATCTAGCTATACCATGTACCACATCCACACTGGCATCATCTAGTCATACCATGTACCACATCCACACTGGCATCATACAGTTATATGATGTACGACATCCACACTGGCATCATCTAATCATACCACGCCCCAAATACACACTGGCATCTAGCTATACCGTGTACCACAACCACACTGGTGTCATCTAGCTATACCATGTACAACATCCACACTGGCATCAACTGCACATACCATGTACCACGTCCACACTGGCATAAGCTGCACATACCATGTACCATGTCCACTCTGATATAAACTACACATACCATGTACCACGTCCACATTGGCATAAACTGAACATACCACGTACCATGTCCACACTGACATAAACTACATGTACCACGCCACACTGGCATAAACTACACATACCATGTACCACGTCCACACTGACATAAACTACACATACCATGTACCACGTCCACACTGACATGGACAACACATACCATATACAACATCCACACTCGCAAAAACTACAAATACCATGTACCACATCCACACTACACTGGCATAAACTACAAATACCATGTACCACATCCACACTGGCATAAACTACAAATACCATGTACCACATCCACACTGGCATAAACTACACATACCATGTACCACATCCACACTGGCATAAACTACACATACCATGTACCACATCCACACTGGCATAAACTACAAATACCATGTACCACATCCACACTGGCATAAACTACAAATACCTTGTACCACATCCACACTGGCATAAACTACAAATACCGTGTACCACATCCACACTGGCATAAACTACACATACCATGTACCACATCCACACTGGCATAAACTACAAATACCGTGTACGCACAGAGCGCATGTACCTGTTATGTCTGATTGCTTATTTGCTAAAATGATGTTTCTCCTTGCACTGGCCTCTTCTAAAACTACTTATAAAACAGGGCATGCTCTATACAGTGCAATATATATATAATTGCTCTATTTACCTAAGTATTCAGCACTTGTAGTTTGACCAAGGACTTTGTAAGTCAGGGATGATTTACCAAAAAATACAGAGAGCATAATACTGTAGGTTGAACGTCAAGGATTATTAACCTTCATATTGAAAAAAAAACATTGTTTTTCTAAACCCAAAATAAAGTTAAACCCTTGGAGAATTGTTGGTTCAAAAGGCTGCTGCTTACATATGGGAATTTGATATGACCCCCGGCAGGTTAACCCCCCAACAAGAAGTGCCAGGTACACTTTCATATCACCACGTGAAGTTAGATGAGATCTCCGAGTCAACGATTTGTTATGTTATTGTTGTGACCTAGATTTCAATGTCAGCCTACAGGAGATCTGTGAGTGTATTCATTTTAATGTCTCAGTCCAGACATAGGGGAAGGCAGTGTTAGTTCAGCCAGTTTTAATTCTTTTTGATGTCTAGGGCGCAATCATATTCATGAGTCAAAATTGTTTTTACTCACATAAACTATGATTATTAATAAATCATTTTATACCAAGATAATATATCTAGCATGCATAGCTAATTATATCTAACTGTTTTAAATAGGGTTTGTACGCTGGCTCAACTAACACTTGGTAAGGGTAAGTTGACCCACAGTGTAGAATTAGTAAAGTAAATGCTTTATTTGTATAATTCACATAGGCCTTGTACAAAAAAATTGTAACAACTCAGCCAACACAACACAATTGGTACAACACATCTCTGTCAAGTCTACATGCTTAATTAATAAGTCAACACACTTAATTAATATAGACTTATAGGTAAATCGCAACCAGTGTAAGTTGTAACTAACTGCTATTATGTTGCCATGCAGCTATCCAATGTCCTAATTTGTTTGGAAAAATGAATTCCTTGATGTATTTTTGGGTAACGAATACTTGTCTTCGTTCTTTAATCGCTGCTCAACTAAACCTCCCTTGGGTCTTGGGTGGCTCAACTAGCCCCGTTTTGACAATTAAGTTTATTTAATTAACATCTCATTAATGCTTGAAGTACATTGTCTTCTTCTCTGTGCATAGCTATTATTAGCTAAACCATTTGTAAGCGCGCAAACAACAAAGTCTGGTCACATGCATTGAGAGTTTACACACCAGCAGACATTAATCACAATTCCTAAAAGTTTCGAAAAACATAAAACACATACTTTTAGCTCACATGTTCTGACAAATGTAACCGATTATAAGTCCGTCGTGTTCTAATAACATGTTCAGTCACTGGATGGTAACATGTAACTCGCTTCTGTAGCTTCTGTAGTTGCCTGGGAAACATGGGTGGCTCAACTAACACTGCCTTCCCCTATACTCAACATATCCACTCTTTCTGGAGTTCATTCCAGACCCTAGGCGCAGCGACAGAGAAAGCACGTTTACCCAAGTTAAGTTTTGTTTTAGGCACAATAAGTGGTTGTGAAATTGATGATCTGAGCTGCCTAGGGATATTTGAAAGATGCAGGAAACTAGTCAAGTAGGGTGGTTGTTGTGTAGATAGAGCATGATATGTAAGAGCGGACAGCTTAAAATTAATTCGATAAAAAACAGGAAGCCAGTGTAACTGTTTAAAGTAGTGGTAGTGATGGTGAAAACCGAGGTACCCTGAGAACCATAGGTGCCAAACAATTTTGTACTCGTTGGAGTTTAGCCAAGTCTCTTTTAGCAATGTTATTTAGTAGTGAATTACAATAGTCAAGGCGGCTATTAATTTATGCCATTCAGCTATTAAACATGCACCACCAACTGCCACTCAGGCAGCCATATTGAAAGTCATACGGAAACACGTGTCCTAATATTGGTACAAGGTGTTCTTTTTGGGGAAATTGCATTCCTTGGTGAATACTGCCACTAGAATGTAGACTTTATCTGATCCATGTGCGCTAGTCCGCCAGGCAGTGTTAGCAACACCCTGTAGCAGCCGTTGGCTCTCTATCAATATCGGTGGCAGTCTGGCATAACCACCAACCTCATTCTGCCTTAAACATCCTTGAACAACCATGTTTGGCTCATAATGGAGCCAGAACAGAAGTTTCATTTTCTGTTTGCTGCTCATGTCTCGGGCATGTAGGGTTCATTGTCAAACATGTTTTGCACAGTCGAATATAAATAAATAAGCAAATCTGTCTGAAATGATAATCCGCTTCATTTTCAATATCTGGGTTTGGAACTATGCCACATGTTCATCCACCAAATACAGTGTGAGCGTGCTGCTAGACTTCTAGTCGTTGGACGACGTTAAAGTCAGTTTGCTACATTTCTTCTTCAAACAGTCAATCACGTCTATTTTTATAGTGCCCTTTCCAGTCTGAGCTGCTCAAGGACAAACTGCTCAGGTGTTTTGAAATGCTTCAGGAAATTGACCATGATGTTTGTCTCCATATTAGAGAATAAAGATGTTGAGAATTCAGAATCTTTTATAGTTTGCCCCAGTCTGCTGGGGATTAGCAGCGTTCCTTTGAACAGTTCAAGGGTACTTGTACCAGATTGTTTAATCTGAGCTGTGATTAAAAGTTTAGTGAGTTTATCCTAGCACAAGAAGTCGTAGGTAGTCATAGGTAGTCGTAGGTAGTCGTAGGTAGCCGTAGGTAGTCGTAGGTAGTCTTAGGTAGTCTTAGGTAGTTGTAGGTAGCCATAGGTAGCCGTAGGTAGTCGTGGGTAGTTGTTGTTAGCAGCAGCAATTCTGAGTACTGATCAAACAATTAAGGAGTCTCACCTTTCCTTGTATTTTATGTCATACATTTTCTGAAGAAAGGCAGTTTGGAATATCTAGGTGCCATTTTCACAAGTGATGTGTAATCTCTTCTAAACGAACACAGTATTTGTTTTTGTAAAAGATATGTTTGCTGCAGAATTAATTATGATCAGGAGGTGGGGCTAGTGGCACTAGGAGTGGACTAGGCTTAAATATGATCACGAGGTGGGGCTAATTGCACTAGGAATGGTCCGTAAAGTTGACCAAATATTTTTGGGGGAATTTTAATAATACAAATTATTTTTCCAGTGTTGAAAGCCGTTAAACTTTCAGTTATAGCCTATATAGTTGATGTTGTATTCCTCTGTTTACGACACATTCCATATATTCTCTGTACCTATGTCAGTTATTACTTAGTGTGTACGTATGTGTCGGACTTGGTGCCAGAGCCACTTTGTTGGGGCTTCTTAGTATGGTTTCAATATCTGCTTGTGAAATCCGTGCAGAGTCGGCTAAGGAGGATTAGACAGGAGGAATGCATGTGGTGTGTTCATGAATAACTAGTTGCCAGGAGTTCTGCCTGCACCAGAGCCTCCTCCTGACTCACTGATACATCTCTATTGATTGTGTACATGTGGCAAGGGCTAACATGGCAGTTTGTGTGTCATGCCATGGTGACGTGGCTGTTTAGGTGAATCTACAATATGACTAAATATGTGTGTGCACCAGCTACAGAAAGTTTTATTTTGTGGAACATTCACTAAGTATTATTTGGAAAACTCAGTGCCAGGTTCTAGGTAGCACAGGGATAAGGAAGCCATTGGCTTATCACATTCAGTCCTACAGTTTTCCATCTGTGTGCCCCCACTGAGGGTTGACATTTGTTTTAGATATATTCAGACTTCTAGAATTACACAATCATTGTATAATTTGTTCTAATGAAGACTTCCTTTGTTGATTCTGCACTGTTTACTACTGCTATGTGTGTCCTGGTTCTTCTTCCCTAGTCCCATGTTCAACTGAATGTGTCACATTGTGGCATGTTATGCATGAAAGAATAGTCTTTGTGCAGTAATTTCAGCAGGGTGAAATTGCTTCCCAGAGGGGTGTGTAACATCCTCAGTTGTGTCCCACATAGGGCAGTTTCCCATTTTATCTGGTACTGCTGCTGTTCTTGCTGAAGCTTTCCAGCCACAACTAAATATAGCAGCACTAGATCTAGAGGGTGCGCCACCACTTCCTGTCCTCATTAAACTGTGTACGAGTCTTACCGGTGTTGTGTAATTGTTCGTAGTGGTGGAGTGGCACTTATACATTACTAACTATGCTATCAGTAGTTTGATATGGATGGAAGTGGAGTGGCACTTATACATTACTAACTACATTATCAGTAGTTTAATGTATGGAAGTGGAATGGTACTTATACATTACTAACTACATTATCAGTAGTTTAATGGATGGAAGTGGAATGGCACTTATACATTACTAACTACATTATCAGTAGTTTAATGTATGGAAGTGGAATGGTACTTATACATTACTAACTACATTACCAGTAGTTTAATGGATGGAAGTGCGTGGCACTTACACATTACTAACTACATTACCAGTAGTTTAATGGATGGAAGTGGAATGGTACTTATACATTACTAATTACATTACCAGTAGTTTGATATGGATGGAAGTGGAATGGTACTTATACATTACTAATTACATTACCAGTAGTTTAATGGATGGAAGTGGAATGGTACTTGTACATTACTAACTACATTACCAGTAGTTTAATGTATGGAAGTGGAATGGTACTTATACATTACTAACTACATTACCAGTAGTTTAATGGATGGAAGTGGAATGGTACTTATACATTACTAATTACATTACCAGTAGTTTAATGTATGGAAGTGGAATGGTACTTAGACATTACTAACTACATTATCAGTAGTTTAATGGATGGAAGTGGAATGACACTTATACATTACTAACTACATTATCAGTAGTTTAATGGATGGAAGTGGAATGGCACTTACATATTAACTACATTATGAATAGTTTAATGGATGAAAATGGAATGGCACTTACATATTACTAACTACATTATCAATAGTTTAATGGATGGAAATTGAATGGCACTTACACATTACTAACTATATTATCAGTAGTTTAATGGATGGAAGTTGAATATATAAGGCAAGTTATAAGACAATTATCTGTAGTATTTACAGTAGGATTGGGTCGGTTGATCTAGTTAAGGTACATGTATGGGATTAATCTGGGACATTACCATTGTTGAACAGTGAAAATGCACTATTAAACTAGATTTAGCCAGGTGGCCATCTAATGCAACATGCGTCAGAAGTTCAGATGACCCAACTATATTGCAGTGAACATAGGGTTTGTTTAGATAATCACATAAGGGCATCAAAAATATCATTATGTTTCTTTAATATAAGTAAATGACACATGATACTGGATCCGGTTGAAACTAGCCTGCAGGGGTTGTTTGGTAACAGTTGAGTTACTGGCCTGACCATTCTTTCTTTGAGTGACTGTCTTTGGGAAGGTCTCCACATTGTGGTCTACCACATCCAGCAAACATTGACTGTCAAATGATGCTTCTTTACAATTGGCCTGTCTGTGTTATGTTTCTATGTAGCTTGTGTGCAAGTCTGTCGTTAATCGTTACTGCACACAGAGCTGTAAGAGGGTGGGTCCACTACAGCTTGCACATTCACCCCTTGTGAGGTGTCTTCTACTTACTTCTACCACCCAGGGTAGAGTGGACTGTAGCTTTAAGTCTCATATTTTTCATTTCCTCCCTGTGTATCATGTATCGTGTATCATGTATCTGGTATCATGCACTAAGTGAGTTAATTTACCAAATTAAAAAATGACTAGAGTGAGTATCAAACCATTGAGGAACCGCATTAACAATAAAACAGACAATTGATCTCTCATACAGTGAGATCTTACAGTGTTGTGGATAGTCTGTACATATTGTGTTTACATTGTGAGACTATCAGTTTTATGCTGCAACAAGATAATACAATACAATATACAATCTTTTATAAAACACTTCTATTGCGCTAAAAACCTTGGGAGACCCAAGCTCAGCAGTGCAATACAACAAAAGGACAGTTTCTAATTGATTAGCAATTCCAGTTGTAAACAGGTGGATTGGTATACCAGTATGTGACATATACAGATGATTGTCCTAGATGCCAGCATCAGCCCTGTTGCTGTTACTATGCCACAGCAATGACTTGTACAGAGTGGAGTAGAACCTTTTTCACCCTATCTATGATATGTATTGCAATCATTATATTGTATAAACTCAACTTTTTTACAACACTTGAATGTAAAACTTAATAACTATGACAATTGACAGCCAATGTATTTTGTAAATTGATAGTTTAACTATTACTAATATGCTTAATAATATATAATTTATGTATTTATGATTTTCTATTAAAATATGTATTTATTAGTAATTCAATATTAATTCCAAAAGAACACATATACCAAATAATATACCAAAATGGTGTCTAAAAAAAATGCATGTTTTGTAAAAAATGTGTCTGCCCCGTAAATTGTAGATCTAATGAGACTGAAACTGAAGCCATAACCACTGCCTATGTGCTGCCCACAGCTCCATTGGCTGAGCAAAACACGGAGGCAACTTCACTATTATCATTGCCATGAATATTCATTTGTGTTATCATGAATATTCACTTATGTTTTCTTGTTCCAGCTGGGTCTTATGTAGCTCTCACACTTCTGGGACGCCCCCCTGGGCAAGGGCCCACTCCAGTACCCCAGAGTCCAATGAATTCACCAGGTGGACGCATATCTGGCCCCCATGCAGTTGATGTAAGTAGTCTTAACACTTCTTTAGACATGTTTTATCTCTCAAGAAAGTTGTTCTGTCTTTGAATATTTCAACCAAATCTCTGGTCTTCAGCAGCCGATAGCTGTAGGAGGTCAACTCTTGGTGATTTCTAAGAATCCTCAATCCATTGAAGGAGTCTTAAAATAGTTTCAAAACCTGGTTTAGTATTTGACTATAAATGTTATATTTGTTTTAGTTGTGTCAGTTATTTTAATCTATTTGTTTAACCCTAGGAGTGACCAATGATAAATTTCCACGGTGTACACAAATCGGAGTTATTCACAAGGGTGCTTTAAAAAATCACAACATCACTAATAATTATCACACAAATATGATTAAGGTATCATTTTGTTGCTAAAAAGACTCTTTATTATAATAAAATGATAAAAAATACAGCACATAATCTGATCATGGAGATATTACTTTTTGAATTTCATCAAAAAAGAAAGCAAATTTTTTTTCACCCTGCTACTAGAAAATTACTGAGTGGATGTATGTCCCATACACGTTAGCTACAAAATAAAACAGAAATGAATCAAATATGTTGAGAATTTTTATTTATATGATTTTTTTCCAACACCGGACTATGCCGATTCAGACAGGCCCATCGGTCCCGCATCGTTTACTGTGGTAATGCGGGTTGTCGAAGCCGGTGGAATTCGCAATGGCATCTTGCTGATATTTACCTCAAAAAAGCCCGCAGCATCGTTCTGTCTAAACTAATATAGTTGCGTGATTCACTAATGCTGTCTTTCAATTTGCTGAAATATTGACGCGGAAACTTGAAATAATCCGACCAAAATTGAACTGACACAGAACGAAGTGAGAAAACAAAATGGCGGATTAGTAAATAAAAATTACATATGGCTCAGACAACATGTGTTGCAACAACGATTTCTCATTCGCTGCATATGGCCCGCTCTCTCATTCACATGTATTCGAATAGGCCGATCATAGAGCTTTGCAAAGGTATAACATGTTACTTAACTTTATTCTGTGGAGCGTAGTAAAAGCAGCCAAATATGGGCGCCAACTATGTGATGTGTTTTGTAAGCTAAATCGTCATTAGCTATCATCAACTATGCTCATGAATAAATATGAATCAGCTTTCCAATGATATCATTTGTTCCAATGAGAGGTACTGATGAAGGAAACGAAAATTTTTCCTACTGAGTGATATCAAAATCGGCCGGAACGCTTTTTGCACTTATCATGTGGGCCGAATTCAGCCCACTGGTCACTCCTAGGGTTAATTAGCAATTCTAGATCATGTTCTTATTTTAAAATATCTGTATGAAGTGAACAGTCTTGGTTCTGCTATATTAAATATAATTTATTGTTATTATTAAATTATTATCATTAATGTGTGGTGTGTTTGTGAAACAGTCAGAGAAGAATAAGGAGTGTTTATCACAGAAGATCGCCACCATAAGAATGATGCACGAGCAGGTGGCCACGGAACGTGAGGTGAGGTGTCGTTTACACCATGGGGACACTGTTGGTTCTATGTCACGGGGACACTGTTGGTTCTATGTCACGGGGACACTGTTGGTTCTATGTCACTGGGACACTGTTGGTTCTATGTCACGGGGACACTGTTGGTTCTATGTCACGGGGACACTGTTGGTTCTATGTCACGGGGACACTGTTGGTTCTATGTCACGGGGACACCATTGGTTCTATGTCACGGGGACACTGTTGGTTCTATGTCATGGGGACACTGTTGGTACTATGTCACGGGGACACTGTTGGTTCTATGTCACGGGGACACTGTTGGTTCTATGTCACGGGGACACTGTTGGTTCTATGTCACGGGGACACTGTTGGTACTATGTCATGGGGACACTGTTGGTACTCTGTCACAGGGACACTGTTGGTACTATGTCACGGGGACACCATTGGTTCTATGTCACGGGGACACTGTTGGTTCTATGTCATGGGGACACTGTTGGTACTATGTCACGGGGACACTGTTGGTTCTATGTCACGGGGACACTGTTGGTTCTATGTCACGGGGACACTGTTGGTTCTATGTCACGGGGACACTGTTGGTACTATGTCACGGGGATACTGTTGGTACTATGTCACGGGGACACTGTTGGTTCTATGTCGTGGGGATACTGTTGGTTCTATGTCACGGGGACACTGTTGGTACTATGTCACAGGGATACTGTTGGTACTATGTCACGGGGACACTGTTGGTTCTATGTCACTAGGACACTGTTGGTTCTATGTCACAGGGACACTGTTGGTACTATGTCACGGGGACACTGTTGGTTCTATGTCACGGGGACACTGTTGGTTCTATGTCACGGGGATACTGTTGGTTCTATGTCATGGGGACACTGTTGGTTCTATGTCACGGGGACACTGTTGGTTCTATGTCACGGGGACACTGTTGGTTCTATGTCACGGGGACACTGTTGGTTCTATGTCACAGGGACACTGTTGGTATGGTGGGTATGTAACAGATTAACTTCTAGTTTACAAAGCTGGCATTTTTTATAGGATCAATATTTGTTTGACATATTAGTGTATCATTGGCTAAAATTGTAAAACAAGCATGCTCTTCACATAACAAGCAGGTCAGTAGACGCCACATTACAGATGTGTTTGACGGCAGACTATGTTTTTCAGAAACTGAAGGCGGAGTTTCAGAAGAATCCGACAAAGCAGCTGCACAACCAGATAGAGGACAAGACTCGCATTATGAAGAAACTGCAGGAGGAACTATTTACACTGAATGGTGTGCCTTCTGACACACAGGTAGGTGTCACCTCTCTACCTGCACAGTTAGGCTGTCACCTCTCCTACGTGGCACAGGTAGGTGTCATGTCTCTATGTGGTACAGGTAGGCTGTCATACCTTCTACCTGACACAGGTAGGCTGTCAAATCTTCTACGTGGCACAGGTAGACAGTCATATCTTCTACATGGCACAGGTAGACAGTCAAATTTTCTACATGGCACATGTAGACAATAAAATCTTCTACATGGCACAGGTAGACTGTCCACGCTTCTACCTGACACAGGTCAGTTGTCAACTCTTTTCCCATTTGTGCTGGTGAAATAGATAGAACCACCCTATGTTAAGTTGGTTGAATATATCTGGTGTATTGTAATGGTTTCTATAATCTTCACTAATGCCAAGTCCTGCAGCTATGTATTCCAAGGATAGTACGTTCTGTCGCAGCCCGAATCAGCAATTGGTCAGTATGACCCAGGTGTACCCACCATAACTCAGCTAGGATGGCTACTGTATACCTGTTTTTGTCTGTTTTATCTTCAATGATTTCTATGGGCGCTTTTAAGATAACTTGTTTCAATGTATGTCATAGTCATAAATATAAGATCATAAAATGAGTACTATATTTTTTACACAGACTTGTAAGTTATTTGTGGCCCTTGGGGGACAGATGTGACTGTATTTGTAGGCCTTAGGGGACAGATGTGACTGTATTTGTAGCCCTTGGGGGATATATGTGACTGTATTTTTGTCCCTTGGGGACAGATGTGACTGTATTTGTGGCCCTTGGGGGACAGATGTGACTGTATTTGTAGCCCTTGGGGGACAGATGTGACTGTATTTGTGGCCCTTGGGGGACAGATGTGACTCTATTTGTGGCCCTTGGGGGACAGATGTGACTGTATTTGTAACCCTTGGGGGACAGATGTGACTGTATTTGTGGTCCTTGGGGGATAGATGTGACTGTATTTGTAGCCCTTGGGGGACAGATGTGACTGTATTTATGGCCCTTGGGGGACAGATGTGACTGTATTTGTAGCCCTTGGGGGACAGATGTGACTGTATTTGTGGCCCTTGGGGGACAGATGTGACTGTATTTGTAGCCCTTGGGGGACAGATGTGACTGTATTTGTGGCCCTTGGGGGACAGATGTGACTGTATTTGTAGCCCTTGGGGGACAGATGTGACTGTATTTGTGGCCCTTGGGGGACACATGTGACTGTATTTGTGGCCCTTGGGGGACATATGTGACTGTATTTGTAGCCCTTGGGGAACAGATGTGACTGTATTTGTAGCCCTTGGGGGACAGATGTGACTGTATTTGTGGCCCTTGGGGGACAGATGTGACCGTATTTGTAGCCCTTGGGGGACAGATGTGACTGTATTTGTGGCCCTTGGGGGACACATGTGACTGTATTTGTGGCCCTTGGGGGACATATGTGACTGTATTTGTGGCCCTTGGGGGACAGATGTGACTGTATTTGTGGCCCTTGGGGGACAGATGTGACTGTATTTGTGGCCCTTGGGGGACAGATGTGACTGTAATTATAGCCCTTGGGGGACAGATGTGACTGTATTTGTGGCCCTTGGGGGACAGATGTGACTGTATTTGTAGCCCTTGGGGGACAGATGTGACTGTATTTGTGGCCCTTGGGGGACAGATGTGACTGTATTTGTGGCCCTTGGGGGACACATGTGACTGTATTTGTGGCCCTTGGGGGACATATGTGACTGTATTTGTAGCCCTTGGGGGACAGATGTGACTGTATTTGTAGCCCTTGGGGGACAGATGTGACTGTATTTGTGGCCCTTGGGGGACAGATGTGACTGTATTTGTAGCCCTTGGGGGACAGATGTGACTGTATTTGTGGCCCTTGGGGGACAGATGTGACTGTATTTGTAGCCCTTGGGGGACAGATGTGACTGTATTTGTGGCCCTTGGGGGACAGATGTGACTGTATTTGTGGCCCTTGGGGGACAGATGTGACTGTATTTGTAGCCCTTGGGGGACAGATGTGACTGTATTTGTGGCCCTTGGGGGACAGATGTGACTGTATTTGTAGCCCTTGGGGGACAGATGTGACTGTATTTGTGGCCCTTGGGGGACAGATGTGACTGTATTTGTAGCCCTTGGGGGACAGATGTGACTGTATTTGTGGCCCTTGGGGGACAGATGTGACTGTATTTGTGGCCCTTGGGGGACACATGTGACTGTATTT
The DNA here is from genome assembly GCA_963662155.1 of Lamellibrachia columna. Lineage (NCBI taxonomy): Eukaryota > Metazoa > Annelida > Polychaeta > Sabellida > Siboglinidae > Lamellibrachia > Lamellibrachia columna. The sequence goes on along the minus strand of OY759272.1, from coordinate 14,833,929 downwards.
GTGGCCCTTGGGGGACATATGTGACTGTATTTGTAGCCCTTGGGGGACAGATGTGACTGTATTTGTAGCCCTTGGGGGACAGATGTGACTGTATTTGTGGCCCTTGGGGGACAGATGTGACTGTATTTGTACCCCTTGGGGGACAGATGTGACTGTATTTGTGGCCCTTGGGGGACAGATGTGACTGTATTTGTAGCCCTTGGGGGACAGATGTGACTGTATTTGTGGCCCTTGGGGGACAGATGTGACTGTATTTGTGGCCCTTGGGGGACAGATGTGACTGTATTTGTAGCCCTTGGGGGACAGATGTGACTGTATTTGTGGCCCTGCAGTACTTGAAGTCCATGGAATATGTTTATTCAGTGTGAATATGTTTAAAAACTAAATTGACAAATGTCTCAGAGAGGTGAAGCTTCTTTATTCACTTGTCATTTGGGTTTTGTTTCTGTTTTTGAGTCCGATTTAACAAGATTGCCATCCCAAACAACAAGTTCCAGATGGCAAGTGGACAAGGAAGCCATTGGCTTATCGAGAGTCCAAAAAATTTCTCATCTATGTGTAGCCCGCCCTTATCAAATATCTGTCAATTCTATTTTTAAACATATTCACACTACTAGCATTAACACAATCATTTGACAGTTTGTTCCATTCATTTATCACCCTCTGTGAGAAAGAGTACTTTCTCATGTCCAACCTACACTGCTCCTTAACTAATGCTGTTTTGTGTCCTCTGGTTCTACTGCCTTCTTTAAGTTTGAAGAACATAATTCCTATCAACATCCTCATAACCGTTCACTATTTTAAACACTTCTATTTGGTCTCCTCTTAGTCTCCTGGGCTCTAGTGTTGTCAAACCACATTGTAATAAGTGGCTTTCGTAACTAAGGTCTCTCAATTCTGGAATCATTTTAGTTGCTCTTCGTTGTATCCTTTCTAGCTTGTCTATGTCGTTTTTACAATACGGCCTCCACATATGGTTGAATATAATATTTCAAATGTGGTCTAACTATTGCTTTGTACAGGGGTACAATTAACTGTTTCTCCTCATACATGATAGTTCTCCTAATTAGCCCTAGAATTTGATTTCCTTTTGAAGCAGCAATCCGACATTGTTCTGAAACTTTCATGTCAGCACTAAATGTTACTCCTAAGTCCTTTTCTTGTGTGGTTGTACCTAGTACAGCATCCCCTATTTTATATTCTTCGTCCATGTTTCCATGTCCTATGTGCATGCATTTACACTTCCCAAAATTGAATAACATTAGCAAGTTTTCTGACTGTTTAACTAATTTATGTAGATCATCCTGTAAACTTTGTTTATCTGTAACATTAAACTTTCTGAATACTTTTGTGTCATGCAAATTTCAGTACTTTGCTAGATATGTCATCTTCCAAATCATTTATATATATATTAAAAACAGTATAGGGCCTAATACTGATCCCTGTGGTACCCCACTCAGAACAGATTTCCAGTTTGAAATCTCACCATCTACTGTTACTCTCTGTCTTCTGTGTGTAAGCCACTCTTCTATCCAGTTGATTACATCATTACCTATACCATGGGCTTTTAGTTTAAGTAACAATCGTTGATGTGGCACTTTATCGAAAGCTTTCTGAAAATCTAAGTAGGCAACATCCACTATCATCTACCCACTTTGTAATTTTTTCAAAACAACATAAGAGATTGGTTAGACATGACCTTGCTTTTAGGAACCCATGTTGAGATGTATTTATTAATTTATGTTTTACAAGGAATTCCACCATGTGGTCTCTAATTAATGTTTCGAGTAATTTACATACAACTGATGTTAAACTCACTGGTCTGTAATTTTCGTCATATGGATGTGTGAGTGAGTCAACTGGTGGGTGGATATCTGAGCATGAGAGCAGGTGTAAACCTATCTGTGTGAGACTACAGTAGCAGTAAGCTGTACTGGATAGGGTGCACACCCACCCACCCACCCACCCACCCACCCACCCAGTGAGTCAGGCTGTAATCATTGACCCACTAATGATGTCACTAATGCCACTGTTCCCTGCACTGTTTCCACTGCTGACCTTAGTTTCAGTGTGCTACTCTGCAATATGCTATTGCTGACATTTTAGTCCAGGTGGATCACAAGTCATCATAGTAAACATGTTGAAAACAGGCAGTGCATTAAATAGCAGTTAGGGCTGCAGAGATGCCAGGCAGAGATGGTAATTAATCCCTGATACTCAGTGCCACATGAACTGTTGTGGCTTCTCTGTCAATGTGGCTTCTCTGTGGCCTGCTGTTTATTGTTATTTGGCTACCAGTACATGCTTAGCTAGATTCTCTTCCTACTCAATGTAATTGATATGCCCTGGGATAGACAGCAGGTATTTGTAGATTGTGTGTAATAATTCCAGTGTTATGTGCATTCACACATGGGTGTGGGCATGTGTAAAATGTGTTGTATGCAATGCATCAGCAAATTCATCAGTATTTCTAATTTCATTACATGTCAATGTTAACTTTAATAGCATATTATTTTAATGTCATTTTAACGTATGTCGTCTAATTGACACTATTTGTGTTGTTTTTTATGTAATAGAAATTGTAAGAGTTTTTGCTTAATATTGTAGCTTTTTTAGTATTGGATTATAAGCATAATTTCATGTATATTTAGTTATTATTTTATTGTGAAGCAAATTGATCTGTATAATATGGAAGTATGCGCTATAAAAGAACTGTGTATTTATTAATTTATTTAATGACATCTAGTACTGGAGGCAGCCACTAGGAGTGTTCAGAATGCTGTATATGGATGGACCAACATTGTGTTGTCTTAGCCATGGACATTACTTACTTACTTAATCCTCTTGGCCCCTTCAGGAGCATAGGGCGTCAACCATGTTTCTCCACCTCACTCTCTTCTGGGCTATAGCTTTGGCCTCTTGCCAGGTGACCCCCACTTTTTCAAGATCTTGTAGTGTTGAGCGTCTCCAGTTGATTTTTGGCCTTCCTTGTCTTCTCTTTCCTTGTGGGTTATAGTCCAGTGCTTGTTTGGTTGTATTTGTTGGATCTTTTCTGAGTGTGTGGCCAATCCAGCTCCATTTTCTCCTCTTGATTGTAGTGCTTAGCCATGGACATTAACAATGTGAAACACCCAACTTCACTTACATTAACGTAGTATGAGACAGAGCATTAGGTTGAGGCTTCTGTGGAGACTGTGCAGGGGACCCAGTGAGAACCCTTATCACAGCAGTGAGAACCCTTATCACAGCAGTGAGAACCCTTATCACAGCAGTGAGAACCCTTATCACATGACCCACACAATGGTTCAGATTACTAATAGGAGTGCTTCTGAATGCTACATGCTGACTTCATGCTATAGCCTCCAGGTAGATCACAAGTGAACATTCTCATGCTGTAGCCTCCAGGTAGATCATAAGTGAACATTCTCATGCTATAGCCTCCAGGTAGATTACAAGTGAACACTCTCATGCTGTAGCCTCCAGGTAGATCACAAGTGAACATTCTCATGCTATAGCCTCCAGGTAGATCACAAGTGAACATTCTCATGCTGTAACCTCCAGGTAGATCATAAGTGAACATTCTCATGCTATAGCCTCCAGGTAGATTACAAGTGAACACTCTCATGCTGTAGCCTCCAGGTAGATCACAAGTGAACATTCTCATGCTGTAGCTTCCAGGTAGATCATAAGTGAACATTCTCATGCTATAGCCTCCAGGTAGATCATAAGTGAACATTCTCATGCTGTAGCCTCCAGGTAGATCACAAGTGAACATTCTCATGCTGTAGCCTCCAGGTAGATCATAAGTGAACATTCTCATGCTATAGCCTCCAGGTAGATCACAAGTGAACATTCTCATGTTGTAGCCTCCAGGTAGACCACAAGTGAACATTATCATGCTGTAGCCTCCAGGTAGATCACAAGTGAACATTCTCATGCTGTAGCCTCCAGGTAGACCACAAGTGAACATTCTCATGCTGTAGCCTCCAGGTAGACCACAAGTGAACATTCTCATGCTGTAGCCTCCAGGTAGATCACAAGTGAACACTCTCATGCTGTAGCCTCCAGGTAGATCACAAGTGAACATTCTTATGCTGTAGCCTCCAGGTAGATCACAAGTGAACATTCTCATGCTGCAGCCTCCAGGTAGATCACAAGTGAACATTCTCATGCTGTAGCCTCCAGGTAGATCACAAGTGAACATTCTCATGCTGTAGCCTCCAGGTAGATCACAAGTGAACACTCTCATGCTGTAGCCTCCAGGTAGATCACAAGTGAACATTCTTATGCTGTAGCCTCCAGGTAGACCACAAGTGAACATTATCATGCTGTAGCCTCCAGGTAGATCACAAGTGAACATTCTCATGCTGTAGCCTCCAGGTAGATCACAAGTGAACATTCTCATGCTGTAGCCTCCAGGTAGATCACAAGTGAACATTCTCATGCTGTAGCCTCCAGGTAGATCACAAGTGAACATTCTCATGCTGTAGCCTCCAGGTAGACCACAAGTGAACATTATCATGCTGTAGCCTCCAGGTAGATCACAAGTGAACATTCTCATGCTGTAGCCTCCAGGTAGATCACAAGTGAACATTCTCATGCTGTAACCTCCAGGTAGATCACAAGTGAACATTCTCATGCTGTAGCCTCCAGGTAGACTTTATGGTATGGTCCACTTGTAAATAACAAAGACAGGATGAGTTCAGAGTCTGTCTTTTGTATTGTTGCAGTTCATGCCGACATTTAACTCGAGTGGCCTCCCGCCACCAGGTGGAACGATGATGTACATGCCGGACTTTGCGCACATGCCACCAGGGCGTATGGGCAGTAGTGACGGCCTCGACCTGCACTCGATAGCAGAGGACATGACAGAGCAGGACATGTATAGGATGTCTCCACAGCAGCAACAGCAACAAGGCTCATGGGTAGGACACGTTTCTCGTTCTCGCTGTTGAAGAGTTAAAACAAGAAAGTCCATTTTCATATTTCAGAAGTAGCTGTAATAGCATGGATCCTCAGCCGTGTCGCCAACTGTAATAGTATGGATCCTCAGCCGTGTCACCAACTGTAATAGCATGGATCCTCAGCCGTGTCGCCAACTGTAATAGCATGGATCCTCAGCCGTGTCACCAACTGTAATAGCATGGATCCTCAGCCGTGTCGCCAACTGTAATAGCATGGATCCTCAGCCGTGTCGCCAACTGTAATAGCATGGATCCTCAGCCGTGTCGCCAACTGTAATAGCATGGATCCTCAGCCGTGTCGCCAACTGTAATAGCATGGATCCTCAGCCGTGTCGCCAACTGTAATAGCATGGATCCTCAGCCGTGTCGCCAACTGTAATAGCATGGATCCTCAGCCATGTCGCCAACTGCTCGCGAGAACACAGAAGTCTAATTAGACTATAACACCTTCTGGTGAATGCATTCAAGGCTACACAACTTACAAACTGATTAACTGAAGAGTCCAACAGCACATATCCAACCAGCCACGTGGTGCACAAAATGGATTTTCATTGTTTTGACAGTAATGTAGTACATGTAATACAATAGATACTTTTCATCTTTTCACACTCAGTATACCTTTGATTTGTAGCGATGTTCCTTGTATTTTAAAATATGTGAGATTACATTTATATAGTTTTTAAAACATATTTTTACTTTTGTGTGTCTTTTGAATGAACCCCTGTGGCTGGGTCCATGTGTTATTTGAATGAACCCCTGTGGCTGGGTCCATTGTGTTATTTGAATGAACCCCTGTGGCTGGGTCCGTGTGTTATTTGAATGAACCCCTGTGGCTGTGTCCATGTGTTATTTGAATGAACCCCTGTGGCTGGGTCCGTGTGTTATTTGAATGAACCCCTGTGGCTGTGTCCGTGTGTTATTTGAATGAACCCCTGTGGCTGTGTCCGTGTGTTATTTGAATGAACCCCTGTGGCTGTGTCCGTGTTTTATTTGAATGAACCCCTGTGGCTGGGTCCGTGTGTTATTTGAATGAACCCCTGTGGCTGGGTCCGTGTGTTATTTGAATGAACCCCTGTGGCTATGTCCGTGTGTTATTTGAATGTACCCCTGTGGCTGGGTCCGTGTGTTATTTGAATGAACCCCTGTGGCTGGGTCCGTGTGTTATTTGAATGAACCCCTGTGGCTGGGTCCGTGTGTTATTTGAATGAACCCCTGTGGCTGTGTCCATGTGTTATTTGAATGAACCCCTGTGGCTATGTCCGTGTGTTATTTGAATGTACCCCTGTGGCTGGGTCCGTGTGTTATTTGAATGAACCCCTGTGGCTGGGTCCGTGTGTTATTTGAATGAACACCTGTGGCTGGGTCCGTGTGTTATTTGAATGAACCCATGTGGCTATGTCCGTGTGTTATTTGAATGAACCCCTGTGGCTGTGTCCGTGTGTTATTTGAATGAACCCCTGTGGCTGGGTCCGTGTGTTATTTGAATGAACCCCTGTGGCTGGGTCCATGTGTTATTTGAATGAACCCCTGTGGCTGGGTCCGTGTGTTATTTGAATGAACCCCTGTGGCGGGGTCCGTGTGTTATTTGAATGAATCCCTGTGGCTGGGTCCGTGTGTTATTTGAATGTACCCCTGTGGCTGGGTTGGTGTGTTATTTGAATGAATCCCTGTGGCTGGGTCCGTGTGTTATTGTAATCATTGCTGATTGTTAGAGTGTCTTTCTGGGCATCAGAAACATAATGTTGAGATTGCCTTGATAGACCATGTATTACCAGTAGAACTGTTCCTGGAAGACAGGGCACTGTGGCTGGAATAAATACTGTCCAGGAGTTCTGGAGAAACATAATCTGTAGTGCCACGGTAATGTATCGTGTTTCTAAAAATGTGACCACAGGCTGTAGTGCTGAGCACTGTCTACCCATAGACTGTAGTGCTGAGCACTGCCTGTAGGCTGTAGTGCTGAGTACTTTGCCCATAGGTTGTAGTGCTGAGCACTGTCTACCCATAGGCTGTTGTGCTGAGCACTTTGCCCAATGCTGTAGTGCTGAGCACTGTCTGCCCAAGAGCTGTAGTGCTGAGCACTGTCTCTGATGCAGCCATGTCCTCCAGCAGGTTAGATCAGCCATGAATAGCTATTATTGATGACAGATGACACCTATTTATAACCCAATATATGGGTCAAAACTCACACTTTGGCCTAACCACAGACATAACCACTAAGGGCATTATGAATATGTATGCAGATTTTGCAGATACAGGATGTGTTACCCATTAGTCACACAGGACGCAGGACAGTGTATTTTTATGCTCTTCCTATGTCACACAATGGGCCATTAAGTGGTTAAGACTAGGTTATGGTTTGAGTCCAGGGTTGGGGTGTAATATTCTCTAATCACCCCAGTACAACGAACTCCTGGAAGAAATAGGCTTCTCATGAAAGAACCCTAACCCTCTCCTCTGTTGCAGTTACAGGATGGACCAAAGCATCGGAAGACAGGGTCAATGCCAGAACCATTGTTTGAGATGCCAGAGATGGGAGACTCGCCAGGTCATGGTCAGTCCGGTCAAGATGTGACCGTCACGCGGTCTCAGTCTGACAACACTCACAAGAGAAACATCGGTCTGGAGTGTGTGGACATACCTGACATGATGTCACAGGAAGACATTCACAAACAGAAGGTATGTGTTGATTGATCGACTGCTGCGTCATGTGATTCAGGTCACATTATTAAACTCAATCATTGGTTGTTGTTCTAAGCTATGAAGGCATGTGTTCCTTTGGATTATTAGATTTCTCAGAGACCTCAGTAAATATGGTTTATTGGCAGGGAATGAGAAAATATAATTAGTAAAGTGTTTTACAAGTTGGTAAATATTTGAAGAAAATAAATAGTGTGTTGTTAGTCAAAAAACAATATTTCAGATGTTTCTACTATGTTTATTTTATATGCCTTATGACATGATATTTTGTGGGATACTAATTCCGTATTCGCACCAAGAAAAAGTGAACATTTAGCCTTTTTACCATGTATAATAGACACCTGGACTTCTAACCACAAAATGAAGGGGAACAGCACATTATACAAGGAACATTACGTTATCTGCTGATTACACACTGTAATTCACGGCTGAACACACGATTAAAGCCCTTATTTATTTTCATGAATTAGTCAGTCAACCTTCGTGTTGGTGCAGTGTAGAACAACTGAACAATGAATGTATCTAATAATATTTCTGTAATTTGCTGCCTCTCTCTGTGCCGTCCAGGATGACTTAAAACAACGCAGAAATAAAATGATGAAGAAGGTAATATACTGAGATACTGACTGGAGTGGTGTGACCCCCCGGCAGAGCACTGCAACTCCACTGACTGGAGTGGTGTGACCCCCCTGGCACAGCATTGCCACTGCACAGTGCTTTGCTGCATGATGTATTATATACGTTATGCTTTATCAGTCTCAGACCTACCCACAATGCATACATTTGGTTTTAGAGCAACATATTCAGTGTTGACATTATGAAAAGACACAGTTACTGAGAATATTCATAAAAACATTTTGCATCACTTTGTTCCGTATCATGCATTTTAGAAAGTCCTACCATACTACATGTTTTGGGCACTAAACAGACCTGTATGAGAAGGATGGAAGAAATGCACTAGGTCTACTGAAATGTCCTATAAGTATGCACTAGGTCTACTGTAATGTCCTATAAGTATGCACTAGGTCTACTGAAATGTCCTATAAGTATGCACTAGGTCTACTGTAATGTCCTATAAGTATGCACTAGGTCTACTGAAATGTCCTATAAGTATGCACTAGGTCTACTGTAATGTCCTATAAGTATGCACTAGGTCTATTGTAATGTCCTATAAGTATGCACTAGGTCTATTGTAATGTCCTATAAGTATGCACTAGGTCTATTGTAATGTCCTATAAGTATGCACTAGGTCTATTGTAATGTCCTATAAGTATGCACTAGGTCTATTGTAATGTCCTATAAGTATGCACTAGGTCTATTGTAATGTCCTATAAGTATGTACTAGGTCTATTGTAATGTCCTATAAGTATGCACTATGGGTTTGTTTGTACTGCCAAAATATCACCTTTTCAGTTTTCTATTGAAATTTGTGCTTATGGTCTTTTTAAATTGTAGCATGAATCTATTAATTTGTTTCCATATTAAATTTTCACCCTAGTGAGAGTCAATTCCTATCATGTTGTTGTCATGGTTACACTGTTGCAGCGTCTATGAGGCAAGACAGTTTACTAAGATTGAGTTTAGTCGTGTCACAACTTCACCAACTAGGAAACAAAAGCATTTTCACTTTAGTTTGCTGACAATTTGAAGGAGTGTCTCTGAAGGTATAATTTTAATGGTGACTGGCCCTGTCTCTGTCTCTACTGCAGTGGTGACTGGCCCTGTCTCTGTGTCTACTGCAATGGTGACTGGCCCTGTCTCTGTGTCTACTGCAATGGTGACTGGCCCTGTCTCTGTGTCTACTGCAATGGTGACTGGCCCTGTCTCTGTGTCTACTGCAATGGTGACTGGCCCTGTCTCTGTCTCTACTGCAATGGTGACTGGCCCTGTCTATGTGTCTACTGCAATGGTGACTGGCCCTGTATCTGTGTCTACTGCAATGGTGACTGGCCCTGTCTCTGTCTCTACTGCAATGGTGACTGGCCCTGTCTCTGTGTCTACTGCAATGGTGACTGGCCCTGTCTCTGTGTCTACTGCAATGGTGACTGGCCCTGTCTCTGTGTCTACTGCAATGGTGACTGGCCCTGTCTCTGTGTCTACTGCAATGGTGACTGGCCCTGTCTCTGAGTCTACTGCAATGGTGACTGGCCCTGTCTCTGTGTCTACTGCAATGCTCACCAACAGCATGGTCAGGTTCAACAGGATATGTCACTGTCCACTTCCTGCCTTTATTTAGACACGTCATTTATGTTCTCAGTCACAACTCTGGCTGATGCACTGTGGGTAGCAAAGAGGTGTCAGTCAATCATTTTAGTATCTGTATTGGTGTGCTTGAAGACATGTACTTATTTTTTTGCATGATAAACTGTCCTTCTGCTTACAATTTTGAGTATTATTTTGCAGTGTTATAAATTATATTGTTTTTGTTCACACATTGGTTCCCAGTTCTGTCGCCACTGCGTGGTCGACTAAGTTTTGTTTCAGTTTGTTGTTTCTGTGTGTCATTTATTAATTCCCTGATATTAGAGTGCGCCACCCATTTTGATAGGCCCAGATATACATACCGTATAAGTGATCATGATGAAATGATGTTTAATATATTTAGTTAGTTTCCACAAATTGTAATAATCAAGGAATGACACAAAAAGAGTTTCTTTTAAACTGGTCAAGGGTCATTGTTCACATGCGTCGTGTGTGGTGTACATTTAACATTTCTTCCAGACCATGTGTTCTTTCACTTTCTGACTATAATGATATATACAAAGATGTGCTTTTCTCCATTATTTATCAAAAATATTGTCTAACACGACATAAAGCTTTGTTGAATTTGTTTATGTACAAGTCACAGTCTATCATATTTATTGTAAAATCATGTTATATAGTATGAGCTACATCAGATATCTTATATAGTATGAGCTACATCATACTTCTTAGGTAGTATGAGCTACATCAGACATCTTATGTAGTATGAGCTACATCAGATATCTTATATAGTATGAACTACATCATACATCTTAGGTAGTATGAGCTACATCAGACATCTTATGTAGTATGAGCTACATCAGACATCTTATGTAATATAAGCTACATCAAACATCTTATGTAGTATGAGCTACATCAGACATCTTATGTAGTATGAACTACATCATACATCTTAGGTAGTATGAGCTACATCAGACATCTTATGTAGTATGAGCTACATCAGACATCTTATGTAATATAAGCTACATCAAACATCTTATGTAGTATGAGCTACATCAGACATCTTATATAGTATGAACTACATCATACATCTTATGTAGTATGAGCTACATCAGACATCTTATGTAATATAAGCTACATCAGATATCTTATATAGTATGAACTACATCATACATCTTAGGTAGTATGAGCTACATCAGACATCTTATGTAGTATGAGCTACATCAGATATCTTATATAGTATGAACTACATCATACATCTTAGGTAGTATGAGCTACATCAGACATCTTATGTAGTATGAGCTACATCAGATATCTTATATAGTATGAACTACATCATACATCTTAGGTAGTATGAGCTACATCAGACATCTTATGTAGTATGAGCTACATCAGATATCTTATATAGTATGAACTACATCATACATCTTATGTAGTATGAGCTACATCAGACATCTTATGTAGTATGAGCTACATCAGACATCTTATGTAGTATGAGCTACATCAGACATCTTATTTAGTATGAACTACATCAGACATCTTATGTAGTATGAACTACATCAGACATCTTATGTAGTATGAGCTACATCAGACATCTTATGTAATATAAGCTACATCAGACATCTTATGTAGTATGAGCTACATCAGACATCTTATGTAGTATGAACTACATCAGACATCTTATGTAGTATGAACTACATCAGACATCTTATGTAGTATGAACTACATCAGACATCATATTTAGTATGAACTACATCTGTTCTAACATCTTGACTGCTCAGCGGTGTTTTAATGAACCACAATTAATTATATGTCCATCACGTGATCCCTTGAATGCCTGACCCACATAAACTTTGTCCACTAGTATTGGATGTTGTTGGCAGTTGTTCCTGAATGTACTGAACGTCAAGGTTGATATTCATAAACAGATAACAGTGATATTATATTATACGTTTGGGCGAACCAGACGTGAGAATAGACGTAGTTTATAGTTTAACATGGGTTTACAATAAAAAACTATCCTAATTTGTCCCTTTGAAAGGCACAAGATGAGCAGAATTTATGAAAGCTGCGGGTTGTTTCAGATGATGTCGCTGCCTTGTAACGTGTATGACACAGACTCTTCCCCCCACATCAGCCCTGCCAGCTCCCCCATCCCCACCCCCACCCGGGACACGTGGATGGATAACAGTCGGTGTGAGTCTAGCGAGGAGACAATGACGTCCCCCGGAGGCAGCTTTGCCCAGGAGGTTTGTCCTGCTGTCCTTGTCTTGTGTAGTTGCATTCTCGTATATATATATTTTTTACCTAGAATTAGTTTTTTTCAACTGCCATGTTATGCATATATGTGGATAGGACAATGTCTTAGCTTTATTTTAAGACTAATAGCACTTTAGCACAATTAGGGCCAAAGTTATGTCTACATACATTTAACCATTTCAGTACTACAGCCCTGATCTGCTATGACTACTGAATACTGCATTCCCAGTGAATATGCAAGAAAATCGATTGCATCACTTCAAGTCAAGATTTCAGCAACAAAAATGCATTTTATGAATATTTATATTATATATATATTCTGAAAGTACGATAATCAGCGAGTAAAATGAGCCATATCATTTTACATTTCGTCGTCATGGTAACCAGCAATCCAAGATGGCCACCACGATTTCAACGTTTTTGCCGTTGCTGAATGCAATTGTATGCCAGTGTACATATTTAATGTAAACTACTCATGTTGATCATGCTACAGGAGTGTATTATGATATAAAATACAATATAAAGTACATTTTGTGGGGTATGAGAAAGTGAAAACAAGTTATTTATCTGATTTTAAACATATGACAGAAGTGTTCATTTATATATTTGCTAACACATTCATCGCTACTGGACCGATTCAAACTACGCATCATCCAGCATTGATAGTACAGTGCACAGCTCATCCTCAGCGTTTACACCGTCACTTTCATCATCACTGACGTTCAAGTATCCATCGAAAATACTCCCATTGTCAGTATCTGTTTTGCCTCCAGCCCAGTCACTAAGTTCGCCAACATCATTGTTGTTTCGATCGTCAACATCCGACAAAGATTCGTCGCTAAAACTATCAAATAATCTGTCGAAAACATACGGCGGTAAATCGTCAGTTGAAGTAATGCCGTCCGCCATTGCAGCCATAGCAGATTTTGAGAGCGATAATAAACTATTGCCACTACTGAATAGCTTATTAATTCGCCATGACAACCATATATAACAAGTGGCTCCACCTTGTGGATAATTATAAGTAAAAGCAATTTAAATGGTGAACTTAGCCAATGCCGGAATTCCGGCCTGTCATACTGTAGCGTAACACACCGTGAAATGGTTAAAGATGTAAGTTCATGTAATGCAATTTTTTTGCATTTTCTAATCATTAACATGCAATAACTGTCAAATATTTCACACACTAGTCTGAAATTTGTCATAGGTAAATTTCACAACAGATCCTACATGTGTACCAAATTTCATTAAAATCGGAGGGATCACGAATATTACTGGTTGATTTCATATAGAATGAACTTATGAACAAAACCCCAGCCAGCACTTTTTTGCACAAGTTTATTAAAAAAAAATCCAGCAGAGCTGTTGTGAGAGTAGAATATATATTAATAGATTTCTTGACAGAAACATGTGGCAATGTTTTAGTGATGACAGGAAGTTGAAGTGGTCTTGAGATGCTTGTATGGTAATAAACTTTGTCACCTCACCCAGATCCAAGGTAGTCGTGACACCGCCCTGTTCATACAACAGGCTACTGAATGTTCTTTGTTATTTCACTCATAGTACATTTGATGTATTTGTGAATTTCAAATATGTTTTTATTATTTGTTTCTAGCTCGACTTTGATGAAAATTAGTAGAAAGTAGCCTTAGTGGGTTGCAACAATAAGGTTGTCATCACAGATGTGGTAGTCCTTTTGGTCTTTTCAGTCACCCCCCATAATGAGTGTATCACAACCTGGGCCGATGTCAGGGTCAAGTTCATCACCCCCAGACCTTCGCAGCCCCACGTTGCATGCGGTCACCACCAACCAGAGTCAGATCATGTCAATGGATGATGAGGACTTCAGCACGGATGATGAGCACCCTGTAAGTGCTCCCACAACCCCAATTGGGGAACACACTCACTCCCACCCTCATGGTTGTATCCTTCATTGTTGTGTAGTCGTCATGAGGCTGTCGTGTACATGTGTGCATGTAACTGTGTCGTACTGTGTGCATACATTAACATGTACCGTGATAAGGTGCCTTGGACAGTTCCATAGATGCACTGTCTCCACTTATTTGATTGCACACTATTTCTATGTTAGTTTTTTGTGTAAATTTTTATATTTAAGAAATGCACTTTTCTGCATGTTTTTTTTATAGAATGTAGTAGTAGCATTATGTTATTCACAGACTGTAGATCTGCTTGTTAACTGTAGCTGAAGCAGGCATGCCACATATATGGTTCTGTAGTTGCTGTAGTTGCCATTCTTTTTAGTTGGCTGATTTGATGTTTTTCTCCAGCCACAAGCTGCTGAGTGGATTAGTTTCAAATTTCATGCAGTGAAGAGCAGAAGGAGGGACAGTTTTAAAACTTGTGGGCCATAATGAAATGAAATTATATAATTTTTTATGTTATGCAACAATCACAAAGCTAACCTTTTCTTGATGTCATTTCTCATTTAAGTGTTTTTTGCAAAGCCAGCCTTTTTCCGATGGCATTTCTAATGTTTTGTTGTGCTACGTCTTAGCAGGAGCATCGACTCAGCTGGTCAGAGAACGTTCCCCATCTCCTTGCAAGGGCATGTTGACTATTTCTTGCTAACTGCATTCTGTGTTTAAATCTAACTCACTTGTTGGGGCACGGTCAAGTAACACGTATCAGTTTACCAAAAACACATTTCGCTGGATTAACAGGAACATAAAATCTAGCCATGCCATTCTTTAAAGTTATTGTTCTAATATAGTACAAAATGAAATTACAGAAACATCAATCAAGTCTAATTTTTCATCAGTTCACAACAACAATTATGTGACTTTAATTAAAAAAATTTAAAGAGGCATATTATACAACATATCGCTGTTGAAGAGTCAAAACAAGTCCACACACAATAATGCCATCCTTTGTTTTAATTCTTCAACAGAGATATGAAACTAATTGCTGGTGTTGTAAGCAAAAATTAATTGTCCATATTGAAATAAGTATTATGTTACTGTAACTTTAACAGTTTGATATGATGTTTGGAATTTTGTGCAATTACAAAGATGATACAATTGAGTGTGAGGTTAGAAGCTACTTGTGGCTACAGACCACTGTTGGCAGACTGGTACAAGAACTAATCATGTGGAAATGGGTTTCTATGCATCATATGTTGAGGCCAACATGTTGTAGGTGTCAGTGTGATATACCCTCCTTCGAGAGATTAGATTCAGTGATTTGTAGCAGGGGAGGAAAAGATTGTGATAGTGGGAGAGGGGAAGATGAGGTTGTTGAACAGATTGTGGTAATGGGAGAGGAGAAGATGAGATTGTTGGACAGATTTTGGTAGTGGGAGAGGAGAAGATGAGATTGTTCAAGGCGGAACAGATTGTGGTAATGGGAGAGGAGAAGATGAGATTGTTCAAGGCGGAACAGATTGTGGTAATGGGAGAGGAAAAGATGAGATTGTTCAAGGCGGAACAGATTGTGGTAATGGGAGAGGAGAAGATGAGATTGTTCAAGGCGGAACAGATTGTGGTAATGGGAGAGGAGAAGATGAGATTGTTCAAGGCGGAACAGATTGTGGTAATGGGAGAGGAGAAGATGATATTGTTGAACATATTGTGGTAGTAGGAGAGGAGAAGATGAGATTTGTTTAGGGAGGAACAGATTGTGGTAATGGGAGAGGAGAAGATGAGATTGTTCAAGGCGGAACAGATTGTGGTAATGGGAGAGGAGAAGATGAGATTGTTCAAGGAGGAACAGATTGTGGTAATGGGAGAGGAGAAGATGATATTGTTGAACATATTGTGGTAGTAGGAGAGGAGAAGATGAGATTTGTTTAGGGAGGAACAGATTGTGGTAATGGGAGAGGAGAAGATGGGATTGTTGAACAGATTGTGGTAGTAGGAGAAAAGATGGGAGAGGAGTATATGAGATTGTTGTCTTCGTGATAGTTAATTTTCATAATAACACAGTTCTTTTTAATGTATCAGTTTGTCAAATGTATATTTTGCTGGATTAACAGGAATATAAACATAAAGAAGCCATCTTGGAGAGACAGCGAAAGTTGTTACAAATATTTCAACTGTTGGATATGTTAATAAGAACTGTGTTATTAGGAGTAGACTAGATTTGGTGGTTCTCTTGATGTTGACTCACTGTTGGCCTCAGTCTTTGATGTTCTCTTTGTTTGCTTTGGTTTCTGTTGACACATTTATCATCATTGTAGATTGCCAGCTAACATTGGGTGTCCGTGTGATAACATTAGAGGTGGAAGGCAACAGAAGTCTGTTACCTTTGTAGTGCCGGCTAACATTGGGTGTCCGTGTGATAACATTAGAGGTGGAAGGCAACAGAAGTCTGTTACCTTTGTAGTGCCGGCTAACATTGGGTGTCCGTGTGATAACATTAGAGGTGGAAGGCAACAGAAGTCTGTTACCTTTGTAGTGCCGACTAACACTTTCCTAACTGCACCAAGTAAAACATGTACTACTGTGTTAACTCATTCGTTAATTGTCTGCTTTTAGAAAATACCAATAAAGTGAGGTTTTAAATATTAGAGCAGTTTTATTTGCTACAAATATTTTGTTAGTTTCGTAAATATTACCTGTGTGCTTTGATGATGGTCTTCAATAAAGTGTCAATGCCTTTAAAAACCTGGAAAGCACAGATATTTGTTATGTGATTATGTGTCGAAACCCTGTTGGTTACTTCTCTGAGTAATGTTTGGAACATATACAACATTTTTAATGTTCGACTTAAAGTGCAATTTTGTTAAATGTTTCTCTCTAGCGATTTCATGTTAGAATGTGGATGTTTAAACTTATGCCTATGAAGTCAAAGTGCCACCAGATCAATTTATCAAGACAACTAGTGAAGCCACATATTCACTTGGCAGTGTTTAGTCTCAGCTGTCCTTCATCTGTAGCTCAGCATTTTGTTTATGTAAGATTATACTGTAACTAACATCATTGCTCTAGTATACCTCCATAAAATTAGTTACATTTTATGGAAATATTTTAACATCACCACAAATGTTTGTGTTTCAAAAAGAAATAAAGAAATTAATCCTAAGTTGATGCTCTAGCAACTTAGGTACATAGAGCTGTATTTATTGTATGTAGTGTACATATCAACTGAGTGTCATTGTGCTGACATAGTGTACATATCAACTGAGTGTCTTTGTGCTGACATAGTGGAACAGTGTCACTCTGTATGAAAGAAAGGACTGCTTTGTGCCATGGTGCAATGTACTTGAATATGTTGTGTGAATTTGATCGCCTCCAAAGACGCAGGCAGATAGCTGTAGTTGATGTAAGTCAGTGAGACAGATGTGTGCACCTCCGAGTGAGTGTAATACAACCACATGTATAGAACCGGTCACGACACAACTCATTTAGATGTGTTCAGTTTGGTGTTCACTTGGCCTCACACCGACCCTAGATCCAGTTGGTTGCTTCTCCTTCTAGGTGTCCAACTGCAGATGAAGGCAGAACGTAGACTGTTGTTGACTTTATAAGGACTCTAAGGTGGTGTGGTTGATTTCCTGCTCTGACCAGAGTGTTATGTTTTACAGCTGGACGATAATGGACCGTTCAGTGAGTTGAACTTGTTGAAGTTCAAGCCTGCACATCTCGCTGTCTTCTTACACTATCTCATATCCAACAGCGACCCGTCACCTCTGGTAAGTCATACAACCTGGCCACAAGTCAGTCCGTCCGTCCGTCTCGGTCGGTCGGTTGGTTGGTTGGTCTGAACTTGGCAAATATAGAGTTATGGAATGCAAATCTGCAGCTTGATTGGAGTTGTAGTGGGAACTCATGGTAGGATACATCACCTGTTCCATTGGCTGTGGGTTAAGAACCTGCTAAGATTGGTTTGAACATGTGATGCTTGTTACATCACAAGATTATGTACTTAGACAGAGATAATCTCCATTTGTAGCGTATGTGTTTTGGATGAGACACTGAAAGCCATTGGTCTGGTGTCTGTGCCAGGGGAGTAGAAGACTTCTTCCTGTGCCTGTGCCAGGGGAGTAGAAGACTTCTTCCTGTGCCTGTGCCAGGGGAGTAGAAGACTTCTTCCTGTGCCTGTGCCAGGGGAGTAGAAGGCTTCTTCCTGTGCCTGTGCCAGGGGAGTAGAAGACTTCTTCCTGTGTCTGTGCCAGGGGAGTAGAAGATTCCAGGGGTAAATGTGTAACCTGTCATAAACTCACTTACTAGAGAAGGAACACTAATAAACCCATCAATGTGACACCCAGTTGGGAGTTGCTGATTACCCAACAACTATGTAAGCTGTCATTTGAAGTTCTAGAAGTGATGGCAATGAGACATGTTTCAGCTGTTCTACCTGGTGACAGAGAGCTACACCCAGGGTAACCTGAAAGAGATGAGAAAGTGGGCCTACGAGATCCATTCGACCTTTCTTGTCGAGAAAGCAGTAAGTCAGCAGTTCGCAGTTCGCAGTTTGCAGTAAACGTGTTTGTCTTCTAATAATGGGCAAGAACATAGTTGAATGGTTATGAAAATATTGATAGAAGTAATTTTTCTCACTTAAAAAACTAGCAGAACTGGATGACACAAAGTAACTTTAGTGAAGGATCAGTGTTGACTGGATATAAGAACGTACTCATTTTCACAGAGGATGATAAATGAATGGAACAAATTATCTACTGATTGTATAAATTATCTACTGATTGTATAAATTATCTACTGATTGTATGAATGCTAGCAGCTTCAACATGTTTAAAAACAAAATTGACAAATATCTAGGAGGGGCTGGCACATAGATGAACATTTGTTGATAATCCAGTGACTTCCTAGTCTACTTGCCTTCTGGTGTTTTAGCTTTGGATGGCAATCTTGTTAAATCACTAAATGTGTGTGTCATGTGATAGCTGCTGCATAATGTCACGTCACTAAATGTGTGTGTCGTTTCATAGCTGCTGCGTATTGTCGTGTCACTAAATGTGATAATCCAGTGACTTCCTAGTCTACTTGCCTTCTGGTGTTTTAGCTTTGGATGGCAATCTTGTTAAATCACTAAATGTGTGTGTCGTGATAGCTGCTGCGTAATGTCACGTCACTAAATGTGTGTGTCGTGTCATAGCTGCTACGTATTGTCGTGTCACTAAATGTGTGTTGTGTGCAGCCTTTGCGTGTGAACGTGGACGACGGTATCATCTCCAACATAGACCACATCCTGCAGTACAAACATGACAAGGAGGAACAGATCCGGGGCATCTTCCAACTGGCGCGACACATCGCACAAAACGAGATCAGCGAGCTGCTCCAGGACTTCCGCAACAAGAGGGCGCTAGGTGTGTGTTGGTCAATCAACCAACAGGGGACACAAGTCTCGTCGGCTGTCATGTTGGTTTTACGCATATTTGCCCATAGATGCTCACTTCTGGCCCGACATGCTGCACGCTGCCATATTTCACACATAAACACATTTGTAATTAAAACGGAACAAACAATAACACATTGACTTCTATTATTTATTAAAAACAACTGACATTAAAATGTGACAATACTAATACCAGTGGTTTATTTTATAATGACATAGGTACATTTAACGTGTTATGGACAACTCAGAAGCCGGAAGGGCATTATCTCATCAACTATTATGATTTATTATTATTTAATGCATGTACGCATTACAGACATGGGGTGAAACATGTGTTTCGCTTATGCTATTCTTTAACAAGATTGCTCTAACAATTTTACATTTAAATAAAAATTCTGGTGTGAATCACAATAATATACAATAAGTTAAATTAAGGTCAGAAAGTTAAATATGTTAATGAATAAATAGATGTATATTCAAATGTCCATGTCATTAAAAAGTGCTTCAATGCAATTATTGAAAAGTCAATAAGCATCAATCTCGTCAACTATCGACTCAAAACGAGAATCACTTGTGTGCACCATTTATTTTTGTTTCAAATATATAAATGGCATTGGACGTAATTAAGTAATGAGAATATTACTTGAGAAAATTAAATAAAAAGTTAGGAACATAAATTCTATCCCCAAATCTTAAAAAAATATCAGCTACCTCCTTCCATGATAATAATATTGTACATACAATATATATGAAAATAATATTGCAACACACTGTAATATCAATAGCAGTGAGTAGTTCAACAAAGTCCAACAAAGATGTATTAGAAGTGTAAATGATAGAATAAAGACACATGCTCATACGTAAATGTCTTCAAATTCAGCTTAGAAAATTCTTGTTTGCGTATGACAGTAAGATGAAGTTCTCATAAGTAAATCTTGTTTGCATATGACAGTAAGATGAAGTTCTCATAAGTAAATCTTGTTTGCATATGACAGTAAGATGAAGTTCTCATAAGTAAATCTTGTTTGAGTATGACAATAACATGAAGTTCTCATAAGTAAATCTTGTTTGAGTATGACAATAAGATGAAGTTCTCATAAGTAAATCTTGTTTGTGTATGACAGTAAGATGAAGTTCTCATAAGTAAGTCTTGTTTGTGTATGACAGTAAGATGAAGTTCTCATAAGTAAGTCTTGTTTGCGTATGACAGTAAGATGAAGTTCTCATAAGTAAGTCTTGTTTGCGTATGATAGTAAGATGAAGTTCTCATAAGTAAATCTTGTTTGTGTATGACAGTAAGATGAAGTTCTCATAAGTAAATCTTGTTTGTGTATGACAGACAGCCTGGGCAATATGTGTGTTAATGCTACTCTGTATGTCAGGCCTGGGCAATCTGTATGGCGACCATGAACTCAGTGACGGCAACATGGACCGCTCAGCGGAGCTGAAGATTGTGGAGAAATATCTGTGGCCACACCTTGAGAGGCTCGTGTAAGTATCTTGTGGCATTCTGTGAATAAGCCATTGTACCAATTAGTTATACTATGTTTATTCTAACTAGTGCCCGCTCCTTGAAAGGGAGTAGTTTGTTGCTGGTACATTGATTTTCTAAACCAATGGTGGCGACTAATGTGCTCTGCAAGTGATTGTGGCAGAATAATGTGTTGTTAACTAAATCCATGTTTACTTTTGGTGATGTACTACAACTGGTTATAAAGCTACTGGACTGTGGGGTATGGAGTGATGACTGTTGAAGACACTGTGTGTTGCAGCACCAATGACGAGGGGGCTGCGAGGAACAAGGCCATGGCCTCAGCTCTATCCACCTTCTTCAAGCAGGTCGGCTGCACAAACCCTTCGAAAAACAACAGCTTTCTGGACCGCTGTCAAAGCTTCGTTGCCAAAGACAAGAAAGGCTTCAAATTCAAAACAAAACAGTCAAAACAAAAGGCGAGTACACATAAACATGATACACATGGAGGGTTTACACTGTTGTGTTACAGTAGGGAACTGTAGCATAGTGCATGAGTATCATGATTCACCTGGAGGGTTTACACTGTTGTGTTACAGTAGGGCACTGTAGCATAGTGCATGAGTATCATGATTCACCTGGAGGGTTTACACTGTTGTGTTACAGTAGGGAACTGTAGCATAGTGCATGAGTATCATGATTCACCTGGAAGGTTTACACTTGTGTTACAGTAGGGAACTGTAGCATAGTGCATGAATATCATGATTCACCTGGAAGGTTTACACTGTTGTGTTACAGTAGGGCACTGTAGCATAGTGCATGAGTATCATGATACACCTGGAGGGTTTACACTGTTGTGTTACAGTAGGGAACTGTAGCATAGTGCATGAGTATCATGATTCACCTGGAAGGTTTACACTGTTGTGTTACAGTAGGGAACTGTAGCATAGTGCATGAATATCATGATTCACCTGGAAGGTTTACACTGTTGTGTTACAGTAGGGCACTGTAGCATAGTGCATGAGTATCATGATACACCTGGAGGGTTTACACTGTTGTGTTACAGTAGGGAACTGTAGCATAGTGCATGAGTATCATGATTCACCTGGAAGGTTTACACTGTTGTGTTACAGTAGGGCACTGTAGCATAGTGCATGAGTATCATGATTCACCTGGAGGGTTTACACTGTTGTGTTACAGTAGGGAACTGTAGCATAGTGCATGAGTATCATGATACACCTGGAGGGTTTACACTGTTGTGTTACAGTAGGGCACTGTAGCATAGTGCATAAGTATCACACTCTCAGTTGACAAAAGTAACATTCAAATCTTCTTCAGTTTTGTTCAGTTGCGATTGCCACAGTTCACTCAGCTACATAAATGTGTCCCAGGAAACAGTGATGGAATTCCAGTCATGGACTTAATCGAATGAACAACTGAATGAATCTGCTTCACAGAAAAGTTGAGTTGCTGTTTGAATGAACAGGTCTGCTCGGTGGAGGAGGGATAAAAAATATTTAGATTTTTCCTTTTGGACAACATTAGTGCTATGTAATAAGCTAAATTTACATTTGAAGTGGCATCATTAACAGCAAAGTACAGTACTCTGTACAATAACATGACAATTATGTGGCAAGTGAATGTGTTTATATTGGTATGTTCGCTCTGTTACAGGTTCACTACGTGCACGGCCATCAGTTCATTGCCCAACAGTTCTATACAGTGACAGTATGCAGTCAGTGTCAGGGCGTGCTGTGGGGCATTGGCAGTCAGGGTTACCAGTGCGTCAGTAAGTACCCTCGGGGTGGATAACATTGATGATCTGAGTTGATAAGACTAGACAATAATGTGCTTTTAGCTGGCCACAGCTTTTGCACCTGAAATAATTGTCACTTTGTGAGCCATCACTCTCAATGATGACAGACTGTTGGAGTCCGTCATAGTGTAGGCGTACATGAGTGAAATGCATCCAGACCATGTTATGAGTTCATTAATGACCAACGATCCTCTTGATGCCATCTCTAGAAGTAGAGCTAATCTATTATTTGAGAGCATTCTAAGGACTTCTTGACTCTTAGTGAAATTACTCCCAGACAAATAAGGAGTTTGGTGTATATGACAGCTTATGCACAATGGCTTATTAATTAAACAGCTAATATACCCAACTTATGGACAATCAGAACTGTACATTTATAGGAGAACAACTGCTACAGAACTGTTTTGAATGAAGCTCAGAAGGTACTGTTGGTAAGCAGCTTGTATATAGAGCAGCAACATGCATCATGTGTATCACCACCAGAGTGCAGCACAGTCATTGACAAGCAGCAGTTTACTTACTTGTTACATAGTTACAATGTTACATAGTTACAATGATAATAAACCCTGCTAGAGTCAGGAAACGAATGACAAAATGATGTTGTCTGTTGCCAGACTGTGAGTGCAGCATCCACAAGCAGTGTGTCGACCGCGTGCAGGAACTCTGCAGTAAGAAGAAGAAAGACAGCAAACGCCAGTCGATGCTCGACAAGATCATTCGCAAGCAGCCCAACAACCCCAGTAAGTCGTTCTCTCACTAATCTCTCGCTAGTCTTTCATTAACGTTCATTTGTTGCGAACAGTAAATTCATGAACAGCCCTGGGGCAACACTCACTAGGAAACAACATGGATATGTCGGTGTCCTCGTGGAATTTTTAACATGACACATTTGAGTTGTGTCTAGTAGGGGCAACATTAGTTTTATCGCCAAATCTTCATTTTGAGTAGCGATTTCTGAGCCTGTACCCACTTGTGGAAGGCTCATTTGATATATTGACAGGTGTAACTTAGAGAAATGCATCACCACCCTTCATGTTACACTGTAGTATCACAGTTCATTAACAGCTGTAATATAATTACACTGTAGTATCACAGTTCATTAACAGCTGTAATATAATTACGTTATACTAAGAAGACGTGTTTGTGCCAGGGGAACCCTCCAAGGAGCGCACTGTATATGTACACTGTAATAGTATCAGTTCTTATATGTTTGTGCCAGGGGAACCCTCCAAGGAGCGCACTGTATATGTACACTGTAACAGTATCAGTTCTTATATGTTTGTGCCAGGGGTACCCTCCAAGGAGCGCACTGTATATGTACACTGTAATAGTATCAGTTCTTATATGTTTGTGCCAGGGGAACCCTCCAAGGAGCGCACTGTATATTTACACTGTAATAGTATCAGTTCTTATATGTTTGTGCCAGGGGAACCCTCCAAGGAGAGCACTGTATATGTACACTGTAATAGTATCAGTTCTTATATGTTTGTGCCAGGGGAACCCTCCAAGGAGCGCACTGTATATTTACACTGTAACAGTATCAGTTCTTATATGTTTGTGCCAGGGGTACCCTCCAAGGAGCGCACTGTATATGTACACTGTAATAGTATCAGTTCTTATATGTTTGTGCCAGGGGAACCCTCCAAGGAGAGCACTGTATATGTACACTGTAATAGTATCAGTTCTTATATGTTTGTGCCAGGGGAACCCTCCAAGGAGCGCACTGTATATGTACACTGTAATAGTATCAGCTCTTATACCCACATGTTTAATTTATTTCTTTCGTAATAATTTCAATAAAATATGCTGAATGGACAATAATATATTTCAATGTCTGTATCTGTCATTACAAATGAGTACTAACTGATTGTTGAAATCTGCAAAGTACTCATCACACTGCCCTGTTTTGTACTGCTACCAGTAGGACGCTTTCACCTGTACCTGGATAACCGCCATAGTATGTACATGTGCACACCCCACATTGATACCCTTTCACTGCCACCCCACCCCCTGTGGTAGTTGCAGTGCGCCCCAGGTTAGGGTGTTGCTGAAGGGGTGTCCGTGTGACGGGCAAGGGATATGTGTTGTCTGAATGATGTTACTCGTGCACTACAAGTTACATCTATGTATAAACTGCTTCTCTCTGTTTACTCTAAGTTATGATGTTTATTTCTCAAACTGTACATTCAGCCATCGGCAAACACCGCCCTCATTCAATAACCTGTGTCCACATTTTGTCCTTTGCAAATTATTAATAATTTTAAAACACCGATTGTGCTATCATGTATAGACATGTATAGACAGGCCTCTTTCACACAAGTGAAAGAGGCCCATTGACAGACTATTGAATGAAGAATTGATGTTTGTAAGTGGCTGTATATGAAATGTTGCATTATGTTTGCCTGCACACACATGCACATTGCCTGCATCTTCTCACTCTGTTGCTTCTCTACATAATGCTTGTTGATGACCTAACCACGGCATGTTGTCGTTGGTTACCAAACACAGTGAGCATGCCGGTTTCGTGTCGTCGTTGGTTACTGTGTAGTGTGAATGTGCTTGTTTAAAAGTGTTTCTTAATTCACTGAATGAATGAAACTAGTGTGCTTTATGTGGTGCTTAGTGTATCACATGTGGTGCTTGGTGTATCATATGGTGCATGGTGTATCATATGTGGTGCTATGTGTATCATATGTGGTGTTTGGTGTATCACATGTAGTGTTTGGTGTATCACATGTGGTGCTTGGTGTATCACATGTGATCAATGGCTGTGACCTTGGTGCTGGATGTAGTTTGTTTTGTCACATGTTGTCATAGTAATATTATCAGTTGTGTTTCGTTTCGTTTATTGAACTAAACTAGTTTATGATCTTCATTATACGGGTTTTAGGAACTCTTCATATTCTGTCCATACATTTGACCAGTAGAATGTTGTTCAATGATAGTTCTGTTGTATTATCCCCAGCATTCATTTCATGGCTCCGATAGTAATGGACTTAGTTATATTCAGTCTCATGTTAGTAGAAAAGGCATTTGTAGTTCCCCTCTGTCGTTTTGCCAGCATTACCTCAGTTTGTTATTAGTGCAACTTATGACTGGTCCAGTGAACGATGCATGTCAAACTTAGTTGAGCTGAAACCTCAAAAAGTTGGTGTAGAGTGTGTTTTGAACATGATTACGTAGTTAGCTCCCCTGGTATATGGCTGCCCTTGTCGCTTCTCTGCTAGAGTTAAGTTTGGTGGTAGTCTTCAGTGCGTTCCTTCCTCCTCCCCTCTCTCAGGTCACTCGCCCTGTGTAGGTAGTCATGTCAGGCGGTGTGGTAGTCGTCATGTCAGGCAGTGTGGTACTTGTCAGGCGGTATGGTACTTGTCATGTCAGGCGGTGTGGTACTTGTCATGTTAGGCGGTGTGGTACTCGTCATGTCAGGCGGTGTGGTACTCGTCATGTCAGGCGCTGTGGTACTCGTCATGTCAGGCGGTGTGGTACTCGTCATGTCAGGCCGTATGGTACTCGTCATGTCAGGCGGTGTGGTACTCGTCATGTCAGGCAGTGTGGTACCCGTCATGTCAGGCGGTATGGTACTCGTCATGTCAGGCGGTGTGGTACTCGTCATGTCAGGCGGTGTGGTACTCGTCATGTCAGTCGGTTTGGTAGTCGTAACAGTACAGTCTGTTGCATCTCGAGCTCCTGCAGCTACGACATGCAATAGCTGGTGTATTCTAGATGTGTCATTTAATACCAGTCAGTGATTGACAGCTGTTAATCACTCCTTGTGTGATCATTGTGAGTTGCATCACCTGCCATTGAGTGTGGCTGACAGTGTTGCTTGCTGCCTGTCATCTGAGGACGGCTGCTCCTGGCTGGACTTACATGGCCTCTGCACTGCATGTCTGCAGCCAGCGACCACACTGGGCCACACTGCACGCAGCATACATCAACTGGCCCGTGAGCATCACCACGCATGACAACACAGACAGAGGCAGTATGTGTGTGTATGTGTGACACTGTGTGTGTGCATGAAGGCAGTGTCATAGCGTGTCAGTAAAGGAAGTGTGAGTAATACTGTGTCACTGTGTCTCCTACAGTCACGCCCTATCATGGTGTCAAAGACCGTAGTCAAGATGAAGGCTACACCAGTCCGACCACCCTGCCTCCTGCCTACCACTTGCGGGTGCACGCTAAGGAGGATGATGATGATGATGGTAACTGATCGTTACATAAGGACATTGTGACCAAAGCCCACTGCAGAAAGAAATCCTGGTTGCTCACTTTGCTGTTACATTTTGGTTTATTCATGATTCATGACATTGTGCCTGAAGCTGCACTGCAGTCTTTCAGTTAAGCCGTGGTCATTCAGTTAAAGCTCCTATTGCTAGCAACCTAAAATTACCACATGGATGTGTGGTGGTATTCAAACCATGTGCAAATTAGGATTTGTCTGTTGGTGTGGTTCTGGTCACATTCCACACCAATGTCCCATTAGCAGAGTAAAATCACATAGCACATTGACTGCAAGTGGCATCTCTTAGGTATTGGTGGTAAGTACCTGGTTGAGCTCATTGTACAGCAAACAAGGTAAGGCTGGCCACAGTAGGGCCATCAGGAGGGCCATCGGGAGGGCCATCAGGAGATAACAGGCGAGAAGTCAAACGTCCAAGCCCCATCTCCCACCAATATCTCCCACCAATCTTGGGTCGTCTGTTCGCTGTGTGTCCAAACATCTTCCTCTTGTTCTGTCATAGAAGGTGAAGCAGGTCTTTGTGACACGTTACGCCAGTGTTTCTTGGTGTGCTCACTTATTCTGTTGGAATACAGTTATTGTCTTGGAGTACAGTTATTGTCTTGGAGTACAGTTATTGTCTTGGAGTACAGTTATTGTCTTGGAGTACAGTTATTGTCTACAAATATTAAGGTTTTGACAGTTTTGTGCTATTTGCTCCTTGCCTGTGGATTCTCTTGAGGTTTTGGCAACACTGCAATCTGGTCATTGCCAATGGATTCTCTTGAGGTTTTGGCAACACTGCAATCTGGTCATTGCCAATGGATTCTCTTGAGGTTTTGGCAACACTGCAATCTGGTCATTGCCAATGGATTCTCTTGAGGTTTTGGCAACACTGCAATCTGGTCATTGCCAATGGATTCTCTTGAGGTTTTGACAACACTGCGATCTGGTCATTGCCAATAGATTCTCTTGAGGTTTTAACAACACTGCGATCTGGTCATTGCCAATGGATTCTCTTGAGGTTTTGACAACACTGCGATCTGGTCATTGCCAATGGATTCTCTTGAGGTTTTGATAACACTGCGATCTGGTCATTGCCAATGGATTCTCTTGAGGTTTTGACAACACTGCGATCTGGTGATTGCCAATGGATTCTCTTGAGGTTTTGATAACACTGCGATCTGGTCATTGCCAATGGATTCTCTTGAGGTTTTGACAACACTGCGATCTGGTGATTGTCTACAGATATTCTTGAGGTTTCTGGCAGCTTTGTTCAGCCCATTCACCAGTTGAATCACCTCTTTAAGTCTTGTTTACTTGTCCATGTCACAGGTGTGTCACATTTGGTTGGTTCTTGTTGTCCTGTGTGTTATGTTATCATATTGTGTTTGTTTTTTACTTTCTCTTCAGACAATTGTAATAAGATGTCTAGTGATATACATATGGTGCTGGACTGTTCTCTTTTGTAGTTTAGCACTTACTGTTGTGCTTAGCAAACAATCTCTTCTACTTTGCTGTCAGTAACGTAGTAACTAACTGTAGTACCATTCCTTTCACACATGGCTTTGGCAATAACTCTTCAATTAACATAATTAACTGGTAGTTTTTTACTACATCATTTGCAATGATTGCTGTGCACTTGTCATCACAGTCAGTCATTCCTGGATCATTTGTAGTGAATTGCACTTGTCATCACAGTCAGACATCTCTGGATCATTTGTAGTGATTTGCACTTGTCGTCACAGTCAGTCATTCCTGGATCATTTGTAGCGATTTGCACTTGTCCTCACAGTCAGACATCTCTGGATCATTTGTAGCGATTTGCACTTGTCATCACAGTCAGACATCGCTAGATTATTTGTAGTGATTTGCACTTGTCGTCACAGTCAGACATCACTGGATCATTTGTAGCGATTTGCATTTGTCCTCACAGTCAGTCATTCCTGGATCATTTGTAGTGAATTGCACTTGTCGTCACAGTCAGACATCTCTGGATCATTTGTAGCGATTTGCACTTGTCGTCACAGTCAGACATTGCTAGATCATTTGTAGCGATTTGCACTTGTCGTCACAGTCAGACATCGCTAGATCATTTGTAGCGATTTGCACTTGTCATCACTGGATACTTTGCACTAATAACCAATCAACCCTGGTTGCAATCCATGTAATTTGTCATTGGTTCACCTGTAGACACAAACAGGTGTGTTTACTGGTGTGTGACAGTCGTGTGTGTCTCTACATTGTCACAGCGGAAGAGCGGGAAGGTAAACTTGTCACGCGCACAGTCTCCATGCCCTCAGTGCGGCTCACAACCAGCATGGCCAAAGGCGTGTCATTTTACATGAAGAATCAGCCTCCATTGTCTGAGAACGAGGAAGAACCAGCAGGTAAGTGGAAGGAAACAGGAGGGGAAGGAAGACTCCTTTTAGGCTTGGGAAGGATATGAGCAAATGGCAAGTAAGACTTGGCACAATATCAAGTGTCACAGATGTTGCTATTAACTACTGCCTCTTCATGTAGGAGTCCGATATTCTACTAGTTGCCAGAACTCTTGACAGGCCTCACACACAATTGGAGATGTTTCACATAGCTCTTGGACACATGTTATATTGTTCTCTAAGATACATGTTATGTTATTCTCTAAGACACGTGTTATGTTAATCTCTAAGACACGTGTTATGTTATTTTCTAAGACACGTGTCACGTTATTTTCTAAGACACCTGTTATGTTATTCTCTAAGACACATGTTATTTTGTTCTCTAAGACACATGTTATGTTATTCTCTAAGACACGTGTTATGTTATTTTCTAAGACACGTGTTATGTTATTCTCTGAGACACATGTTATTTTGTTCTCTAAGACATGTATTATGTTATTCTTATATTGAGGAAGTGACGATTGTATAATGTGGGTAAGTTGAGTCAGGATATATGGACTCTGACAGGATGGTTGACAGTAAGCCTAAGAGCAGTCAGGACATATGGACTCTGACAGGATGGTTGACAGTAAGCCTAAGAGCAGTCAGGACATATGGACTCTGACAGGATGGTTGACAGTAAGCCTAAGAGCAGTCAGGATATATGGACTCTGACAGGATGGTTGACAGTAAGCCTAAGAGCAGTCAGGATATATGGACTCTGACAGGATGGTTGACAGTAAGCCTATGAGCAGTCAGGACATATGGACACTTCTCGTTTATGGATGAGTGTTTGTGGTGTCATATTTAGCCCCTCTGTCACTGTCCTCAGACACCCCTGTAGCCACCCACCATCGGGGTGCATCAATGGGTTTCTCGGACGTCGGCAAGTCTTCGGCGGACGAGATGAAGTCACCGACGACGCCGCGGATGACACACAGTCCCGACACGACTGACACAGATGACCCAAAGTATGTCCTCATGGTCTTCACACAGCTGTGCAAAACAAGTAGCTAATTAACCTGCGTGATTTTGTTTTCTTCAAGAAATGTATGTGTGTCATCTTTACACTGGCATTTGAGATTGTTTTCCAGCTCTGTGAAACTAGAAAATGTATACTTTGTTATCCGTGTTAGTAATAAAGTCATCTGTTGCTCTGTGAATGTTGTAAATGATAAGATTCTAAAGAATGGAATTCATTCACTGTGAATTATTACAACACGGTATGAGTGTTTGCGCCGTGCATTCCAGCTAGTAGTTCACTGTATGTTTCAATGATATTTGCATGCAGACATTTGTACACACATGAACACGCATGCATACATACCAGTGCATGTACGCTTGCATGAACATCTGCACGCATGCACTTAGGCTGTCCGCATGCCCACACACACATTTATGCATGAATCCATATGTATGTAGCTGGCACTGTACGTAGTTTTGAAGATTTGCTACAGCACATTCAAGGCTTTGTTCATGCTTGAGTTCTTATAAGGATGACAACTTGTTGTCCCCAGCAGAATTATTCTTTGGGATGGTTCAACATTTTTAACATTGCAACTGAAGTTTGACTTTTGTAGATGGGGTTGATATATAAAATAAATATTTCTTAGAGGGATGCACAAAAAATAAAAAATGTAAAATTGTTGTGCCGTCCCTTGGTTGTGCCAGTCTAGACGTCCTGCGCGGTGTTGGCTTTGTTGAGATTGGTTAATGCTTCACATAGATACCTGTAGCATGGCTATGGATTGATCCACAGGTGTAGTTGGCCAGTAATTAACACACGCTACTCTAGATGCTGTTTTTGCTAGTTAGTTGACTAGTTGTTCATTGGTTCATGGGCTGTAGTCCTCTCATCGAAAACGTGCATGTCCTCAGACCCAGGGCTAGCTATAATCAGTTTGCCGACCAAGTACACAGCATGCTGTCTTGAGACGGCCCCCGAGCATGCATGTTCTTAAGATGGCCCCGAGCATGCATGTTCTTGAGATGGCCCTGAGCATGCATGTTCTTGAGATGGCCCCCGAGCATGCATGTTCTCTGATAGAAACGACTTGTTTCTCGTCCGTCGTCTAAATTTAATGTGTTTTGCCAACAGGAAAAGCATCTCGGCTTTAAGCAGATCAGAAAGTATGAATAGCAAACGGGAGTCTCGCAAAAGTGTGCGCAGGACACGAAGGTATAAAACATTGTGACAACCTCCTCCCTGCTGTATCCCTCAACAGTTCCTTCTCCCTCTTTCTATATCCCTCAACAGCTCCTCCCTCTTACAATATCTTTCAACAGCTCCTTCTCCCTCTTTCTATATCCATCAACACCTCCTCCCTCTTTCTGTATCCCCCAACAGCTCCTTCTCCCTCTTTCTATGTCCCTCAACAGCTCCTTCTCCCTCTTTCTGTATCCCTCAACAGCTCCTCCCTCTTTCTATATCCCTCAACACCTCCTCCCTCTTTCTGTATCCCTCAACAGCTCCTTCTCCCTCTTTCTATATCCCTCAACAGCTCCTTCTCCCTTTTTCTGTATCCCCCAACAGCTCCTTCTCCCTCTTTCTATATCCCTCAACAGCTCCTTCTCCCTCTTTCTATATCCATCAACACCTCCTTCTCCCTCTTTCTGTATCCCTCAACATCTCCCTCTTTCTGTATCCCTCAACAGCTCCTTCTCCCTCTTTCTGTATCCCTCAACAGCTCCCTCTCTGTGTCTCCCTATGCCTCAACAGCTCCTTCTCCCTCTTTTTTTGTATCCACCAACAGCTCTTTCTCCCTCTCTCTCTGTCTCCCTCAACAGCTCTTTCTCCCTCTCTCTGTCTCCCTCAGCATCTCCTTCTCCCTCTCTCTGTATTCTCTCAACAGCTCCTCACAGTTTCTATATCCCCCAACAGCTCCTTCTCCCTCTCTCTGTATCCCCCAACAGTGCCTTCTCCCTCTTCCCGTATCCCTCAACAGCTCCCTCTCTCTGTCTCCCTATGCCTCAACAGCTCCTTCTCCCTCTTTTTTTGTATCCACCAACAGTTCTTTCTCCCTCTCTCTGTATCCCTCAACAGCTCCTTCCAGTTTCTATGTCCCTCAACAGCTCCTACTCCCTAGCTCTGTATCCCCCAACAGTGCCTTCTCCCTCTTTCTGTCTCCCTCAACAGCTCTTTCTCCCTCCGTATCCCTCAACAACTCCTCCCTCTCTCTGTATCCTGTATACTGTGTCGTTCCATCCACATCCCAAATGATCCCATTCGCAATGAATTTCTCCCAGTTTTCCCCACAGTCCACCAAATCTACCTTTGGCCTGTCATGTATCATTTCCATAAACATAGACTACATAATTTAGTGTTTACCTCTCAGGAAACTGTGGTTTATCTTCAAATATTTTGTTTGAATCTCTCGGTCTTCATCGGCGGACAGACTTCACTAGAAGAAGACAGAGAGATTCTGTCAAAATATTCTAAGACACAGCCACAGTTTGTCGAGAGGTAAAAATATGTAAAAATTTACATTCCAAGAAAGCAGAACGTCGGTCCACTCAGGGATAAGCTACTTATGTACAGAGTCCACCGAAGTGTAACATAGTGTTATGTATAACATCAACTGTGTTGTTAGAAGTATATGACTACATTTCTCTTCCTGGGACTTCTACGCTAGTTTGTGTTGACAATTAAACCTTCTCTTACAATGCTGTCATTATTTATGCTGTTCTACATTGCTCTGTGGGTTATTTGTCTGGGTGAAATAAAATAGGAACACATTCAAGATAAATAATTATAACTGTAAGTAAAATACATTAAGTTAAAACAGTTATGTGGTTGTAACTTATGGACATGGGCGTCTGCAATTATTTATATGAATTATTTATCTTGAATGGAATTATTTTGGACGTATATTAGTGAGCTCAAAGTATATGTTAGCATTACATCTTATATATATATATATATATATATAATATATATATAAGATGTAAAGCTAACATATATATATATATATTCTTTCTTGCCCCTCCGTGGAAAAATTTCTGTGGACGCCCCTGCTTGTATATAAAAATAAATAATGGAAACAGTTTTAATGAATGTAACAAACTGAGATCTAACTAACTAAGGAAATATGTTTAAAGGACAACTGACATTTGAATATATTCTTATAGCAGTGTGGAGCAATATAGAGCAGCATGTATAGGCGTCTTCATGTAACTGCGAGGGAGTGAATGTCTAGGGATTGTAACAGGGTTTCCACTAGCACTGCTTAATAGGGCTTCGTACACATCCAGTCTCGGTGGATGAGATAGTTATATACAATATACAATGCGTGCTGTTACGGCAACATATGGTCACCCATATGTTGACAGAAGTGTCCGAACATCCATTTGTGGTGGATTTTATCATGTTTTGGCTTTGCACTTCACTGCCAGCATGCTTGTTTGCAAAATTAATTGGCACACGTTTATGTACGTTATCGACTCATCCGTTGGTTATCCTTTCACTGCCGCAGCCCCTCAGCAGGTTAAAGTCATCTGTGTTAACCTTGGTTTGTTTCAGTCTGATACTTGTTCAGCAGGCTGATTGTTGCTTCTTAACCTTTCAGCGATGTGCAAGTTGATGAACAGACGTTGAAAGCACTCAACCAGTCAGGCAGCTCCTCAAATTCTAGTCTTTCTATCATTTCTAACAGGTAAGTTAATGTCATGTATGCCGAACAAAGCGTTGATCAATTTTGTTAAGTCAAACAGGTGTTTTATTTTTGTTCAGTGCCTTTGTAACACAATAGAAAATGAAGTGTAATTAGTTAGTATTAGTTAGTACTGATCCCTGTGCAAAACATTATTTTTGTTCAGTGCCTTTGTAACACAACAGTAAATGAAGGGCAATTAGTTAATATTGATTCCTGTGTAAAACAATGTTCTAGTAAATAAGCCTAAGTAACATGAAGAAAATACAAAATACAGAAAGAATCTAAACTGGATTAGCAGGTGGACAATAGCAGGTGGACATCGAACAACAAAGATTCAGGTGTAAACTGTATGTTACATCTTTAGCACAGGTAATAAACACTATACCTATGTTAAATGGAAGTGTTTGTTGTTGCTCTCCTCGTTATCCCTGAAGTCCGGGGTGAGGCTGGCACCGATACTAGCCGTCGATTTTTTTTTCCCATTCTTCACTGATCCCATTTCACTGCTGTCTCCACCACCCGTTTCCACTCCCCCATCCCTCACTCCTCCCCAAACCTCTCGATGCAGTGCTCTCATCTCGGTCTTCCTCTTCTCCTACCCTCCACTGTAAGCGCATTCAGTCTCGTCATCAACCGTTCCCCTTCCACTCTTTTCATGTGCCAACCTACTTTAACTGACTCCTCATCATCTATTGTTTTCACTCGCAGTTCTTCTCACCCAGTTTTTCCTGCAAACCTGCAGATCTTGTTTTTCCTTCATCGCCATGGTCTCTAGGCCATATAGGTAGGCTGGTGTTATGCATGAGCTAAGCACCTTTCCTTTTAGCTTTCAATATATGTATCTCCCATCACCCTTTCCATTTTCCTCTATGTATTCACCCCAGCTTGTATTCTCCTGTGAATGCTGTCTCCGTGCCACCGTCCCTGCAAACCACTCCACCCAGGCATGTAAAGCTGTCTCGTTGGTTCAGTTTCTTCCCTTCCAGTTTTATCTCTAGATCTTTGTTGCTGCCCAACCCAAAGCACCTCCATCTTCCGTCTTAGAATGTGTAAATAAAAGTTTTCTCTAAAAATCTGTTGTGTCATTGACGTTGATGACGTGTTGCCTTGTGACACCAGTAGGAGCTTTGATAGTCCAAGCAATTCCAATGAGGTGTTGAATGACATCAACTCCAACCCTGAGACACTGTCATCGACGGTGTCATCAGCATCAGCTGCCCAGCTTCAGCTCCAGAGGCATCATCACGATGACTCTGACTTTGAGGCTGAGATTGAGTTACCACCACTTGACACAATCATCCCTAAAGACATACTGCGCAAGCTGAAACCAAAGGAGAAGAAACGGCAGGACGTGTTGAACGGTCAGTCTGTCTGCTAGCAACTTCTAGGTTCAAACCTCTTAGCCCTCCTGGTTGCATAGATGCCAACCCAGAGGGTGCACCCCTGGAAGACTGGTAATGTAAATCTGTAAGATTGCAAATGAACCCATATGATTATCTATTTAATTTTGGTTAAATCATCAGACAAACTAGTACATATTTTTACCATATCTGGTCAAAATTCAGCAAAAATGGCAGAAGTTGTCTGGCGCATAAAACTATTCATACTTTCACTAATCACACGATCTAACGATCAAAGTCAATTCTTTCAATGATTTTAACAAAAGTACAAACTATTATTAAACCAACTGTGTGTATTACTTAACTACACACACCCTACAAACGTGAACATCAACGAACCTGATTCACAATGGGCTAAATCAGTTGAGGAGAGTCTTAATTGAGCTGTGGCGTGTTAATTGATCCGTGATGTGTTAATTGAGCAGTGACGTGTTAATTGAGCTGTGACTTGTTTCAGAGTTGATTCACACAGAGAAGGCCCATGTACGCAACCTGAAGGTGATGCACAAGGTGTTCCTTGCACCCATGAATCAAGAGTCGTGGATCCCCTTCGAACTAGTCAAATTATTGTTTCCAAATCTTGAGGAGATCATACAAGTGCATAGTATGTAACTTTGGATATTCGAGAAGTCACAGAATGGGTGCGTGTATGTTTGCAGCTTGTGAATGGATGTATGTTTGTGAACATGTGCACACAAAACATGCATTTTGAATGTTTTCAATATGTAGTGTTTGTGATTTTGTCGGCAGCAGTAATGATATAGGATGGAACACAACATGCTGATTTTAATGTTTTGAATTGAATTCTTTGATAATATTATATAAATTCAATTAAGGCAAGAAAAACTTCCTGTGATTGTGTAGAAAAATGAAGTATGATCTATGAAACAATTATTCAGACTATTCACTTTTTGGTGTTGAATGAAGATCACCATAAACAGCAATGAAACTAAGCTGTGTAAACCAAAATTGTCAGACAGATACAAAAATTAATCAAACTAATTTAATGTATTTATATTTCCAGGTGCGTTAAACAATGAATTCAAAGCCCGAAAGAAGATAAATCCTGTGATACAAAACATAGCTGATATTTTACTTAGCATGGTAAGTTCTTTTTGATGGCCTAAGTGCAGGGATAGTGATTGTGTTCATTGGTTGATGGCCTAAGTGCAGGGATAGTGATTCTGTTCATTGGTTGATGGCCTAAGTGCAGGGATAGTGATTGTGTTCATTGGTTGATGGCCTAAGTGCAGGGATAGTGATTGTGTTCATTGGTTGATGGCCTAAGTGCAGGGATAGTGATTGTGTTCATTGGTTGATGGCCTAAGTGCAGGGATAGTGATTGTGTTCATTGGTTGATGGCCTAAGTGCAGGGATAGTGACTGTGTTCATTGGTTGATGGCCTAAGAGCAGGGATAGTGACAGTGTTCATTGGTTGATGGCCTAAGAGCAGGGATAGTGACTGTAC
The DNA here is from genome assembly GCA_963662155.1 of Lamellibrachia columna. NCBI lineage: Eukaryota > Metazoa > Annelida > Polychaeta > Sabellida > Siboglinidae > Lamellibrachia > Lamellibrachia columna. The sequence goes on along the minus strand of OY759272.1, from coordinate 14,797,044 downwards.
GTTGGTTGATGGCCTAAGAGCAGGGATAGTGACTGTGTACGTTGGCTGATGGCCTAGGAGCAGGGATAGTGACTGTGTACATTGGCTGATGGCCTAGGAGCAGGGATAGCGACTGTGTACATTGGCTGATGGCCTAGGAGCAGGGATAGTGACTGTGTACATTGGTTGATGGCCTAGGAGCAGGGATAGTGACTGTGTGCATTGGTTGACAGCCTAGGAGCAGGGATAGTGACTGTATAAATTGGTTGATGGCCTAGGAGCAGGGATAGTGACTGTGTACATTGGTTGATGGCCTAGGAGCAGGGATAGTGACTGTGTACATTGGCTGATAGCCTAGGAGCAGGAATAGTGACTGTGTGCATTGGTTGACAGCCTAGAAGCAGGGATAATGACTGTATAAATTGGTTGATGGCCTAGGAGCAGGGATAGTGACTGTGTACATTGGTTGATGGCCTAGGAGCAGGGATAGTGACTGTGTACATTGGTTACAGTTCAGCGGAGAGGCGGGAGAGAAGTTCCGCACGGCCTCTGCCATCTTCTGCCGCAACCAGTCGCATGCCTTGGAAACGCTGAAGAACCGACAGCGGAAAGACCAGAAACTACAGCAGTTTCTTCAGGTCAGTCGATGAGATCTGTATGCCACATCAAATGTAGTGATAATTGAAATGTTATCTTCCAGAAAATTTGGACGAAGATGAAAAATTTATAGACTCTCAATAAGCCATTGGCATCCTTGTCCACTTGCCGTCTGGACCTTTTGCCTTGGATGGCAATCTTGTTAAACTGTGGTCACTTTCGTCATCAAGGAGTCCATTTACTCACATTGTTGATGGTGTTTCTCTTCTGTAGCATACACCTGTGGCTGCGGCCTGATGACACACATGTGGCTATGGCCTGATGACACACTTGTGGCCTGATGGCATACACCTGTTGCTGTGGCTTGATGGCACACAACTGTGGCTGTGGCCTGTGTGGTTGTGGCTGTGGCCTGATGGCATACACCTGTTGCTGTGGCCTAATGAGACACCTGTGGCTGTGGCCTGGTGACACACCTGTGGCTGTGGCCTGATGGCATACACCTGTTGCTGTGGCCTGATGAGGCTCCTGTAACTGTGGCCTGGTAACACACCTGTGGCTGTGGCCTGATGGCATACACCTGTTGCTGTGGCCTGATGAGGCACCTGTAGCTGTGGCCTGGTGACACATCTGTGGCTGTGGCCTGATGGAATACACCTGTGGCTGTGGCCTGATGGCACACACCTGTGGTTGTGGTCTGATGGCACACAACTGTGGCTGTGGCCTGATGGCATATGGTTGTGGCCTGATGACACACATGTGGCTGTGGCCTGATGACACACCTGTGGCTGTGGCCTGATGACGCACCTGTGGCTGTGGCCTGATGATGCACCTGTGGCTGTGGCCTGATTGCATACACCTGTGGCTGTGACCTGATGACACACATGTGGCTGTGGCTTGATGCCATGGCTGTGGCTTGATGACACACCTGTGGCTGTGGCCTGATGATGCACCTGTGGCTGTGGCCTGATGACGCACCTGTGGCTGTGGCCTGATTGCACACACCTGTGGCTGTTATATGTGCTGATGGCACACACCTGTGGCTGTCATGTGTCCTGATGGCACACACCTGTGGCTGTCATGTGTGCTGATGGCACACACCTGTGGCTGTCATGTGTGCTGATGGCACACACCTGTGGCTGTCATGTGTGCTGATGGCACACACCTGTGGCTGTCATGTGTGCTGATGGCACACACCTGTGGCTGTCATGTGTGCTGATGGCACACACCTGTGGCTGTCATGTGTGCTGATGGCACACACCTGTGGCTGTCATGTGTGCTGATGGCACACACCTGTGGCTGTCATGTGTGCTGATGGCACACACCTGTGACTGTCATGTGTGCTGATGGCACACACCTGTGGCTGTCATGTGTGCTGATGGCACACACCTGTATGGCGGTGTGTGTGTATAACTGAAAAAAGTTGCAATGATAATTCAGATTTGTTGTGATTTTACCTCCAGGAGCAGTCTCAAAATCCGATGTGCCGCAGGTTTGACCTCAAGGATCTCATACCAACAGCTATGCAACGGTTAACCAAGTACCCACTTCTGATAGAGAACTTGCTCAAGTACACGTCTTGTGAGTATTGCTGATGGTTTATGATGATCTCAAAACATTGATGTAGGACAAAACACAAGAATGGTTTCATCGTCTGTTCTTTCCTTTGTCTTACATCTCTGTGTTATCTCTGTGTTATCCCCCAAACATAGTTTATTTTCCTATCACAGTTCATGCGGCTGCTGACTTTGATCACAGTTCATGCGGCTGCTGATTTTGAGCACAGTTCATGCGGCTGCTGACTTTGATCACAGTTCATGCAGCTGCTGACTTTGATCACAGTTCATACGGGTGCTGTCTTTGAGCACAGTTCGTACGGCTGCTGATTTTGAGCACAGTTCTTGCGGCTGCTGACTTTGATCACAGTTCATGCGGGTGCCAACTTTGAGCACAGTTCATGCAGCTGCTGACTTTGAGCACAGTTCATGCGGCTGCTGACTTTGAGCACAGTTCATGCGGCTGCTGACTTTGAGCACAGTTCATGCAGCTGCCGACTTTGATCACAGATCATGCGTGTGCTCATTTTGATCACAGTTCATGCGGGTGCTCACTTTGAGCACATGTAGGCATTTTTGTGCTATGACAGCTGAAGTTCCACCTTGCCAAAGTTGCACACAGATGGATGTCAAATATGACCTGATCACGCGTACTTTGACCTGCAGCGAACACAGAGGAGCATCGCAACCTGCAGCGCGCCCTACAGTGCAGTAAGGACATCTTGAACTATGTCAATCAGGCGGTGAAAGACAGCGAGAACCATCAAAAGTTGGTTGAGTTACAGCGGCGACTTGTCATGCGGCCCATTGAGAATGCCATGCAGAATGTGCTGGCCGAGTACAAGGTCAGTGAGACAGCATAGAATCGATCAGGCGGGTTTACTGAGTGATGTAACAGGTTGTTATTACAAAACTACAGTGTTCTGTTATATTCAATGGGGACTTGGACACTGAAGCAGTGAATATGGGCCACCTTGTGTAGTACACTTAGTCAAAACATTGACAATTAATAATAAATTTTATTTATGAAATGAAACGTTTGTAAAAATGAGATGAATGATAAATTGCTTGTCTGGACATACCAAGCTAATTTAGGCGAGTGATTTGTTAGTTTTGTTTCATCTATCTGGTGGCGCCACCGTTCACTGTTGTCCAGATTTTGATTTAACAAGATTGCCATCCAAGGCAAAGGCCCAGATGGCAAGTGGACAAGGAAGCCATTGGTTTATCGAGAGTCCAACATTTTTCATCTATGTGTAACCCGCCCTCCTGAGATATGTGTCAACCTTGTTTTTAAACATATTCACTCTGCTAGCAGTTACACAATCTGTAGACAATTTGTTCCATTCATTGATTGTCCTCTGTGAGAACGAGTACTTCCTGATATCAAATCTACACTGATCCTTTACTAATTTTACCTCATGTCCTCTAGTTCTACTATCTTTCTTGAGTGATAAAAAATATTTCTATCAATATTTTCATACCCATTCAATATCTTAAAAACTTCAATTTGATCTCCTCTTAACCTACTTCATGCAGACCTTACTTCTCACACACGACCGAATCACACCCTCCGTTGTCTCGGCTGTGAACCCTATATCACCCCAACATACATTTTGCAAAGGCCAACAGTGCCATTGTTCTTTATATGAATGTTGTCACAATGTTGTCACAATGCATGGGGCCTAATTAACCAAATCACAAAAATTATGGGCACTAACGCTAAACCACACGACAGGAAATAAAATAATAATAATAAAATATGAGATTTATGTAGCGCCACAATCACCTGTAGTGTAAAAATTAATGTAACAATAATGCAACTAAAAGTATACATGGAATTAAATAATTGCAATTATAAATTAAATTGAAGTGACCTTCTTTTGAAAAAACAAGTGTATCATTCATTCTGACTGAGCCGCGTCATAGACACTTCTGCAGTGGCTCATGAGAGATGGAGTCCACGGCAGGTTACACATTTACCCCCTGTTGGATCTTTTACTTCCCCTGGCATAAACACCAGATAGAAGGGACCAACGGCTTTTAGTGTACCCTTGACCAAAAGACCAGTGCTCTACCACGTAGACCACTGCCCTACATTTATATTTAGCTGCAAGTGTTCTCTGCTCTTCTCACTTCAGTTAGCGCGAGGATGTATTTGACTAATTCATTCCCTATTTTAATGATGTCCACTGCTTGTAGAATCTTGATCTGACCCGGCACAAGATGATCCATGACGGCCCACTGACATGGCGGGTCGGCAAGTCAAAGCAGATCGACCTGCACGTGGTTCTCCTGGAGGACATCCTTGTCCTGCTGCAGAAGGTGGATGACCGCCTGGTGCTGCGCTGTCAGAGCACCACTGTGGTCGCAGGCAAGGAGGACACCAAGTTCACACACAGTCCCATCATCAAACTCACCAATCTACTCACCAGGAATGTTGCTACTGGTAGGTTTGTCTGTCGGTCGGTCAGTCGGTCAGTCCGGTCCGGTCAGTCAGTCCATTTTTACATGGTTTTGTGCATTGTGTGCATGGCTCGAGGTTGGTGAAAGTCCAACAATAAATTTAAATGTCTAAGATTTGTCAGTTGGGTATCTTTGTGAGTCCATAGTAATGTTAATGATGAAAGTATTCAACTGGTTTCTGTATTTGCCAGCAAGTGAGGTATTTTCATGACTGCATCAGAATTTAGATTCTGGTAATGATGAATTCTTGAAATTATATCATGCAGCAGTGCTACACCACTCTTTCTCCTGTTTGGTTATTATAGCTTTCCAAAGATTGTTGTTTTCCTATTTTGTTTTACTTTTTAATGTGTAAAAGTTGATACATTTAGAAACATAACCATTTAATATAATTAGGATGTTGTCCCAAGGAACTTTCTTGTTTGCTCATTGTCTCTTGTAATGAAAGACCAGTCTTATGCAGTGTTTTCTCGCAACAGATAAACGGGCCTTCTTCCTCGTGAGCACATCGGGTCTTGGACCCCAGATCTATGAACTAGTCACAAACACTGTCGATGAACGGAAAAAGTAAGTGCAGCGTTTATTTCTTCAGGTTTTACATCATCTTAACAGAACAATGTTAAACAAATAAATACACTGCCTAACTGTTTAGTAGCTGTGTACAAAGCTGATGTCATTGGTGGTATGCAAAATGTAGACAATTTGTGTTTTTCAAGATGACGATTAATGTGTTTGTTTGATTTCTAGACAGTAGTTGTGCAAAAATCCTACTTGATAAAATTTATGTAAAATGAAACATGAACATTCTTATTGTAAATTTTATTATGTATGATTCTAGTTAGTTATGCTAACTATTATACATTTATAATATAGGGTCTGCAAAACAATATTTAAATATATATTAAACATGATGTTTTAGTCCGACTGAGAAAAGTAATCAACTGATGTCAAGTATTTAGTTGTTGGGATATTGGCTCATTTTGGCTCTGCTCAAATGATCATGGGTACAAAAATATCCTTTCTGTTTTTTTTTTTCAATATTGTCTTGCAAATAGATATAACTTACATTGAATGTCTAAACAAACAATTGTATGACAATAAAATAAATATATAAATAACTTTAAACAAGTTTTTCCAATAAACAGATATTTAATGTAAAATCCTCTAATTCTTCCAAATGTAAATCATGGTATATTAGGGCATAAAGCACACTGGATTGTCAAACTTCAAGAAGCTTACTTTGCTGCTCTCTCTCTCTCTCTCTCTCTCTCTCTCTCTCTCTCTCTCTCTCTCTCTCTCTCTCTCTCTCTCTCTCTCTCTCTCCCTCCCCAACTTGTCCCACAATTCCCTGTGTTCACATGCACAGTCGTGTCAACAGCTGAACTCAAACAGGTCAATAGAACCAGGCCATTCCATGTAATTTCATCCATTTACACACAGACTCCTGTCTCAAATTACGTTGAAAATATTTCTAATTGTCACCCAACTATCCTACTGAATAACACTGACATCACAGCTCTGCGGTCCAAGAAGTCTGCGATATATGGCCATTTCAGTGTAATTGATTGACCCAATTTGAGCTCACAAATTATAGTTTTATAATCTTGTAACTTTGATGGATGGTGTCAGTATTGATAGCCTGGTTTTTAATTTTAATAATCTTCTTAGAAGTGTAATCTGCTTGAATAACTAGTGTAGAATCTTCAAACTTCTGCTTTTGCAAAACGATAACATTTCCGAGGTGACAGTGTCAACATGACTGATAGACTTGTATAATGCTATGGTATTCACTACCCATGTGTCAACATGACTGATAGACTTGTATAATGCTATGGTATTCACTACCCATGTGTCAACATGACTGATAGACTTGTATAATGCTATGGTATTCACTACCCATGTGTCAACATGACTGATAGACTTGTATAATGCTATGGTATTCACTACCCATGTGTCAACAGGACTGATAGACTTGTATAATGCTATGGTATTCACTACCCATGTGTCAACAGGACTGATAGACTTGTAACATGCTATGGTATTCACTACCCATGTGTCAACATGACTGATAGACTTGTAACATGCTATGGTATTCACTACCCATGTGTCAACAGGACTGATAGACTTGTAACATGCTATGGTATTCACTACCCATGTGTCAACGTGACTGATAGACTTGTATAATGAGATGGTATTCACTACCCATTTGATGCCCGCTCAACTTTCTGTCTCATAATGTATGACAAAACGGCTGTTACACCAAACCCATGAAATAGGTATATTGGGTTTTTACAAAGTAGACATACTTTTTTCTACAGGTGAGTTAGACATTTGTGGTTTCTTGGACATTTGCCAAGCTGTTAAAGTTGGTAGTTTTATGCAGTAGCACACAATTCTGAATTGTGTTATGCTGCAGCTCTACTATAATGTGGAACCTATAATTATAGACTGAATGCCTGGGGCCAGACGACCCACCCAGCTAGTGTCAACCATACAGCAGTAGGCATTAATCCAGCAGCAGTCTAGATTGTACATGGCATTAATGGCTGTACACAACCAAGGAATTCCACAGATAAGGACTATCACCAGTAGCAACCATTACTTCATCTGGCCTATTTAAACACTCACTGTATTGAGTAATGAAGTCATAAATATTCAGTTTGTCATGTACATATTAAAATTTTTATTTTCATCTAAGTTGGCACCAAGTTTTTATAAATATTATGAAGTTATATATGTCCTTATAACCTTAAACAAGCACAATTTAACAAAGTGTGTAATGGCTCAGAAAGTAATGAAAAGTATGTTCTCATTCACGTGGGAAGGCAATGTTTTGATCAACTTATATGTTTAGTTACTTGGAGCCAGACGTTTTCATTTATAAATAAATAGAATTTGTGAAAATTAGGTTATGAATGCTGCTGCTAATTTCTCATGCCAAAGTACATATTCACAAACACAAAAGCTTCCTCCTTTGTATATCATAAAGCATTTGCCAAAGTTACACATGAGAAATCAGAAATGGAAAAATTAGCAACAGAGTGAAATGGAAAGTATGTAGAAAAGGAAAAACACATATCCAAAAAGGTAAGATGCAAAGTATAAAAGGGAAACAAGAGTTGTGCACCCCACCCTATATATATATATATATATATATATATATATATATATATATATATATATATATATATATATATATATATATACATATATAATATATGTGTATATATAATATATGTGTATATATATATATATATAATATGTGTGTGTATATATATATGCATATATATATATATATATTATATATATATACATATACATATATATATATATATATATATATATGTTGATATAACACCATTGAATTTGCCCTGGCTGACCTTTCAGGTATGTTAGGGTACAGGGTATTTCAGTTAAATTCCACACTACAATTGAATAAAGCCCTTGTGAAGTATTGTGAAAGTGCTTGATGTGCTCATGAATCAGTGTCAACCATGGGCATTCTTCAACTCTGGCAACAGCAATTGAAAGGCGCTGATTATTGGCTCAGCTGTGAGACTTTTATATTGAGTACCCTCAGTGGTCATGATCTCATATTCAGCCCAGAACCCAGGTGGTCAAGGTGTGACATGAACCTTGGGAGGACACTGTGTCCCTGCACTATACCCCACACTCTACCTTGGGAGGACACTGAATCCCTGCACTCTACCTTGGGAGGACACTGAGTCCCTGCGCTCTACCTTGGGAGGACACTGAGTCCCTGCACTCTATCTTGGGAGGACACTGAATCTCTACGCTCTACCTTGGGAGGACACTGAGTCCCTGCACTCTACCTTGGGAGGACACTGAATCCCTGCGCTCTACCTTAGGAGGACACTGAGTCCCTGCACTCTACCTTGGGAGGACACTGAGTCCCTGCACTCTACCTTGGGAGAACACTGAGTCCCTGCACTCTACCTTGGGAGGACACTGAGTCCCTGCACTCTACCTTGGGAGGACACTGAGTCCCTGCACTCTACCTTGGGAGGACACTGAATCTCTGCACTCTACCTTGGGAGGACACTGAGTCCCTGCGCTCTACCTTGGGAGGACACTGAGTCCCTGCGCTCTACCTTGGGAGGACACTGAGTCCCTGCACTCTACCTTGGGAGGACACTGAGTCCCTGCACTCTACCTTGGGAGGACACTGAGTCCCTGCACTCTACCTTGGGAGGACACTGAATCCCTGCACTCTACCTTGGGAGGACACTGAGTCCCTGCACTCTACCTTGGGAGGACACTGAGTCCCTGCACTCTACCTTGGGAGGACACTGAATCTCTGCACTCTACCTTGGGAGGACACTGAGTCCCTGCACTCTACCTTGGGAGGACACTGAATCCCTGCGCTCTACCTTGGGAGGACACTGAGTCCCTGCACTCTACCTTGGGACGACACTGAGTCCCTGCACTCTATCTTGGGAGGACACTGAGTCCCTGCACTCTACCTTGGGAGGACACTGAATCTCTGCACTCTACCTTGGGAGGACACTGAGTCCCTGCACTCTACCTTGGGAGGATACTGACTCTCTGCACTCTACCTTGGGAGGACACTGAATCTCTGCACTCTACCTTGGGAGGACACTGAGTCCCTGCACTCTACCTTGGGAGGACACTGAGTCCCTGCACTCTACCTTGGGAGGAAACTGTGTCCCTGCACTCTACCTTGGGAGAACACTGTGTCCCCGCACTCTACCTTGGGAGGACACTGTGTCCCTGCACTCTACATGTTTATCACAGTGGCTCTGGCAGACTTATAAGGTGGCTGTGATGATAAGTTAATCCTTTTCCTCAGCTTTTATGTCCGTAGAAGAATATCAGTATTTCAGTTCCTTTGGTTGCTACACAACAAGATCAAGAGTGGTGATGACACTATCGTCTTTAATACATATTTCAAATGAGTAAACTGAATGTTGTGATCAGATAACATCTGCTTTGTAGTAACTTTGTAGTGTCTTGCCTCATCACCATTGCTCCACTGTGTATTTGGTCGATGTCATATTTCTTACACATTTGTGGGAACCGGGTGGCTGGTGTACTTAGGATAGACCACAGCCAATGTCACGTAATATCTGGAGACAACTTGTGATGGCTTTGTCCATGTTCTCTGCCAGGCCTCTAGTGGACATGCTGAAGCGGAGAAGAAGCAAAGCAGTGACTTGTGTGGACTTGGTGAAGCAGTGACTTTTGTGGACTTGGTGAAGCAGTGACTTTTATGGACTTGGTGAAGTAGTGACTTTTGTGGACTTGGTGAAGTAGTGACTTTTATGGACTTGGTGAAGCAGTGACTTGTGTGGACTTGGTGAAGCAGTGACTTGTGTGGACTTGGTGAAGTAGTGACTTTTATGGACTTGGTGAAGCAGTGACTTTTATGGACTTGGTGAAGTAGTGACTTTTGTGGACTTGGTGAAGTAGTGACTTTTATGGACTTGGTGAAGCAGGTGCTTTTATGGACTTGGTGAAGTAGTGACTTTTGTGGACTTGGTGAAGTAGTGACTTTAATGGACTTGGTGAAGCAGTGACTTGTGTGGACTTGGTGAAGCAGTGACTTGTGTGGACTTGGTGAAGTAGTGACTTTTATGGACTTGGTGAAGCAGTGACTTGTGTGGACTTGGTGAAGCAGTGACTTGTGTGGACTTGGTGAAACAGTGACTTCAGTGCACTTGGTAAAGAAGCAGTTACACGTGTGCATTGAGCAGTGACTTTTAAAATAAATGCTGCCTTGTCATATTGTCCTGAGTTGTAACCCTGACAAGTTTCCGTGAGAAATGTTGCTTGGACAATTACATTTCCCCCTGAGCGGGTGTTATCAGGGGTTTGCTGCAGGCCCCTGTGGTCCCTGACAGAACCACTGCCCCCTGACACTGAGTCTGCACAGAGTGCCTACCAACCAGACCAGCACAAGAAGCAGGATTGTACTTATCTGATGTGGGCAGGTCAAGTTGCCTGGTATCAGTGCCACAATCACCAGTGGTTTGTGCACTGCCATAAAGACAGCTTTGTTTGTCCTTCCTGCTCCAAGCCTGGTGTAAATTCACCATGTATGAAGTTGTTCCAGCCCTGAGGCGTTTATGACTTATTTATGTACAGAAAGCACTGCAGGTCAACCAGGCCTTTATGTTGCAGCCCTGTACTGCCACAACCTGCCACCCCTGCAGGTGAAAACGTGGACTGTTCCACTGTGGCAGGTTCAGACTTAGTTGGTGTGTGACTGTGCACCCCAGAGCCTTAGGACTTTCAATTTAATGTTGGTATAGCAACTGAAGCCAGGTTTGTCTTCTGTAACATCCGTGCCATGCTAGGGAACTAGCCCTACCTCCGGGTTGGATAGGGGTGCATAGCGATGACATAGTGCATCATGGCATCCGGGCGATCCCCGGAGAAGAGAGCTGAGAAACGGGTGAAGAAGACCGCATCCCGACGTCATAGTGTCGTGTCAAGGTATGTCTGACCTACATATGACAGGTGACTTATTGTTGGTGCACTGACTAGTTATTAGTGATATCACAGCGAGACGCTGTGATTGATTTGGCACAGTCTGGTGCTGTCTGCAGAACTCACAAGAAGTGGCATTAGTTGATCAAGATGTGATTGACACTGTCCATATGGGGAAGTCATATTGCATATATCACTCAGGCAAACACTGCTCCTCCTCTAGCTATCTAGTAACTAGCTCTGTAAGATCTCTGCAGCAAACAACCACCACCTGTTTATGAAAGGTTATTCCTAGATGTATTTTTTTTTGTGATCTGACTCTCGCCAGCCAGTTGTCACCAGTTGGCTTATCCAGGCCAGTGCATTCATGTCTTGATGCAACAGATTGCACCAGGATAATCTGTCTAAGCTGTCCTGCTTCCTGTGTGTTAGAGACTGGTGGCTGTATTTAGATTAGTTTCCCTATCACTGATAGCAAGCATTGACAATTCCAGGCACTTGGGTCCAAGGCATTGCTTGGTTGGATCAGTAGTTTCATGTGATTGTGGTGAAACAACTAGTGCTGAAATAATGAAGTCCAGTTTGGTTTGGCACTGACTGGGTATCCCCTGGTAGCTCCTCTGTACTGTGGCTGCTGTGTTTATGCACTGTAACTGACTGGGTATCCCCAGGTAGCCCCTCTGTGCTGTGACTGCTGTGTTTATGCACTGTAACTGACTGGGTAGCCAGGTTTCCCCTCTGTGCTGTGTTTATGTACTGTAACTGACTGGGTATCCCCAGGTAGCCCCTCTGTGCTGTGACTGCTGTGTTTATGTACTGTAATTGATTGGGTATCCCCAGGTAGCCCTTCAGTGCTGTGGCTGTTGTGTTTATGCACTGTAACTGACTGGGTAACCAGGTAGCCCCTCAGTGCTGTGGCTGTTGTGTTTATGCACTGTAACTGACTGGGTAACCAGGTAGCCCCTCAGTGCTGTGGCTGTTGTGTTTATGCATGATGCTAGGTGGTGATTTGTCAAGGATTACTACCTGCTCATTAGCCTGGGTTAATACATGCAGAAGTTGCTCTCAGGGTCTTTAGGGAGAAGGCTCACTAGTGAACTGAACTCACATAGTATGAAAGAGAGGATTGCTTCAAAGTAGCAACAAAGTGTGTTGACAAGTAATCCCAGAGAGTGGACCACACATGCACGTGAGATATACTCTCCAAGCATAAGTCTCTGACATTGATCAGACATCACATATCTACATATCTGATCACCCAGGCAGCTCTCCTGTAGCACTGGTGTAGAATCTTCCTTGGTCACTCACGCATGACAAGGAGTCACTGAAGTGTGACCGGTGACAGTGATTTGCATGATGTCCTGCTGTGACTTTGCTGTTTGTACAAACACATGCGACTGGACACGCTCCATAAATATAGTTTACTTTGCAGGCCTGGGAGCATTCTTCAGACAAGAATTTTTAAATCCTTCCTAAATTGATTTAGCCCATTGCCAATCAGTTTCATAGATGCTCCACTTTGTAATGTGTCAATAGTAATAGTAATATGTGCAAACAAGTTTAATTGAGGTGGGACCTTTAACAAGATTGTCAACCAAAGCAGTAAGCTGCAGACGGCATGTTGACAAGAAAGCCATTGGATAATCATGTGTCCAACTGTTTTTCATATATGCGTGGCCACACCCATATCAGATATCTGTCAGTCCTGATCTAGACATCCATTGATTTATCATTCATCGTCTGTTAGAATGAGAACTTCCTCATATATAGTCTACACAGTCATTTTATTGACCCTACCTGTCTACATCGTGTCCTCTTGTTCTTCATCCTTAATTCATTTTTACCAGAGTGTTTCTGTCAATATGTTCATAACTATATTCAATATTTTACCCTAAACAAGTCTGTCAACCTTCTGGTCACAAGGGTTGTCAACCTCCCATTTAAAGGGTTGTTTTGAACCTGAGTTGTATTAATAAATCCATTTTGTTGATCTCTTTGTATTGTCCATGTCTTTGTCAGCTGTGATGCTGGTACATAGTACAACATTCCCATTTGTGTTCCCCTGGCCATGTAAACTTTGTTGATATACGCGTTCTTTAACCTTCCAAAAAATTTTTTTATCATCTGGCAATGCCAAAACTTGTTGAAATGGCGTTTTGGACAGGAATTTTGTATGTTTTTTTTAAGTATATCTTTGTGTGTTGTCATAATGAACTGCTTAGAATAACTAGCTGTTTGTTTGAATGGCCGGTGTACCTGCCAACAAAGGACCCTTTGTATTTCACCACTGTGTCACCATTGTCATGCACAAAGCAGCTTTGTGATGCCAGGTCATAGAGGGCAGCTGTGGGAAACTCAATCATTGTTAGTGTGAATTGGCGCCTTGGCGTTTCGTCATATCACATCTACGTCACACCGTCTCCGCAGTGATACTACCTGATGTACGCAGCAACAACACGAACATCCAGACATTTTGAGGCATCAATATGTTGCACACTCTGTGCCACACTGTTTGTTTCCCTTGGTGTTGATAATAGTGTACAGTTGACCTTTGTCATCTATGTCTAATCACACGAATAAGTGGGCTTCTTGTTTGATTTGATAGGGTGTAGTCATCTAGAAATGATGAAGTAATATAATTATTATGTAGCACGCGTGTTTTTATTCACAAACATTATTAAAATAAGTACATTTCACACTACTATTTGTTCTTCGTATTATTATAATTATCATCATTAGAATGCGCAGCAAATATATTAAATCACATTAATGTAAAAGGGAGATCAAAGTTGTGTTATGCCTGGTGAATGTGGGAATCTTACAGACCAGATGAAGAAAATGAAACACCTAGGTGTTGTTGTGGTCACCGTCAGACCATTCCACGACCTAGGTATGGTTGTGGTCACGGTAAGACCATTCCATGGCCTAGGTGTGGTTCTGGTCACTGTCAGACCATTCCACGGCCTAGGTGTGGTTGTGGTCACCATAAGACCATGACCATTCCATGGCCTAGGTGTGGTTCTGGTCACTGTCAGACCATTCCACTGCCTAGGTGTGGTTGTGGTCACCGTAAGACCATTCCATGGCCTAGGTGTGGTTGTGGTCACCGTAAGACCATTCCACGGCCTAGGTGTGGTTGTGGTCACCATCAGACCATGCCACAGCCTAGGTGTGGTTTTGGTCACCGTCAGACCATTCCACGGTCTAGGTGTGGTTACCATCAGACTATTCTATGGCCTAGGTGTGGTTACCATCAGACTATTCTACGGCCTAGGTGTGGTTGTGGTCACCATCAGACCATGCCACAGCCTAGGTGTGGTTTTGGTCACCGTCAGACCATTCCACGGTCTAGGTGTGGTTACCATCAGACCATTCTACGGCCTAGGTGTGGTTGTAAAGAGGCAACTTTAAAAAAGGTAACATCAGCTACCTTACATTGTGAGGCTGAGACAAACATAAAAACAGTGATCGAGTAATTATGGACCCCCTTAGAAAATAGAACCAGTGGTTCATATTCTATTATAGAATATGGACCCATCTGGTCTAAATTCCATAGGTGTCCATATTCTCCATGATACTCTATATAAGCGTGGTCCAGCGTGTCTGGTGTAATATGAGGGCTCGTACGTCAGTTGTAATATGAGGGCTCATGTGTCAGGTGTAATATGCAGGTTTCATATGTCAGGTATAATATGCACGCTCATATGTCACGTGTAATATGAGGGTTTGTATGTCAGGTGTAATATGAGGGCTCGTATGTCAGGTGTAATATGAGAGTTCATATGTCAGGTGTAATATGAGGGCTGCTCATATGTCAGGTGTAATATGAGGGCTCGTATATCGGGTGTAATATGAGGGCTCGTTTGTCAGGTGTAATATAAAGACTCATTTGTCCGGTGTAATATGAGGGCTTGTATGTCAGGTGTAATATGAGGGTTCGTATGTCAGGTGTAACATGAGGGTTCGTATGTCAGGTGTAATATGAGGGTTCATATGTGGAGTGTGAATGCATGGCCAGCAGTCTGCAGTGTGTGTCTGTGTTCCAGATGGTTCCGTTACATCACAGACGCCGCGGAGGCCTTCAAGAGCAAGGAGGTGAAGGCTGGGGTGAAGTTGGCCGTGCAGCCTGCCAGCCCAATCGTGCCCCCCACGCCCACCGTCACCATCCCCGACGTGGTGGAGGTGGACACAACGACAGAGGACGAGGACCGGCCGGAGAAGGAGGAGCGACCAGTCAGCTGGGACGAACCTCTGTAAGTGTCCATGTATCTCACTGATGTTGTCAAAATGATGCAATAGACGATGATCGTGATGCATACACATTAGCACTAGAAATCTACCATTGTGAGGCATTGCAGTGACGTCACAAACATATCGCAGTGACGTCATAAACATATCACAATGATGTCACAAACATATCGCAATGACATCATAAACATATCACAATGACGTCACAAACATAACGCAGTGACGTCACTAACACAACCTGCAACCATAGTTTTGTTCTTAGCCAGTAGGTGTCATACGTGTTGTGAATATTGTCTATTGTGTGAAAATGACACATAGTATTGTGCTCCTCAGATGTCATCTATTCCTGCTAATTGAGATTTATGAATTTAAAAGCCATATCATGTGAAAGCTATGTAGATAATTATTTAAGATTCCAGATTGTTGGTCAGTTTTGCAGCAAAGGCCAGTTTAACATTAAAGTTACATTCACATAAGCACTTCAGGTCACCGTCAGACCATTAGTTATCACTCAAAACAGTCAAATCCCAGCAATACAACAACAAACAAATACGAATGCTTATATTTCAGGTAAAAACTCATATACATACAAGTATTAAAATATAATAATGTTAACAATACGAATAAGTTTTAAAACGTAAAAAATAAATAAGTTAATAAATAAGTCAGTTAAAAAATAAACACGCGAGTCTCACATATTTATCCATTGTTATGTAGTCGGCTGGAAGCAGAACCTCCATCAGAGCCCCTACCAAAGCTCCAACTGGAGCCAGAGCCTGAACTGGAGCCGTCGCCAGTGTCAGAAACAGTGTCGGAGCCAGTGTCAGAGCCAAAGGAGCCAGAGTTGCCTGCATACGAGGTCAACAAGAGCAGCAGTAGCACAGACAGTCTGGAAACTGTGGATAAGGTGGAGGTCCACCAGCCACAGCTCATACAACCTGACGAAGTTACTGTGTCTGACACCATCTTCGTTGCCGAGACGACGGAGCCTGTCGTACCGGACACGACACTCTATGGTCAGTCATAGTCAATATTCTCAAAAGATTTAGAATCTGTAACTCAAGTTTTCCATAAATATGGTCACTCACGGAATATCTAATACCAAAATATTATGACAAATTAAAAAATTATAATGCAAACCTGCCAGTGTTGGCTGAGATTCAACATGGATTATGTTATACTTTACTGGGCCTATTCAGTAATTGTGACCCAGGTCAGTTTTGTCACCATATTTACTGAAAACGAGTTACAAATGTGTCTTTTCTGGTGTCTTGTCACCCACGGTAATATGGACCGCTTCTTTTGCATCATGGCGTCTGACCGCTGCATCATGGTGTCTGACCACAGCATCATGGTGTCTGACCACGACATCATGGTGTCTGACCACAGCATCATGGTGTCAGACCACTGCATCATGGTGTCTGACCACGGCATCATGTTGTCTGACCACAACATCATGGTGTCTGACCACAGCATCATGGTGTCAGACCACTGCATCATGGCATCTGACCGCTGCATCATGGTGTCTGACCACAGCATCATGGTGTCTGACCACGGCATCATGGTGTTTGATCATAGCATCATGGTGTCTGACCACAGCATCATGGTGTCTGATCACAGCATCATGGTGTCTGACCTCAGCATCATCATGTCCGACCATAGTGTCATGGTGTCTGACCACAGCGTCATGGTGTCTGACCACAGCTTCATCTTGTCTGAGCACAGCACCATGGCGTCTGACCACAGCATCATGGGGTCTGAGCACAGCACCATGGTGTCTGACCACAGTATCATGGGGTCTGACCACAGCACCATGGCGTCTGAGCACAGCACCATGGCGTCTGAGCACAGCACCATGGCATCTGAGCACAGCACCATGGCGTCTGAGCACAGCACCATGGCGTCTGAGCACAGCACCATGGCGTCTGAGCACAGCACCATGACGTCTGAGCACAGCACCATGGCGTCTGAGCACAGCACCATGGCGTCTGAGCACAGCACCATGGCGTCTGAGCACAGCACCATGGTGTCTGAGCACAGCACCATGATGTCTAACCACAGCATCATGGGGTCTGACCACACCGTCATGATGTCTAACCACCACAGCATCATGATGCTGTGATTTATTCACATATGATTTGTGTGACTGAACATTCAAGATAGACATTTATTAAAAGGCACTGATGCATATGCTAATGATAAAATATTCTTGCTAGTATACGATGTGCTTTATGCCCTTTACTGTGAATAAGTCGTATGAAATACGAGAATGTTTCTATGAGACTAATGTCTAGTCCAGACTAAGGCTGATATATAGAATAAATTAAAGACACAAATATGCTAAGCATGATCCTATCACTGACAGTGTTTAAGAGGGTCAAATGAGCCACTGTATGCCATTGTGCTTGTGTGTCTACAGAGAAACTGAGGGCGAAGAACCAAGAAGTCTTGAATGCAATGACAGACAAGAGGAAGCTGGTAGCAGAGATGCTGGCCATCCCAGCCGAACACTACGAGCACATAGCTGAGGTGAGTTCACTCTTTACACAAAAACATGCTAAGGAATATAAGTAAGAAGCTGATGAGTCTCCATCCATGCATGAGGTTGATTCCCGCTGTATTCGTCCAGCCGTGAACTTAGGTTTCATGTCTCAGACGTTGTGTGATGGACACATCCAACCAACCACACGGTGCAGATCAAAGTGGCCTTCCATTGTTTTGACTC
Source organism: Lamellibrachia columna (assembly GCA_963662155.1). Taxonomy (NCBI): domain Eukaryota; kingdom Metazoa; phylum Annelida; class Polychaeta; order Sabellida; family Siboglinidae; genus Lamellibrachia; species Lamellibrachia columna. The sequence continues at coordinate 14,779,002 of OY759272.1, read as the reverse complement.
TTCAACATTGATATGTTCTCAGACTGCTTCCTGTCTAAGAGAAGACAACCATTCTCCCAAGAACATTTCAGAATAGTGAAATGATCTGTGAACTTATTACTTTAAATCACACCGCATTGTTTGATACGAGTTCTGATCACTCCTGGTGGAGAAATCTGTCTGCAGAAATCTAAAATGTTGTTAAAGTTTCTGTTAATTTCGAACCCAGCTCAGATGTCTTGTGAGGTGACAGTGTGTTTGTGCCTGTATCAGATGTCTTGTGAGGTGACAGTGTGTTTGTGCCTGTATCAGATGTCTTGTGAGTTGACAATGTGTTTGTGCCTGTCTCAGATGTCTTGTGAGTTGACAATGTGTTTGTGCCTGTCTCAGATGTCTTGTGAGTTGACAATGTGTTTGTGCCTGTCTCAGATGTCTTGTGAGTTGACAATGTGTTTGTGCCTGTCTCAGATGTCCTGTGAGTTGACAATGTGTTTGTGCCTTTCTCAGATGTCCTGTGAGTTGACAATGTGTTTGTGCCTTTCTCAGATGTCCTGTGTGTTGACCGGAGAGAAGGAGTCCAAAGAGCTTCTATTGGCATCCATGCACCAAATGGACCAGCTTACTCAGCTGGTCAACAACGGTCTCAAGCTGACCCCCAAGGCTGGTCGAACTGAACATGGTAAGATTGATTGCAGTGCTGCCCTCTTGTGGCTCATAATTTTATATTTGCATGTTTTATCACAGTTGGTGACTTTAGTGTTTAGGTTACTAATATGTTTAAACACAATACATAACAATTGGATCAAGATATGGGCTAATTATGAAAGGCCAACATTACTAAATTCTTTATGTTTACGAGCCCAACTACATAGTTGTGCTTAGAACAATGCCTAATGTCTGACATCATCTGCAGCTGCTGACAGTGCTGATGCTTCTGCTGACAAGAGCAATGTGATGTTACATCTGCCATCCCAGCCAGTGCTGGATGCTACAAAGAACCTGAATGAGTTAATGACTCAGTTACTGGTGAGTCACTAACCAGTCTCTGTTTCTGTATTCAAATATTCTTGTGCTTTATCCAGAGAAGTTAATTTAACATAAAAGACAATTTACCTGTGCCTGTTTTACTGTTGACTCCATCCGATGCACAGTACCAATTGTTTTGTTCAGTACCAATTGTGACCTATCATCTAAGTTTAGTACCCATTGTTACCTGTTATCTTAGTTCAGTACCCATTGTTACCAATTATGTTAGTTCAGTACCCATTGTTACTTGTTATCTTAGTTCAGTACCCATTGTTACCTGTCATCTTAGTTCAGTACCCATTGTGACCCATCATCTTAGTTCAGAACACATTGTTACCTGTCATCTTAGTTCAGTAACCATTGTGACCCGTCATCTTTGTTCATTGTTACTCAGATGACCTAATATTAATACCCAGTGTTCCACACTAGAATGACTTGGCTTTTATATTACCCAGAGTGCCATGGTGCTTCGAGACCAGGAACACGAGGTGCTGAAGGCCGATCTGCAGGTAGCACAGCAGAAACTGGCAGAACTTGCAGCCATTGGTCACCACAATGTGCCAGGCGACCAATCAGAGGGTAGCAGTCGGCGCAGCAGTGCGGAGGTGATCGACGTGACTGACACGGGCAATGCCAGCAGCACCGACACAAGCCGCAGAGACAGCAGCGAGGTGTCACAGCCGAGTCGACCTGACAGCTTCGTGTCAGTTGACTCTTCGATGTCGGAGTCTACAGAGGTGCCCGACACACAGCGACACTCACAGACGTCATCTGTCGATGATGACTCGGGTTAGTGTGATTGCCAACACAGCCGGCTGCGTGTACCCACTAATTTATTTCTTCTGGAATTATGCAGCAAACTTTGTATAAAGCTTTATAGTTTCTTCCTTCATTTGAACAACTCTTGTGTAACTTAGTGAAAATACCTTGAGTCGGTTCACATTCTGCATACTTCGAATGTGACATTTGGTGATCACCTCTCAAGAAACTGCATGTATTCATTCCTAATATTTTCACTGACTTACTCAGTCTCCTTCGGCAGACTGGCTTGTGTCAAATGACCTTGTAACATGCCATAGCGAAGTCTGCTAACGAAGGCCATGTGTGTTGGCTAAAATGTTTGAAACGAAAACCATCACTTCATTGAGAGTTAATCGCCATGTCAAGTTAATACAAATAGTTTTCCTACTCAAAGAAATTTTTTTAGCACACAACATGAATCCAACTTGTAGAGAAGAACTATCAATAAAATGTCTTGTTGTTTTTTTATATGTTGTAATGTAATATAAGTTGTCATTGTGCTATGTACAATTTCTAGTTGAAAAGTTACCCAGCAATTAACCAGTTTAACAGCAGTTATTGTGTCAACAGTAGTCATTGTGTCAACAGCAGTCATTGTGCCAACAGCAGTCATTGTGTCAACAGTGTCTTCTTTGTGTCAGTGGTGTTTTCTTTGTGTCAATGGTGTTTTCTTGTGTTAACATCAGTCTTTGTGTCAACAGTGTCTTCTTTGTGTCAGTGGTGTTTTCTTTGTGTCAACAGCAGTCTTCTCAGTGACGTCCCTGCTGAACGACTCCACCACCGACACGCAGCCGCCGCCACCACCTGACCTAATTGAGCCAATCACAGAGCAGGTAGAGGATGACGATGAGCTAGGCTACAACCTGGTTGATGACCTTCCTCTTCCCCCACCTCCCCTGGAACACCTGGGGGAGGAAGGAGACAACGAGGACCAGACAGAGACGGACGAAGAGGACGAGGTCACGGAGGTGATGGTTCTTGCTCCAAACACCGACACCACCGACTCGACCGACACCGACTCTACAGGCACCACTGTTGTCGGAGCGAAGTTCTAGAGCCATCTGTAATTGCCAGGTCATGTGAGCTAGGTGGCGCTAGTTGTAGTGCATTGCACTGTGATGGCTAAGTGCAAGGTCATGTGATGTCACTTGGTACCACGAATGGTGATGCGACTTTGACAGTTACTTGTGTCAACACCACTGAATGGCATGGCATAAACGATGACACGGATTGATGCAGTGGCACATGTTGGATGTATGATCCACAACGGCACCGGAGCCGAACTTACGACAAGTGCTGTTGGTAAATCAAGAACTACTTGCAACTCTAGAACATCGTAGACAGTTGAACTGATGTTACTTGACAAGGTGATCAACAGCAGCATGTAGTCGTGTGTATGCACGTGTATATAAATACTTTCTTAGAACGTTTACCCAGACAGCTGTTCATTATTACACCATGGTAACTGAGTATATTGTCACCAAACTATTGCTGCCAGGTTTGTTGGTCAGTACTTTCTTGCACAGCGATCAATCAACCCTTTGTTCTTTCGTGGCAAACTGGTCGCAGATCTATAGCCAACAGGAATTCTTACAGGTTTCAAATATTGAAATCACAGATTTTATTGTTGGCATTGAAACCAAGTCACCAGTGGGGCGAGAAGAGTTGTCTCTGAGTTCTACCATTCACATTATATTGTAAGCACAACTATTCTAGATTCACAATATTGTTTCCAAATGACACATTTTAGCCACAGCGCTACTTTTACAACATTTCCATTTTAACATATCTAAAATTAAAAAACATCTTCAGAAGTTTGTACATGTTAGCCAAAACAAAAATGTGTGTATTTTTGCTACTTCCCGCAGTACCTGTTTCTATTTTTTAAATACACTATATTGCATCTAGTTTCCCAGTAGCAGTGCAGCTGCCTTGTTAACGCACGCAGTCCACCCTTGTTAACGCAGGCAGTCCACCCAGATCAACTAATTCAGAGTAATCTAAGGTAGACAGCCTTCTTGTGTGTATATGTTGTACAGTGTCGATATTACCATGGCAACCTTCTCATAACAACTGCCTCCACTGCAGTTGCTAGCAACCCAACAGTTCATTATGGGGCCCACTGTCAAGCATCGCTTTCAGTTAACATGTAAATATAATTAATGATAAATGTATCTCTGGTATTGCCCATAGCAAGCACTCTCTAGTTGGCTCGCACTAATTGTTCTAATGTTCACACAGAAACGTGATCTTCTCTCACTGTTCTGCAAACAGCACTGCCCCTGCACCCGAGAAGTCTTGTACTCGAGCAGACTAGCCTCTATGCTAGAGCTGAGTACACACATGTACGGCCTTAACTTTGTCGCTGCAGTCTCTTGTCCAGTCACTTCTGGCCGCACACACGACGCACAATGCAAACTCTCGCTGGCAACGTGTGCTGCTCACTTTGTATAAAATTACTTGATTCTATATTTTAGTATATATATCTGTCGCAGATACGTGTGCAATGCAGGCAGAGGCCAGGCCTTGTGTATAGTATGACTGTGGGCGGAGTGCCATCTGGTGAAACCAGGAGCTGCCAATGTCAGCGGCCATGTATTGCTACTGGTGCCATACATACGTCGCTAGGAGTGCCGTTCTACATGTAACAAAAGTAAATATGTTTTGTATCATGAATGTGTATATTGTCTTTCCTACAAATAAAAAGGAAACAAAGGAAACAGTTGTTCTGTGTTGTTCTAAATTATGTTCTTATATAGCGCAGTATCCAGTATTGGGACTATTCAAAGCACTTTACATGTCACCCCCTGGCAGACCTGTTCATTCCAACACCAACTCGACTTCTCTGGGAAGCATTCAGCCATGCTGCAGTTACTGCATAAAGACTGTTCGTTCACATATCCACCACTGTCTATAGCCAGGTACTCATTTATACAGCTGAGTGAACTGTGGCAACGTTGGGCAAACAAAAGACTTGAGAGTCCAACAGTCTAACCACTGTGCCACCCGATTTATTCTGTGTCTACATTCAGTCTCGTTTGCAGGTCTGAAGAGCGCAGAATTGACAGTGACCCCCGGAGTAAAACACAACCACAAATCACTAAAGATTGCTACACTGATTTTTATATAATTAGAAACAATTTGTCTACACACGATACTCATAAGATGTGCCCATGTGCCCACACATTACAGATGCATTTACCTACACTGGGGCCTGACTACACTTGCCTTGGTATTCTTACAATGCTTATACACTTTCAGAAGTTCCCATACCTGCATGATGCATGATAATTGAAATATAAATGAAAAAAAACGATACGCAGATTTCAAATTGTCAACCTGTTTACGAAAAAATTATTCTTGATAAAATAGTGTAATCTGATTTAAACCATCCACTGAGAAGAGCATGTCTGATGAAGTGGTCGTGTTATTGAAACCTCCCATTACAACGACCGCTCCCTAAATGTGTTGACATATTTTCACCTGTCTGCCATTAGTACATTCTCAGTTGGTCTATATATAGCAGGTGGTATTCATGATTAGTTCTGACACAGTCAATTGTCTACAAGTTCAATGTTCCATGTGGTCCAATTCCGAATGCATTCGAGTAGACAGCCGAGGTTCAGTTTTTGCTGAGGTCTGTCACTCTGTAGATGTCTTGTCTTCTCTGCTTCATCAGTGGCATCTGACCTCGCACCTTCTTCACAAAGTCCAAGTCTAACAAAGATGATCAGAGATGGTGGCCATTAAAAGTGATCTCTCAAGACAAGTGGTCTCCCTTAGCAGGTCATTAATATTGAGAAAGGGATCAAAAGAAACCAAGAGATCGGTCTCTCAAGATAGGTGACATCGACAAGAGGGCCAAGGGGAACAAAGCGGGCGGTCTCTCAAGGCAGATGGTCTCCCATAGTAGGTTAATTGACATTGAGAAATTAACCAAGACATCAGTCTCTCAAGACAAGTGGTCTCCCATAGCAGGTTAATTGACATTGAGAAATTAACCAAGACATCAGTCTCTCAAGACAAGTGGTCTCCCATAGCAGGTTAATTGACATTGAGAAATTAACCAAGACAGCAGTCTCTCAAGACAAGTGGTCTCCCATAGCAGGTTAATTGACATTGAGAAATCAACCAAGGGGAACCAAAAGATCAGTCTCTCAAGACAAGTGGTCTCCCATAGCATGTTAATTGACATTGAGAAATGAACAAAGGGGAACCAAGAGATCAGTCTCTCAAGGCAAGTGGTCTCCCATAGCAGGTTAATTGACAGAGAAATGAACCAAGGGGAACCAAGAGACCAGTCTCTCAAGACAATTAGTCTCCCATAGCAGGTTAATTGGCAGAGAAATGAACAAAGGGGAACCAAGAGATCAGGCTCTCAAGACAAGTGGTCTCCCATAGCAGGTTAATTGACAGAGAAATGAACCAAGGGGAACCAAGAGATCAGTCTCTCAAGACAAGTGGTCTCCCATAGCATGTTAATTGACATTGAGAAATGAACAAAGGGGAACCAAGAGATCAGTCTCTCAAGGCAAGTGGTCTCCCATAGCAGGTTAATTGACAGAGAAATGAACAAAGGGGAACCAAGAGATCAGGCTCTCAAGACAAGTGGTCTCCCATAGCAGGTTAATTGACAGAGAAATGAACCAAGGGAACCAAGAGATCAGTCTCTCAAGACAATTGGTCTCCCATAGCAGGTTAATTGGCAGAGAAATGAACAAAGGGGAACCAAGAGATCAGGCTCTCAAGACAAGTGGTCTCCCATAGCAGGTTAATTGACAGAGAAATTAACCAAGGGGAACCAAGAGATCAGTCTCTCAAGACAAGTGGTCTCCCATAGCATTGAGAAATGAACAAAGGGGAACCAAGAGATCAGTCTCTCAAGACAATTGGTCTCCCATAGCAGGTTAATTGACAGAGAAATGAACCAAGGGAACCAAGAGATCAGTCTCTCAAGGCAAGTGGTCTCCCATAGCAGGTTAATTGACAGAGAAATGAACCAAGGGGAACCAAGAGATCGGTCTCTCAAGGCAAGTGGTCTCCCATAGTAGGTTAATTGACATTGAGAAATTAACCAAGACATCAGTCTCTCAAGACAAGTGGTCTCCCATAGCAGGTTAATTGACATTGAGAAATGAACAAAGGGGAACCAAGAGATCAGCCTCTCAAGGCAAGTGGTCTCCCATAGCAGGTTAATTGACAGAGAAATTAACCAAGGGGAACCAAGAGATCAGTCTCTCAAGACAATTGGTCTCCCATGACAGGTTAATTGACAGAGAAATGAATGAAGGGGAACCAAGAGATCAGTCTCTCAAGACAAGTGGTCCCATAGTAGGGTAATTGACATTGAGAAATTAACCAAGACATCAGTCTCTCAAGACAAGTGGACTCCCATAGCAGGTTAATAGACATTGAGAAATTAACCAAGACATCAGTCTCTCAAGACAAGTGGTCTCCCATAGCAGGTTAATTGACAGAGAAATCAACCAAGGGGAACCAAGAGATCAGTCTCTCAAGACAAGTGGTCTCCCATAGCATGTTAATTGACATTGAGAAATGAACAAAGGGGAACCAAGAGATCAGTCTCTCAAGGCAAGTGGTCTCCCATAGCAGGTTAATTGACAGAGAAATGAACCAAGGGGAACCAAGAGATCAGTCTCTCAAGACAAGTGGTCTCCCATAGCAGGTTAATTGACATTGAAAAATGAACAAAGGGGAACCAAGAGATCAGTCTCTCAAGGCAAGTGGTCTCCCATAGCAGGTTAATTGACATGGAGAAATGAACAAAGGGGAACCAAGAGATCAGTCTCTCAAGGCAAGTGGTCTCCCATAGCAGGTTAATTGACAGAGAAATGAACCAAGGGGAACCAAGAGATCAGTCTCTCAAGACAAGTAGTCTCCCATACCAGGTTAATTGACAGAGAAACGAACCAAGAGGAACCAAGAGATCAGTCTCTCAAGGCATGTGGTCTCCCATAGCAGGTTAATTGACAGAGAAATGAACCAAGGGGAACCACGAGATCAGTCTCTCAAGGCAAGTGGTCTCCAATAGCAGGTTAATTGACATTGAGAAATTAACCAAGACATCAGTCTCTCAAGACAACTGGTCTCCCATAGCAGGTTAATTGACATTGAGAAATCAACCAAGGGAAACCAAGAGATCAATCTCTCAAGGGTCAAGACAGGTGGTCTCCCATAGCAGGTTAATTAACACCGAGCTAAGGCAAAGGGGAACCAAGAGAGCAGTCTTTCAAGACAGGTTTTCTCCCAAAAGAAAGGCCTCCCATAGAATTAATGATATACCTTGGACAAGACAGTTAATAATTGTGTCTGTAGATATGTAGTTCACATGATTTCAGGATTGAGTTTACTGGATGCCTAGAACTTATCTTCAGATTTTGTTAGAATGTTTTAATCACCAATGATGGTATCTAGTATTAGATACTACAAAACTTCAGTTATTGCCAGAGAGCCAGCCACAGTTTGTTAAATGTTCCACTTTGATACAAGAAACTTTTCTAAGCCGAGGTTTTTCTCACATCTGTCAGTCAGTATACTGGTAGTTTAAAAACACCAAAATGACCAGTCATGTTTTAGTGTTAGTCACTTTGAAATGTTTGTTGAACTCACCGATATCTCCATACACAATTGTTTCTTCATGTCCGGCTTTTCCAATTATTTGTCCCCTGAAAAAAAAAAACATACAGGCATTTATTGATACCACGAACCCTTCAGATCAGATCTGAGTACTTTTATCTGGCTATTCTAAAAATAATGTCAAAATCTGTATCCTTCAATTTTACAATCATCCATAACTTAATGAAATTTACATTAGTGTTATAATATAACTTATATCAAAGTTATAAGAACAAAGAGTAACTTGCCTCATGTATAAGAACAATAGAAAGTCATTGGTACAATGTAATACAAGCCAGTCTAACACAGCTAGAACGGATACGTAATCAATTCTTGACAGTTATAATAAAAAATTACTTAAACCTTCAAGAAAGCCATTAATATATATATATATATATATATATATATATATATATATATATATATATATATATATATATATATAGTAGTGCTATATTTAGAACTGAAAAGGTCATGGTCCACATGATAATGTTTAATGATCAGACCCAAGGAATAGACCATAGAACACAATGGCTACTTCAAGGACGCAATTCTAAACATGATGTTGCTTAAAGCGTAACATGTCTTTAGAAAATAGCTAATATTGTCGTGGTGTGTCTTTTGATCCCACAGTTGGAGCACACACTGAGAAACACATTTCTAAAAATGATAACTGCTCGTGAAGTAAAAATTCTTGGTTTATGCTGTTAAAACAAACATTTACCTGTGATTGATAAATGGCCAATGAAATCTTTCTAATAAATAAACCATACACACATTTTGCAGAAACGATTGGCATTAATATTGTCAATTTGTTCAAATAAGATGTATTGGTCATAACCCTGGCCACCCTATCGGAACTAGCAGACCTCAGTCCACGTTTGACAACTGGTCAGTCTGTTGTCCTCGTTGACTGAAATCACTGACCGAACCCCAGGGTTTGTTTGGAGATTACCAGGGATCTGCAAGGCTGCTGTATCCCCAGATGACATAGTCAGCAGTCTCATCCCTGGCAGGTGACACCATGGCAAAGTAGAGCTGGTTGTCAGATGCTCTGGCCCGAGTAAGAAGCTCACAATGGGCTGGGCCCGTCGTCATGCTGAAGGCACTTGGGAAGACAAGCAACTCACATCCTGTGCACAAAGTATAATACTATTATAATAATAAATACATTTATATATAAATAGTATATAAATAAACATTATATATAAATAGTTAGTTAATTAAATAAATAAGTTAAAATCTTATGTATTTAAATTCAGTAAAATATAGATATACTAGCCGAGTTACCCGGTGTTGCAAGGGACGAAAAGGCAAGGACTGCAAGAGCCTAGGACTCCTTGCACCACCTAGTCTAGTTGTGGAAGGGCAACAACTGGAAGAGCCTAGGACTCCTTGCACCACCTAGTCTAGTTGTGGTAGGGCAAGGACTGCAAGAGCCTAGGACTCCTTGCACCACCTAGTTTAGTTGTGGTAGGGCACCGACTGTGAGAGCATAGGACTCCTTGCACCACCTAGTCTAGTTGTGGTAGGGCAACGACTGCGAGAGCCTAGGACTCCTTGCACCACCTAGTCTAGTTGTGGTAGGGCACCGACTGTGAGAGCATAGGACTCCTTGCACCACCTAGTCTAGTTGTGGTAGGGCAACGACTGCGAGAGCCTAGGACTCCTTGCACTACCTAGTCTAGTTGTGGTAGGGCAAAGACTGCAAGAGCCTATGATTCTTTGCACCACCTAGTCTAGTTGTGGTAGGGCAATGACTGCGAGAGCCTAGGACTCCTTGCACAACCTAGTCTAGTTGTGGTAGGGCAATGACTGCGAGAGCCTAGGACTCCTTGCACCACCTAGTCTAGTTGTGGTAGGGCAATGACTGCGAGAGCCTAGGATTCCTTGCACTACCAATTTAGAATTTTTTAGTAATCAAACCATCCCCGGTCATGCATACAAAATTGACAGAAATACGAGGGAACAGAAAGAGTTACAAAATAATTGATGTTATAGAAATAGTAATAATAATAATAATAAATAAAATAATAATATACTTTAGTTATTCACCATAAAATCTGGGACTAGTTCACGGGTGATTACAAATTCGGCAAACTTCTAAGAAACATAAAGATGCTTTTATGAGAAATAAATAATAAAAATTAAACTTAAGAAACAAAATTCTAGTATGTATATGTACATACATGTATGTATGTATGTATGTATGTATGTATGTATTTATGTATCTACATACATACATACATACATACATGCATACATACACATACACATACGTATCTGACCGCGCTGTATGCGAGGCGCGTTAGGTGTTCTCATATCTGTCACCAGGGAGCTATGAAACAACAGCTATCGTCGCCCGCTGCACCAAGTCCATGAACGCTGTCGAAGCCCTATGTGCTTGCAGCACTGTCTTATATGCCAACATGCAGTTTATGGAACTTATTAAACTTATTATACTAGCATCAACAAATGATAGTGTGTATTCATTGCATGTCACACGAAAAAGTGAGTCTTTAAAAATCACATAAAAGTAGTTAAAGACAAAAGTAATTATCTCAAGATGAAGTTATGCACAAGTAGACAATGCAACCAATAAGGAATTTTAATTAAGCAATGAACAACAAAAATATACTTTATACGTGAAATAAGACTAAGTTGCATTAATAAGTACACTAATGTTACATGAAGCACAACTCTTACACACTGATCCAATGACAATGAATCTAGTTACCTTGGTCCACGTAGAGCTTGGAGAACTCTGGGAATCGTATGTCAAAGCATATCCCAAGGCCAACCTTGCAGTAAGCTGAAAGAAATGAGACCAGCATTGAGATTGCAGTAGTGCTGTCAACTGGTATATTACAGTCAGCTCCTCCAGGTTCATTCATTACATCGAAGGGGTGCTGTTGGGTTCCGTTGGGTGCTGTTAGGTTCCGTTGGGTGCTGTTGCATGCTGTTGGTTTCTGTTTAGTGCTGTTGGGTGCTGTTGGGTGCTGTTGTGTGAGGTTGGTCGCAGTTTGATGTTGTTGGGCTCTATTGGGTGCTGTTTGGTGTTGTTTGGTGCTTTTGGGTTTTGTTTGGTGCTATTGGGTGCAGTTTGATGTTGTTGGGTTCTGCTTGGTGCTGTTGCATGCTGTTGGGTTCTCTTTGATGCCGTTGGGTGCTGTTGGGTGCAGTTTGATGTTGTTGGGTTCTGTTGAGTGCTGTTGGGTATTGTTGGGTTCTGTTTGGTGCTGTTGGGTTCTGTTTGATGTTGTTGAGTGCTGTTGATTGCAGTTTGATGTTGCTGGGTTCTGTTGGGTGCTGTTGTGTGCTGTTGGGTTCTGTTTGGTGATGTTGGGTGCTGTTGGGTGCAGTTTGATGTTGTTGGGTGCTGTTGGGTGCAGTTTGATGTTGTTGGGTTCTGTTCGGTGCTGTTGGGTTCTGTTTGATGTTGTTGGGTTCTGTTCGGTGCTGTTGGGTATTGTTGGGTTCTGTTTGGTGCTGTTGCGTGCTGTTGGGTTCTGTTTGGTGCTGTTGGGTGCTGTTGGGTGCAGTTTGATGTTGTTGGGTTCTGTTGGGTGCTGTTGGGTATTGTTGGGTTCTGTTTGGTCCTGTTGGGTGCTATTGGGTTCTGTTTGATGCTGTTGGGTGCAGTTGGGTGCAGTTTGATGTTGTTGGGTTCTGCTGGGTTCTGTTTGATGCTGTTGGGTTCTGTTGGGTCCTGTTGGGTTCTGTTGGGTCCTGTTGTGTGCTGTTTGGTTCTTTTGAGTGCTGCTGGTTTCTGCTGGGTGATGTTGTATTTACTCGTACCAGTATTGACTTGGTGGGAACTGCTGTTAATTGTCACAGACTGCTCAGTACGTCTAACCTTTATACAGATCAGCTTTACGTAAGTATCGTCATATTAGTTTATTGCGTTATTTTCTAACATTAATAGTAATTATGTCACAATAAACAGTTTTATTTGAGGATAAATGCTTGGCTGAGTATGTGCGCACTTTAAGAGCCATAATAAAAATAAATAATACGTGTGTCAAATGTGGCGAAGGCATCGCCAGGAGTGAAGGTCTTTGACTCCGTGACGGTGATTTCCCCGGGGATGTCTGCATCAAACAGATGCATCTGAAACAATTATTTCTTCAATCACTTCACATCAAATTACTCACCACATTCAGAAAATTCCTATGGACATGTAAAGTATTCCACACACGTTCAACACACTTGCTTCCACCAACCTAATCAACTTCAAAGATATAATTTATCGTGGAAAAAAGAGGCATGTTCTCATTAAACATGTAATTTATGAAAACAATTGCAGACCTGAATAATGATCTGCTCCCTGACTTCCACAATAGAGAGATACTTTTTAAAATGTACAGCTAATGTCACATGTATAATTGTTTACTATTGGATCACTGTTCAATTCTCGAGAAAATTATTGACACGTCCTAAATAAAGTAGTTGACTGAATAGAGAATGTGACATTTTTAGATTGGATCATATAATTAGGATCAGCTTGGGCCTGTTGATGTGAGCTTAGCGTGATCTCTGAATGATCTACCAGCTTAAATTGATTTCTGAATGATCTACCAGTTTAGAGTGATCTCTGAATGATCTACCAGCTTAGAGTGATCTCTGAATGATTTACCAGCTTAGAGTGACATTTGAATGATTTACTAGCTTAGAGTGACATATGAATGATCTAACAGCTTAGAGTGATCTCTGAATGTTCTACCAACTTAGAGTGATCTCTGAATGATCTACCAGCTTAGAGTGATCTCTGAATGATCTACCAGCTTAGAGTGATCTCTGAATGATCTACCAGCTTAAAGTGATCTATGTGTGATGTACAAGCTTAGAATGATCTCTGAATGATGTACCAGCTTAGAGTGATCTCTGAAAGATCTACCAGCTTAAGGTGATCTCTGAGTGACGTGCAAGCATATAGTGAACACTGAATGATCTACCAGGTTAGAGTGATCTCTGAATGATCTACCTTGCTGAACGTGGCAACGAGGGAACCTTCAGGGTTGAACACAGTCGTAGTGTTGTACAGCTTGCCGTTTTTTTTCTCTGGTATTGACCCTAGGGTAAACATAGAGGGGACTGGGTAAACACAGAAAGGACTGGGTAAACATAGAGGGGACTGAGTAAACATAGAGGGGATTGGGTAACCACAGAAAGGACTGGGTAAACATAGAAGGGACTGGGCAAATGCAGAGGGGACTGGGTAAACACAGAAAGGACTGGGTAAGCACAGAGGGGACTGGGTAAACATACAGGGGACTGGGTAAACATAGAGGGATTGAGTAAACAGAGGGATTGGGTAAACACAGAGGGTACTGGGTAAACATATGGGGGACTGGGTAAACACAGAGGGGGACTGGGCAAACATATATGATACAAGCAAGAGAAAATATTCACAACAGGTACAACACTTATGGGCTAAGAATAAAACTAAGGTTGCAGGTTGTGTTTGTGACGTCACTGTGATATGTTTGTGACGTCTTTGCGATATGTCTGTGATGTCATTGTGATATGTTTGAGATGTAATTGCGATACGTTTGTGATGTCATTGTGATATGTTTGTGATGTCATTGTCTGAAACTATTTTCCGAAAAAAACTCAAAACATATCTATTCCAAATTGCATTCCCACCATAAATGTTCGGTTGTCCCTCGTTCTGATACTGACTTTTGCGCGTCCCTGTTTATGATTACGCTTACTGATTCTGTTTTGTTGCGCCTCTGAGCTCAGGTTCCTGAGGATATAGGCGCCATAGAAGTCAATTATTATTATTGTTATTATTATTATTATATGTTTGTGATGTCATTGTGATATGTTTGTGATGTCATTGCGATATGTTTGTGATGTCACTGCGATATGTTTCTGATGTCATTTCGATACGTTTGTGATTTCACTGTGATATGTTTGTGACGTCATTGCGATATGTTTGTGACTTCACTGTGATTTGTTTGTGATGTCACTGTGATATGTTTGTGATGTCATTGCTATATGTTTGTGACGTGATTGTGATATGTTTGTGATGTCATTGTGGTAGAGAGAGTATTGGCCTAATTACTCGCTCACGCGTATGGATACACCAACCACATGACCTAGAGCCAGCCTCTCTCGATTTCCAAGTTAGCTTGTGTCGTTGTGAGACCTTTGCGCTGCAAATATTTCCGAATTTCTATTGTTACTGATTATTCGTTATCGCTGAATTTGTTGATTTTATTGCAAGATCAGTTTTGTTGTTCGGTTTATTCCGATCCGTTTGAAAAATCCCACCCTCCCTCCCTAATATTGTGTTAACAGTTGTTACCCAGTGTTATCTAATAAATCAAGTGGTGCATTATGTAGGGATACACTGTGAAACACTGAAGACAGAGAGGTAGTTCACAAAGTTTTTGAATTTTTTGACGCTTTTCCCTGTTATAGTTTGGTACACGAGGTTCTGCATTAACGCTTTTCCCTCCACTGAGTTTTCAGTAGTGTACACAGGGTTTTTAGTGCGGGTACTTTTTACGAGTACATTTGTGTGGCTGTTTGGCCCTACCTCTCGGTCTGATGTGTTAGTAGTTACTGGTTGACTAATATCGAGATATGTAACACCTTTATACATTGTGTGTTGTGTTTCCATAATGTTCATTATGAATTGTTCAAGAATGTTGGGTGGTTAGCCCACTTTTTTCATTTACCATGTTTGGCTGGGGGATCGAGTACCCCAGCCTTTCTGTTTGTACATATATATATGTATGGTTAATTCACGGCGGAGTGACCCCCACCGATACCATGTGAATTGTATATAAGTCAGTAGTGGTACAGATAGTACTGGTAGTGGGTAGCTGATAGGCATGATTTACTAATTATGTGTAAACACCTTTTGGGGGCCGGCATGCTTGCTGAGATTATTGGATGTATCTTATTTTGATGGTGTATGCTTGCCTAATTTCATGCTCCTTAATTAATAAATCTAAATGTCATTCTTTGGCCTATTTCAATCTACGCTGGACTTGTGTTGTTATTTTGCATAAACATATTGTGTTTGCATGGACTCTGCTTAGAATCAATATTACAGTTAATATACTGTAAATATACACAGCATGTCCTATTCCCAAATAATGGGTAATTCCTTAGAATCAGTGGCCTCATATCTATTAATTCCATAGAATCAATAGCCTCATATCTATTAATTCCATAGAATCAGTGGCATCATATCTATTAATTCCACAGAATCAGTGGCTTCATATCTATTAATTCTGTAGATTCAGTGGCCTCATATCTATTAATTCTGCAGAATCAGTGGCCTCATATCTATTAATTCCGTAGAATCAGTGGGCTCACATCTATTAATTCTGTAAAACCAGTGGCCTCATATCTATTAATTCCATAGAATCAGTGACCTCATATCTATTAATTCCATAGAATCAGTTACCTCATATATATTAATTCAATAGAATCAGTGGCTTCATATCTATCAATTCCGTAGAATCAGTGGCTTCATATCTATTAATTCCATAGAATCAGTAGCCTCATATCTATTAATTCGTAGAATCAGTGGCCTCATATCTATTAATTCCATAGAGTCATATCGATGGTAGGCTCACTGATCAGTCAATAGAAGGAAAAGTTATAAAAAGATTTTATAAATGTCCACTTCTGGTCAATGATGTGTCCAATTGGGGCCCGTCCAGTTGCACCACTAGCTATGTCCTCCTAGCTCCCTGTCCCCAACACTCGTACCTGCTACAAGGAAGACATTGTTGTCCTTGGCTGCCTGGGAGTAGGCCTCAGTCGACTCTCCTGGGATTGACTCAGCAAAGTCAGCAAAGTACTCATTGCCATATGGTGAGTTACAGCATTCCTGCAAAGATGAGATGACAAGCATGAAAACTAGAAACAAAGTACTAGTCTCTATGGTTTCATATTCATTAAACAACAAAATAAAGGAATAGTTTTACATCAGCTAGACAGAGATAACTTTACTGCTGCCATTCTAACTCAACAGTGCATTGTTGATCTGGTAACAAACCAGAATATTTGAATAATTTTATTTTGGCTACACATACATTTTAACATACTTACAATATGATTTGAGTCACTGACTATACAAATAGCGGAGCAACCAAGGAGATCCTCTAGAAACCCTGCGGGGCTTATGACGAGGACCACCCAGAAGTAAATCAACATGTTTTGTTTCCTTAGGCTTAAGCCAGAAACATATATTAAGCAACACTATTGCAAGTGAAATACAATATAATATTTTTTTTTAAATTCCTTAAATATGAACATACAAATTGTAATTAGAATTTTATGAATAAATACTACACTAATAACCTATCTAATTGTTGCACATGAATAAATTACAATGTGAACATGAACACATTAAGTAATGCATGAACCATAAATACATTAAATACTACATGAACATCAATACATGGTTTTCTCTACCATGTAACAATAATGATAGATGTAGAGTATATATTTCATGTATCGATGGAATCAATACATGAACAAATGGATACAAATGCTCAAAAGTGATCTTAGTGATCTTTGATGGTGCAAAGTACTGCAACAAGATGACTGCCTGTAGAATTGACCGTCAGAGTGACCACGACTGACCATGTACTGACCGGCATAATGACCATGTACTTACTGGCAGAAGG
Source organism: Lamellibrachia columna (assembly GCA_963662155.1). Lineage (NCBI taxonomy): Eukaryota > Metazoa > Annelida > Polychaeta > Sabellida > Siboglinidae > Lamellibrachia > Lamellibrachia columna. The sequence continues at coordinate 14,761,903 of OY759272.1, read as the reverse complement.
ACCATATGCTGACTGGTAGAATGACCATATACTGACCAATAGAATGACCATGACTGACCAGTAGAATGACCACGACTGACCAGTAGAATGACCATGACTGACTGGCAGAAAGACCAGGTAGAACTGACTGGTAGAATGATCACGTACTGACTAAAAAAATGACCATATACTGACCAGTAGAATGACCATGACTGACCAGCAGAATGACCAGGTAGAACTGACTGGTAGAATGTTCATGTACTGACTAATAGAATGACCACGTACTGACCAGTAGAATGACCATGACTGACCAGTAGAATGACCATGACTGACCGGTAGAATGACCATGTTGGCGCCCTGTTTGGCTGCCTCAGCCACAAGGGAGGTGGCCCGCTCCAGGTTGGTCTTCTTGACATCGCCCACGGCAATTTGCACCATCGCCAGACGGAAGCCTGCAAACACAAAACACAATTGATTTCATTAAATCCCTATGATGACTTAGACCTTTTCACTCCTTGGCAGAGCATAGGCCTTTCCGCCGGACACAGTTTTGGGCTTGCATTTCTGCATCATGCTTTTGTCATCTGTGCTTCCACTTCTGTGCGCCAGGTGTTTCTCGCTCTTGTCCTTTTGCTTTGAAGGTTCCACATGGACGCCCAACTGCAATGTGTCATCTGGCATGCTGTCAAAAGACCAACATGTGAAACAATTTAATCCCTTTAAGTTAAAATCACTGATTGCGGCATATTGAAAACAGGAGCAGATAGTGGACCTGTTGTGTTCTGGTAGGTGACACAACTACACATTCACGCCCTACAGCTCTACACTATATGTGGTCTTGCATTGTGACAGATAAACTGCATCTTTCCTGTTAAAAAACACCCATAAAACTCTGGTATGCAAGTAAAACAATGTCCAAGATGCCACCAACAAGGATAGTCGAGAAACTGCCAACAGGTCAGGTGTACAGATTGAACAATCATATGTAATAAAATCATCAGTAAAAACAAAACACTAAGAATTCTTACCATGTTTTAGGTCACAGGCCTCCATGTTGGCTGCACACAAAGTGTTATGTTCACAGCCTGTGCCAACTGTGACTGTGACTCCTCTACTGTACCTAAATAGGTTGTACGATAGCGCTACGTGAAGTATATGAAGGCAAAGTTCAACAATGAATCCATGGATGTTGACACAAGAAATATGTCATAGAAGTATGTGTAAATGAGTTTACTTTACATTGCATAATCGAATCAGAATATTCAGTTTATTTCACTGTTCACATCGGTGGTCTAATGTGGGGAGCACTGGTCTAATGTGTGGAGTAGTGGCCTAATGTGGAGTGGTCTAATGTGTGGAGCCATGGTCTGTGGGGAGTGAGGAATGATGGTCTAATGTGGGGGCAATGGTCTAATGTGGTGAACAGTGGTCTAATGTGGGGAGCCATGGTCTAATGTGGGGAGTGTTGGTCTAATGTGGGGTGCAATGGTTTAATGTGGGAGTGATGGTCTGATGTGGGGTACAGTGGTCTAATGTGGAGTAGTGGCCTAATGTGGAGTGGTCTAATGTGTGGAGCCATGGTCTGAGGGGAGTGAGGAATGATGGTCTAATGTGGGGGCAATGGTCTAATATGGTGAACAGTGGTCTAATGTAGGGAGCCATGGTCTAATGTGGGGAGTGTTGGTCTAATGTGGGAGTGATGGTCTAATGTGGGGAGAGATGGTCTAATGTGGGGAACAGTGGTCTAATGTGGGAAGTCATAGTCTAATGTGGGAAGCGGTGGTCTAATGTGGGGAATGGTGATCTAATGTGAAGAACGGTGGTATAGTGGTTAGAGCACCTGCCTGTCAATCGAGGGAAGCTGTTTCGATTCCACCTCTGCTGTTTCCAATTTGGACAATATCGTTCGCCATACTTTGCCTGTGTCTTTTGGAAGAGACACTAAAAGCCATTGATATATTGGTAAGAAGATACATTTGTTAGTTGTGGCAGAAGAAAATTATTAAAAATAAAAAAAAATTCTTGTGCGTAAATATTATGTAGACATTTGTATGTGTTTGTACTAAATTAATCAAATGACATGTTTGCCACTGTATTTCTAGCAACTAATACACCTTAAGTGCCCATTACACACAACATAAACATTACACACAACATCAATACTGATACAACAGATTTTAACCAGCACACAATGATAATGTAGTATTCTTGAAAGGCGTCTTGCTGTCATTTGCAGAACAAAAACTGAAGAAATTGTCATTGTTTAGATTTTGTTTTAACTTGCTACTGGTAGCATCAGCTAATGTTACTACACAAATATTTGAGTGTTACACCACCATTTTAAATATTGTCTGTTTTTATCTATTTTATTTTATGTATGTTATGATTTAAATATAAAAAAAAAAATCCTATGTACAAATGTAAATATCTGTTGTATGATTGATATGTAAATGATGAGTGAATAGCTCGGCCATCGAAAATAGTGTACAACTAAGTATGTTACCGAGTGAAAATAAAATTATCAATCAATCAATCAATCAATCAATGTAACAGCATTAGAAATTTGCAATTGACAACATTGTTGACATACAACCCAAACAGAATGATGTTCAAAGTACTACACACACTGTACTGTGAAAATTATATTTTGGTACACATCAACCTCAAATATTGCAACATTTTCCCCCCAATAATCACAATTTGTCCTACAACATAGAACTCAGGGACAATGATCCTTCTACTGGGGACAATGTGGGTTGTGGGTTGTGGGTGGAGTGTTGTGGGTCGAATGTTGTGGGTCGAGTGTTGTGGGTGGAGTGTTGTGGGTTGAGTGTTTTGGGTTGAATGTTGTAGGTTGAGTGTTGTGGGTCGTGTTGCGCATTGAGTGTTTTGGGTTGAGTGTTATAGGTGGAGTGTTATGGGTTGAGTGTTGTGGGTGGGGTGTTGTGGGTGGAGTGTTGTGGATCGAGTGTTGTGGGTTAGGTGGTGTGGGTTGAGTGTTGTGGGTTGAGTGTTGTGCATTGAGTGTTGTGGGTTGAGTGTTGTATGTTGTGCATTGAGTGTTGTAGGTTGAGTGTTGTATGTTGAGTGTTGTGGTTCGAGTGTTGTGGGTTGGGTGGTGTGGGTGGAGTGTTGTGGGTTGAGTGAACAGAATACGTGGCATCCCTCTTCCACAATCAGTATCATAGGTTAGCCCCAACATGTGCAAGAAGGAGACTTTCAGTCAGACATGCTGACTAAGATGAAGCCACCACTACAGTCTGTACTGACAACACCTAGGCTGAACCCTTGGAACAATTAGGTGGACTTTTTTTTCAATCACTCTAGGTGCAGATATTAAAGACAAAATTATGTGAATGGCATTAATTTTATACTTTAATTATCAAAATTGACAATTCCCTGGTATATGACAAGCATGGTGGGCCACCTCGCTGCTTTTTTTTACCACCTCACCCAATACAAAAGGATAACACACAAAATCATACAAAAGTTCACATATTTCCAATGTGGTCCCCAAGTTGTTGCAGGCTAACACCATTACACATATTTATTTCTGTCCCCTTTTAACTTCAATGGAACAAGTTGAAACCTTCAAAATGCACCAGAATGCACCATTTTGAAGTCTTGGCCAGTCCACCCCTGGCAGTCGCCCCACCACCTCACCCAGTCCACCCCTGGCAGTCGCCCCACAACCTCACCCAGTCCACCCCTGGCAGTCATCCCACCACCTCACCCAGTCCACCCCTGGCAGTCGCCACACCACCTCACCCCACCACCTCGCCCAGTCCACCCCTGGTGGTCACCCTACCACCTCACTCAGTCCAACCCTGGTGGTCACCCCACCACCTCGCCCAGTCCACCCCTGGTGGTCACCCCACCACCTCACCCAGTCCACCCCTGGTGGTCACCCTACCACCTCACCCAGTCCACCCCCGGTGGTCACCCCACCACCTCACCCAGTCCACCCCTGGTGGTCACCCTACCACCTCACCCAGTCCACCCCTGGTGATCACCCTACCACCTCACCCAGTCCAACCCTGGCGGTCACCCCACCACCTTTTATCACAGTTGGTGATTTTAGTTTTAGGTTTTATGGTAAATTTTTTATGTACGAAACTCACTTTATTAGGAATTCTTCCTTGCAATTTAAAAAAAAAATTTACTCATACTTCAGCTGCACAAAATGGAAATATTATGTTCTCAGTACATAAAACAGTGTTCTTTTTATGTAGTATTGTGCAACCTGGTGTGTGGCCTGATGTGTGGCCTGATGTGTGGCCTGGTGTTTCATGTTGTAGTTACATTGATTTCACTGAACTAACACAATTAGTTTCACAATGCTGCCATAGGCATTATATTGACAGGAGTTGGAGTTATATAGGTGGTGACTCTTCAGTCAGAGAGGAATAACTGTTGGAATTTGTTGCCCGATTATATTATATCTGCACGCTATACTAATGTGTGCAACACAACAGATAACAATTGGATCAAGATATGGGCTAATTGTGAAAGGCCAACATAACTCAATTCTATAAGTTTACGAGCCCAACTACATAGTTGTGTTTAGAACAATGCCTAATGTCTGACATCATCTGCAGCTGCTGACAGTGCTGACGCTTCTGCTGACAAGAACAATGTGATGTTATATCTGCTATCCCAGCCAGTGCTGGATGCTACGAAGAACCTGAATGAATTAATGACTACTAACGAGTACTGGTGAGTCACTAACCAATATTCAGATACTCCTGTGCTTTATGAGAAGTTAATTTAACATAAAAGACAACTTACCTGTGCCTGTTTTTACTGTTGACTCCATCCGATGCACAGTACCAATTGTTTTGTTCAGTACCAATTGTTTTGTTCAGTACCAATTGTTTAATTCAGTACCGATTGTGACCCATCATTTTAGTTCAGTACCAATTATTACCTGTTATCTTAGTTCAGTACCCATTGTTACCTGTTATCTTAGTTCAGTACCCATTGTTACCTGTTATCTTAGTTCAGTACCCATTGTTACATGTTATCTTAGTCCAGTACCAATTGTGACCTGTCATCTTAGTTCGGTATCCATTGTGACCTGTCATCTTAATTCAGTACCAACTGTTACCCGTTATCTTAGTTCAGTACCATTGTTACCCATTATGTTAGTTCAGTACCCATTGTTACCTGTCATCTTAGTTCAATATCCATTGTGACTCATCATCTTAGTTCAGTACCCATTGTTACCCATCATCTTTGTTCAGTACCCATTGTTACATGTCATCTTAGTTCAGTACCCATTGTTACCCGTCATCTTAGTTTAGTACCCATTGTTACCCATCATCTTAGTTCAGAACACATTGTTACCTGTCATCTTAGTTCAGTAACCATTGTGACCCGTCATCTTTGTTCGGCACCCATTGTCACTCAGATGACCTAATATTAATACCCAGTGTTCCACACTAGAATGACTTTGCATTTCTATTACCCAGAGTGCCATGGTGCTTCGAGACCAGGAACACGAGGTGCTGAAGGCCGAGCTGCAGGTAGCACAGCAGAAACTGGCAGAACTCACAGCCATTGGTCACCACAATGTGCCAGGCGACCATTCAGAGGGTAGCATCCGGAGCAGCAGTGAAGAGGTGATCAACATGACCGACACGGGCCATGCCAGCAGCATTGACACAAGCCGCAGACAGCAGCAAGGTGTCACAGCCAAGTCGACCTGACAGCTACGTGTCAGTTGACTCTTCAATGTCGGAGTCTACAGAGGTTACTGACACACAGCGACACTCACAGACGTCATCTGTCAACGATGACTCAGGTTATTGTGATTGGTGACACAGCTGGCTGCATGTACCCACTAATTTATTGTTTCTGGAATTACGCAGCAAACTTTGTATAAAGCTTTTATAGTGTCTTCCAACATTTGAACAACTCTTGTGTAACTTAGTGAAAATACCTTGAATCGGGTCACATTCTGCTTGATTCTAATGTGACATTTGGTGATCACCTCTCAAGAAACTGCATGTATTCATTTCTAATATTTTCACTGACTTACTCAGTCTCCTTCGGCAGACTGGCTTGTGTCACATGACCTTGTGACATGCCATAGCGAAGTCTGCTAACGAAGGCCATGTGTGTTGGCTAAAATGTTTGAAACGAAAAGAAGAGTGGAGAATTGACACTGATCCCCCAGAGTAAAACACAACCACAAATCATTAAAGATTGCTACACTGATTTTGATATAATCACAAACAATTTGTCTACAAACGATAAGATGTGCCCATGTGCCCACACATTATAGATGCATTTACCTACACCGGGGCCTGACTACACTTGCCTTGGTATTCTTACAATGCTTATACACTTTCAGAAGTTCCCATACCTGCATGATGCATGATGTATGATAATTAAAATATAAATGAAAAAAACGATACGCAGATTTCAAATTGTCAATCTGTTTACGAAAAAAATTATTCTTGATAAAATAGTATAATCTGATTTAAACCATCTACTGAGAAGAGCATGTCTGATGAAGTGGTCGTGTTATTAAAACCTCCCATTACAATGACCGCTCCCTAAACGTGTTTTCACCCGTCTGTCATTAGTACATTCTCAGTTGGTCTATATATAGCAGGTGGTATTCATGATTAGTTCTGACACAGTCAATTGTCTACAAGTTCAATGTTCCATGTGATCCAATTCAGAATGCATTCGAGTAGACAGCCGAGGTTCAGTTTTTGCTGAGGTCTGTCACTCTGTAGATGTCTTGTCTTCTCTGCTTCATCAGTGGCATCTGACCTCGCACCTTCTTCACAAAGTCCAAGTCTGACAGAACGAACAGTGATGATCAGAGACGATTAAAAGTGATCTCTCAAGACAAGTGGTCTTCCTAAGCAGGTCATTTGATATTGAAAAGGGGATCAAAAGAAACCAAGAGATCAGTCTCTCAAGATAGGTGACATTGAGAAATGAACGAAGGGGAACAAAGTTGTAGGTCTCTCAAGGCAGCTGGTCTTCCATAGTAGGTTAATTGACATTGAGAAATGAACCAAGGGGAACCAAGCGATCAGTCTCTCAAGACAATTGGTCTCCCATAACAGGTTAAGTGACATTGAAAAATTAACCAATAGATCAGTCTCTCAAGACAGGTGGTCTCCCATAACAGGTTAATTGACAGAGAAATGAACCAAGTGGAACCAAGAGAACAGGTTCTCAAGACAAGTGGTCTCCCATAGCTGGTTAATTGACATTGAGAAATTAACCAAGACATCAGTCTCTCAAGACGAGTGGTCTCCCATAGCAGGTTAATTGACATTGGGAAATGAACCAAGAGATCAGTCTCTCTAGACAAGTGGTCTCCCATAGCAGGTTAATTGACATCAAGACATGAACCAAGGGAAACCAAGAGATCAGTCTCTCAAGGGTCAAGACAGGTGGTCTCCCACAGCAGGTTAATTGACATTGAGAAATGAACAAAGGGGAACCAAGAGATCAGTCTCTCAAGACAGGTGGTGTCCCACAGTCGGTTAATTGACATTGAGAAATGAACCAAGGGAAACCAAGAGATCAATCTCTCAAGGGTCAAGACAGGTGGTCTCCCATAGCAAGTTAATTAACACCAAAATAAGGCAAAGGGGAACCAAGAGAGCAGTCTTTCAAGACAGGTTTTCTCCCACAAGAAAGGCCTCCCATAGAATTAAATATATACCTTTGACAAGACAGTTAATAATTGTGTCTGTAGATATGTAGTTCACATGATTTCAGGATTGAGTTTCCTGGATGCCTAGAACTTATCTTCAGATTTTATTACAATGTTTTAATCACCAATGATGGTATCTAGTATTAGATACTACAAAACTTCAGTTATTGCCAGAGAGCCAGCCACAGTTTGTTAAATGTTCCACTTTGATACAAGAAACTTTTCTAAGCTGAGGTACCGTTGCTAAAAATAATATTTCAGAAAATTTCTCACATCTGTCAGTCAGTATACTGGTAGTTTAAAAACACTAAAATGACCAAGTCATGTTTTAGTGTTAGTCACTGTGAAATGTTTGTTGAACTCACCGATATCTCCATACACAATTGTTTCTTCATGTCCGGCTTTTCCAATTATTTGTCCCCTGAAAAAAAACAACATACAGGCATTTATTGATACCACGAACCCTTCAGATCAGATCTGAGTACTTTTATCTGGCTATTCTAAAAATAATGTCAAAATCTGTATCCTTCAATTTTACAATCATCCATAACTTCGTGAAATTTACATTAATGTTATATCAAAGTTATAAGAACAAAGAGTAACTTACCTGATGTATAAGAACAATAGAAAGTCCATTGATAGTTTGTTTACACCATACTTAAAGGGATTGCACCATTCTTAAAGGATATATATATATATATATATATATATATATATATATATATATATATATATATATATATATATATATATATATATATATATATATATATATATATATATATAAATATATTACAGTAGTGCTATATTTAGAACTGATAAGATCATGGTTCACATGATAATGATTAACGATGAGACCAAGGAATACACCATAGAACACAATGGCTACTTCAAGGACGCGATTCTAAACATGATGTTGCTTAAAGCGTAACATGTCTTTAGAAAATAGCTAATATTGTTGTGGTGTGTCTTTTGGTCCCACAGTTGGAGCACACACTGAGAAACACATTTCTAAAGATGATAACTGCTCGTGAAGTAAGAATTCTTGGTTTATGATGTTAAAATAAACCTTTACCTGTGACTGAAAAATGGCCAATGAAATCTTTCTAATAAATAAACCATATACACATTTTGCACAAAAGATTGGCCTTAATATTGTCTATTTGTTCAATTAAGATGTATTGGTCATAACCCTGGCCACCCTATCGGAACTAGCAGACCTCAGTCCACGTCTGACAACTGGTCAGTCTGTTGTCCTCGTTGACTGATATCACTGACCGAACACCAGGGTTTGTTGGGAGCTTACCAGGGATCTGCGAGGCTGCTGTATCCCCAGGTGACACAGGCAGCAGTCTCATCCCTGGCATGAGACACCATGGCAACGTAGAGCTGGTTGTCAGACGCTCTGGCCCGAGTAAGCAACTCAAAATGAGCTGGGCCCATTGTCTTGCTGAAGGCATTTGGGAAGACAAGCAACTCACATCCTGTGCACAAAGTATAATACTATTATGATAATAAATATATTTATATATAAATAGTATATAAATAAACATTATAAATAAATAGTTAGTTAATTAAATAAATAAGTTAAAATCTTATGTATTTAAATTCAGTAAAATATAGATATACTAGCCGAGTTACCCGGTGTTGCAAGGGACAAAAAGGCAACGACTGCAAGAGCCTAGGACTCCTTGCACTACCTAGTCTAGTTGTTGTAGGGCAAAGACTGCAAGAGCCTATGATTCTTTGCACCACCTAGTCTAGTTGTGGTAGGGCAACGACTGTGAGAGCCTAGGACTCCTTGCACCACCTAGTCTAGTTGTGGTAGGGCAACGACTGCAAGAGCCTAGGACTCCTTGCACTACCTAGTCTAGTTGTGGTAGGGCAACGACTGCGAGAGCCTAGGACTCCTTGCACAACCTAGTCTAGTTGTGGTAGGGCAAAGACTGCAAGAGCCTATGATTCCTTGCACCACCTAATCTAGTTGAGGATGGGCAAAGACTGCAAGAGCCTATGACTCCTTGCACAACCTAGTCTAGTTGTGGTAGGGCAACGACTGCGAGAGCCTAGGACTCCTTGCACCACCTAGTCTAATTGTGGTAGGGCAACGACTGCGAGGGCCTAGGACTCCTTGCACCACCTAGTCTAGTTGTGGTAGGGCAACGACTGTAAGAGCCTAGGACTCCTTGCACTACCAATTTAGAATTTTTTAGTAATCAAACCATCCCTGGTCATGCATACAAAATTGACATACGAGGGAACAGAAAGAGTTACAAAATGCTTCATGTTATAGAAATAGTAATAATAATAATAAATAAAATAATAATATACTTTAATTATTCACCATAAAATCTGGGACTAGTTCACGGATGATTACAAAATCGGCAAACTTCTAAGAAACATAAAGATGCTTTTATGAGAAATAATAAAATGTAAACATCTAGTATGTACACGTACATACATGTATGTATGTATGTATGCATGTATCTACAATAATACTACACATACATATCGGACCGCGCTGTATGCGAGGCGCGTTAGATTTTCTCATATGTCACCACGGAGCTACGAAACAATAGCGATCGTCGCCCGCTGTACCAAGTCCATGAACGCTGTCGAAGCCCTATGTGCTTGCAGCACTGTCTTATATGCCAACATGCAGTTTATGGAACTTATTAAACTTATTATACTAGCATCAACAAATGATAGTGTGTATTCATTGCATGTCACACGAAAAAGTGAGCTTTTAAAAATCACATAAAAGTAGTTAAAGACAAAAAAGTTTCTTTAATGATTTGTGGTTGTGTTTTACTCTGGGGGGTCAGTGTCAATTCTGCACTCTTCTTTTCCTTTCAAACATTTTAGCCAACACACATGGCCTTCGTTAGCAGACTTCGCTATGGCATGTCACAAGGTCATGTGACACAAGCCAGTCTGCCGAAGGAGACTGAGTAAGTCAGTGAATATATTAGGAATGAATACATGCAGTTTCTTGAGAGGTGATCACCAAATGTCACATTAGAATCAAGCAGAATGTGACCTGACTCAAGGTATTTTCACTAAGTTACACAAGAACTGTTCAAATGTTGGAAGAAACTATAAAAGCTTTATACAAAGTTTGCTGCGTAATTCCAGAAGAAATAAATTAGTGGGTACATGCAGCCAGCTGTGTCACCAATCACAATAACCCGAGTCATCGTTGACAGATGACGTCTGTGAGTGTCGCTGTGTGTCAGTAACCTCTGTAGACTCCGACATTGAACAGTCAACTGACACGAAGCTGTCAGGTCGACTCGGCTGTGACACCTTGCTGTTGTCTCTGCGGCTTGTGTCAATGCTGCTGGCATGGCCCGTGTCAGTCGTGTCGATCACCTCTGCACTGCTGCGCCGACTGCTACACTCTGATTGGTCACCTGGCACATTGTGGTGACAGATGACAGGTAACAATGTGTTCTGAACTAAGATGATGGGTCACAATGGGTACTGAACTAAGATTACAGGTAACAATGGGTACTGAACTAAGATGACATGTAACAATGGGTACTGAACAAAGATGTTGGGTAACAATGGGTTCTGAACTAAGATGATGAGTCACAATGGATATTGAACTAAGATGACAGGTAACAATGGGTACTGAACTAAGATAATGGGTAACAATGGTACTGAACTAAGATAACGGGTAACAATTGGTACTGAATTAAGATGACAGGTCACAATGGGTACTGGACTAAGATAACATGCAACAATGGGTACTGAACTAAGATAACAGGTAACAATGGGTACTGAACTAAGATAACAGGTATCAATTGGTACTAAACTAAAATGATGGGTCACAATCGGTACTGAATTAAACAATTTGTACTGAACAAAACAATTGGTACTGAACAAAACAATTGGTACTGTGCATCGGATGGAGTCAACAGTAAAAGCAGGCACAGGTAAGTTGTCTTTTATGTTAAATTAACTTCTCCTGATAAAGCACAGGAGTATCTGAATAAAGAAATGGAGATTGGTTAGTGACTCACCAGTACTCATTAGTAGTCATTAACTCATTCAGTTTCTTCGTAGTATCCAGCACTGGCTGGGATGGCAGATGTAACATCACATTGTTCTTGTCAGCAGCAGCGTCAGCATTGTCAGTAGCTGCAGATGATGTCAGACATTAGGCATTGTTCTAAGCACAACTATGTAGTTGGGCTCGTAAACTTATAGAATTTAGTTATGTTGGCCTTTCATAATTAGCCCATATCTTGATCCAGTTGTTATCTACAGTATTGTGTTGCACACATTAGTATAGCATGCAGATATAATATAATCGGGCAACAAATTCCAACAGTTATTACTCTCTGACTGAAGATTCGCCACCTATATAACTCCAACTCCTGTCAATATAATGCCTATGGCAGCATTGTGAAACTAATTGTGTTAGTTCGGTGAAATTAATGTAACTACAACATGAAACAGCAGACCACTAGCAGGCTGCACAGCAGGCCACACAGCAGGCCACACACCAGGCTACACACCAGGCAACACACCAGGCTGCACACCAGGCAACACACCAGGCAACACACCAGGTAACACACCAGTCACACCATGCTTCACATCAAGCCACACATTAGGCATCACACCAGGCAACAAAACAGGCTGCACACCAGGCAACACATCAGGCTGCACATCAGGCCACACACTAGGCTGCACATCAGGCCACATATTAAGCAACACACCAGGCAACACACCAAGCAACACACCAGGCCACACATCAGGCCTCACATCAGGCAAAACACCAGGCTGCACATCAGGCCACACATTAAGCAACACTCCAGGCAACACATCAGACCACACACCAGGCTACACATCAGGCCACACACCAGGCTGCATATCATGCAACACACCAGGCCACACACCAGGGTGCACACCAGGCTGCACAATATTACATAATAAGAACACTGTTTTTTGTACCGAGAACATAATATTTCCATTTTGTGCTGCTGAAGTATGAGTAAATTTTTTTTTAAATTGCAAGGAAGAATTCCTAATAAAGTGAGTTGTTCTAGTTTCGTACATAAAAAATTTGCCATGAAACCTAACTAAACTAAAATCACCAACTGTGATAAAAGGTGGTGGGCTGACCGCCAGGTTTCAACTGGGTGAGGTGGTAGGGTGACCATCAGGGGTTGACTGGGCGAGGTGGCAGGGTGACCACCAGGGTTGGACTGGGCGAAGTGTAAGGTGACCACCAGGGGTGGACTGGGTGAGGTGGTGGGGCGACCGCCAGGGGTGGACTGGCCAAGACTTCAAAATGGTGCATTCTGGTGCATTTTGTAGGTTTCAACTTGTTCCATTGAAGTTAAAAGGGGACAGAAATAAATATGTGTAATGGTGTTAGCCTGCAACAACTTGAGGACCACATTGGAAATATGTGAACTTTTGTATGATTTTGTGTGTTATCCTTTTGTATTGGGTGAGGTGGTAAAAAAAGCAGCGAGGTGGCCCACCTTGCTTGTCATATACCAGGGAATCGCTGTAGTGAATTCATGTCAAACATCAAATAAAATTATATCATTGTCAATTTTGATAATTAAAGTATCAAATGAATGTCATTCACATAACTTTGTCTTTAATTTCTGCACCTAGAGTGATTGAAAAAAAAGTCCGCCTAATTGTTCCAAGGGTTCAGCCTAGGTGTTGTCAGTACAGCCTGTAGTGGTGGCTTCATCTTAGTCAGCATGTCTGACTGAAAGTCTCCTTCTTGCACATGTTGGGGCTAAACTATGATATTGATTGTGGAAGGGGATGCCACGTATTCTGTTCACTCGACCCATAACACTCCACCCACAACACTCCACCCACACCACCCAACCCACAACACTCAACCCACAACACTCGAACCACAACACTCAACCCACAACACTCAATGCACAACACACAACCCACAACACTCAACCAACAACACTCAACCCACAACACTCAACCCACACCACCCAACCCACAACACTCAACCCACAACACTCGAACCACAACACTCTACCCACAACACTCGATCCACAACACTCCACCCACAACATTCCACCCACAACACTCAACCCACAACACTCCACCTATAACACCTCAACCCACAACACTCAACCCACAACACTCAATGCACAACACCCAATGCACAACACTCAACCCAAAACACTCAACCCACAACAGTTGACACACAACACTCGACCCACAACACTCGATCCACAACACTCGACCCACAACACTCGACCCACAACACTCAACCCACAACACTCAACCCACAACACTCAACCCACAACACTCGACCCACAACACTCGACCCACAACATCCAACCCACAACATTCAACCCACAACACTCGACCCACAACACTCAACACACATGGTCCCCAGTGGAAGGATCATTGTCCCTGAGTTCCATGTTGTAGGACAAATTGTGACTATTTGGGAAAAGATGTTGCAATATTTGAGGTTGATGGGTACCAAAATATAATTTTCACAGTACAGAGTGTGTAGTATTTTGAACGTCATTCTGTTTGGGTTGTATGTCAACAATGTTGTCAATTGCAAATTTCTAATGCTGTTACATTGATTGATTGATTGATTGATTGATTGATTGATAATTTTACTTTCACTCGGTAACATACTTAGTTGTACACTATTTTCAATGGCCGAGCTATTCACGCATCATTTACATATCAATCATACAACAGATATTTACATTTGTACATAGGACAGACAATATTTTAAATGGTGGTGTAACACTAAAATATTTGTGTAGTGACATTAGCTGATGCTACCAGTAGCAAGTTAAAACAAAATCTAAACAATGACAATTTCTTCAGTTTTTGTTCTGAAAATTACAGCAAGACGCCTTTCACGAATACTACATTATCATTGTGTGCTGGTTAAAATCTGTTGTATCAGTATTTATGTTTTGTGTAATGTTTATGTTGTGTGTAATGGGCACTTAAGGTGTATTAGTTGCTATGAAATACAGCGGCAAACATGTCATTTGATTACTTTAATACAAACACATACAAATGTCTATATAATATTTACGCATTCTTCACAAGTAATTTTTGTAAATTTTGAATCATTTTCTTCTGCCACAACTAACAAATGTATCTTCTTACCAATATATCAATGGCTTTTAGTGTCTCTTCCAAAATACACAGGCAAAGTATGTCGAATGATATTGTCCAAACTTCGAAACAGCAGAGGAGGAATCGAACCAGCTTCCCTCGATCGACAGGCAGGTGCTCTAACCACTAGACCACCATTCCTCACATTAGATCACCGTTCCCCACATTAGACCACCGCTTCCCACATTAGATCACGGCTCCACACATTAGACCACCATTCCCCACATTAGACCACTGTTTCCCACATTAGACCATCTCTCCCCACATTAGACCATCACTACCACATTAGACCAACACTCCCCACATTAGACCATGGCTCCCCACATTAGACCACTGTTCACCACATTAGACCATTGCCCCCACATTAGACCATCATTCCTCACTCCCCACAGAACATGGCTCCACACATTAGACCACTCCACATTAGGCCACTATTCCACATTAGACCACTGTTCCCTACATTAGTCCATCTCTCCCCACATTAGACCATCACTCCCACATTAAACCACTGCCCCCCACATTAGACCATCACACCCACATTAGACCAACACTCCCCACATTAGACCATGGCTCCCCACATTAGACCATTGTATGATAATTAAAATATAATTGAAAAAAACGATACGCAGATTTCAAATTGTCAATCTGTTTACGAAAAAAATTATTCTTGATAAAATAGTATAATCTGATTTAAGCCATCTACTGAGAAGAGCATGTCTGATGAAGTGGTCGTGTTATTGAATCCTCCCATTACAACGACTGCTCCCTAAATGTGTTGACATATTTTCACCTGTCTGCCATTAGTACATTCTCAGTTGGTCTATATATAGCAGGTGGTATTCATGATTAGTTCTGACACAGTCAATTGTCTACAAGTTCAATGTTCCATGTGATCCAATTCCGAATGCATTCGAGTAGACAGCCGAGGTTCAGTTTTTGCTGAGGTCTGTCACTCTGTAGATGTCTTGTCTTCTCTGCTTCATCAGTGGCATCTGACCTCGCACCTTCTTCACAAAGTCCAAGTCTGACAGAATGAACAGTGATGATCAGAGATAGTGACGATTAAAAGTGATCTCTCAAGACTGGTGGTCTCCCTTAGCAGGTCATTTGATATTGAAAAGGGGATCAAAAGAAACCAAGAGATCAGTCTCTCAAGATAGGTGACATTGAGAAATGAACGAAGGGGAACAAAGTTGTAGGTCTCTCAAGGCAGCTGGTCTCCCATAGTAGGTTAATTGACATTGAGAAATGAACCAAGGGGAACCAAGCGATCAGTCTCTCAAGACAATTCGTCTCCCATAATAGCTTAAGTGACATTGAAAAATTAACCAATAGATCAGTCTCTCAAGACAGGTGGTCTCCCATAACAGGTTAATTGGCAGAGATATGAACCAAGGGGAACCAAGAGAACAGGCTCTCAAGACAAGTGGTCTCCCATAGCAGGTTAATTGACATTGAGAAATTAACCAAGACATCAGTCTCTCTAGACAAGTGGTCTCCCATAGCAGGTTAATTGACATAGGGAAATGAACCAAGGGGAACCAAGAGATCAGTCTCTCTAGGCAAGTGGTCTCCCATAGCAGGTTAATTGACATTGAGAAATGAACAAAGGGGAACCAAGAGATCAGTCTCTCTAGACAAGTGGTCTCCCATAGCAAGTTAATTGACATAGGGAAATGAACAAAGGGGAACCAAGAGATCAGTCTCTCTAGGCAAGTGGTCTCCCATAGCAGGTTAATTGACATTGAGAAATGAACAAAGGGGAACCAAGAGATCAGTCTCTCAAGGGTCAAGACAGGTGGTCTCCCATAGCAGGTTAATTGACATTGAGAAATTAACCAAGACATCAGTCTCTCTAGGCAAGTGGTCTCCCATAGCAGGTTAATTGACATAGGGAAATGAACCAAGGGGAACCAAGATATCAGTCTCTCAAGAGTCAAGACAGGTGGTCTCCCATAGCAGGTTAATTGACATCAAGAAATGAACAAAGGGGAACCAAGAGATCAGCCTCTCAAAACAGATGGTGTCCAACAGTCGGTTAATTGACATTGAGAAATGAACAAAGGGGAACCAAGAGATCAGTCTCTCAAGGGTCAAGACAGGTGGTCTCCCATAGTAGGTTAAGTAAAACCGAGATGAGGGGAACCAAGAGAGCAGTCTTTCAAGACAAGTTTTCTCCCACAAGAAAGGCCTCCCATAGAATTAATGATATACCTTGGATAAGACGGTAATAATTGTGTCTGCAGATATGTAGTTCACAGATATGTAGTTCACATGATTTCAGGATTGAGTTTCCTGGATGCCTAGAACTTATCTTCAGATTTTGTTAGAATGTTTTATTCACCAATGATGGTATCTAGTATTAGATACTACAAAACTTCAGTTATTGCCAGAGAGCCAGCCACAGTTTGTTAAATGTTCCACTTTGATACAAGAAACTTTTCTAAGCCGAGGTTTTTCTCACATCTGTCAGTCAGTATACTGGTAGTTTAAAAACACCAAAATGACCAGTCATGTTTTAGTGTTAGTCACTGTGAAATGTTTGTTGAACTCACCGATATCTCCATACACAATTGTTTCTTCATGTCCGGCTTTTCCAATTATTTGTCCCCTGAAAACAAAACAACATACAGGCATTTATTGATACCATGAACCCTTCAGATTGGAGCTGAGTACTTTTATCTGGCTATTCTAAAAATAATGTCAAAATCTGTATCCTTCAATTTTACAATCATCCATAACTTAATGAAATTTACATTAATGTTATATCAAAATTATAAGAACAAAGATTAACTTGCCTCATGTATAAGAACAATAGAAAGTCCATTGATAGTTTGTTGACACCATACTTAAAGGGATTGCATTGGTACAATGTAATACAAGCCAGTCTAACACAGCTAGAACGGATACGTAATCAATTCTTGACAGTTATAATAAAAATTTACTTAAACCATCAAGAAAGCCATTAATATGTATATATATATATATATATATATATATATATATATATATATATATATATTACAGTAGTGCTATATTTAGGACTGAAAAGTTCATGGTCCACATGATAATGATTAACGATGAGACCCAAGGAATACACCATAGAAAACAATGGCTACTTCAAGGACGCGATTCTAAACATGATGTTGCCTAAAGCGTAACATGTCTAGAAAATAGCTAATATTGTCGTGGTGTCTTTTGTTCCCACATTTGGAGCACACACTGAGAAACACATTTCTAAAGATGATAACTGCTCGTGAAGTAAGAATTCTTGGTTTGCGCTGCTAAAAACATACCTTTACTTGGGACTGAAAAATGGCCAATGAAATCTTTCTAATAAATAAACCATACACACATTTTGCACAAATGATTGGCCTTAATATTGTCAATTTGTTGAAATAAGATGTATTGGTCATAACCCTGGCCACCCTATCGGAACTAGCAGACCTCAGTCCACGTTTGACAACTGGTCAGTCTGTTGTCCTCGTTGACTGAAATCACTGACCGAACCCCAGGGTTTGTTGGGAGCTTACCAGGGATCTGCGAGGCTGCTGTATCCCCAGGCGACATAGGTCGCAGTCTCGTCCCTGGCAGGTGACACCATGGCAACGTAGAGCTGGTTGTCGGACGCTCTAGCCCGAGTAAGCAGCTCCCAATGGGCTGGGCCCGTCGTCATACTGAAGGCACTTGGGAAGACAAGCAACTCACATCCTGTGCACAAAGTATAATATTATTATAATAATAAATACATTTATATATAAATAGTACATAAATAAACATAAATAAATAAGCTAAAATCTGATGTATTTAAATTCAGTAATATAAAGATATACTAGCCGAGTTACTCGGTGTTGCAAGGAACAAAAAGGCAATGACTGCGAGAGCTTAGGACTCCTTGCACCACCTAGTCTAGTTGTGGTAGGGCAACGACTGTAAGAGCCTAGGACTCCTTGCACCACCTAGTCTAGTTGTGGTAGGGCAATGATTGCGAGAGCCTAGGACTCCTTGCACCACCTTGTCTAGTTGTGGTAGGGCAACGACTGTGAGAGCCTAGGAATCCTTGCACCACCTAGTCTAGTTGTGGTAGGGCAACGACTGTGAGAGCCTAGGAATCCTTGCACCACCTAGTTTAGCTGTGTTAGGGCAATAACTGTGAGAGCCTAGGACTCCTTGCACCACCTAGTCTAGTTGTGGTAGGGCAATGACTGCGAGAGCCTAGGACTCCTTGCACCACCTAGTCTAGTTGTGGGAGGGCAACGACTGCGAGAGCCTAGGACTCCTTGCACCACCTAGTCTAGTTGTGGTAGGGCAACAACTGCGAGAGCCTAGGACTCCTTGCACCACCTAGTCTAGTTGTGGTAGGGCAACGACTGCGAGAGCCTAGGACTCCTTGCACCACCTAGTTTAGTTGTAGGAGGGCAACGACTGCGAGAGCCTAGGACTCCTTGCACCACCTAGTCTAGTTGTGGGAGGGCAACGACTGTGAGAGCCTAGGACTCCTTGCACCACCTAGTCTAGTTGTGGTAGGGCAACGACTGCGAGAGCCTAGGACTCCTTGCACCACCTAGTCTAGTTGTGGTAGGGCAACAACTGCTAGAGCGTAGGACTCCTTGCACCACCTAGTCTAGTTGTGGGAGGGCAACGACTGCGAGAGCCTAGGACTCCTTGCACCACCTAATTTATTTGTAGGAAGGCAATGACTGCGAGAGCGTAGGACTCCTTGCACCACCTAGTCTAGTTGTGGTAGGGCAACAACTGCTAGAGCGTAGGACTCCTTGCACCACCTAGTCTAGTTGTGGGAGGGCAACGACTGCGAGAGCGTAGGACTCCTTGCACCACCTTGTCTAGTTGTGGTAGGGCAACGACTGTGAGAGCCTAGGAATCCTTGCACCACCTAGTTTAGTTGTGGTAGGCCAACGACTGTGAGAGCCTAGGAATCCTTGCACCACCTAGTTTAGCTGTGTTAGGGCAATAACTGTGAGAGTCTAGGACTCCTTGCACCACCTAGTCTAGTTGTGGTAGGGCAACGACTGCGAGAGCCTAGGACTCCTTGCACCACCTAGTCTAGTTGTGGGAGGGCAACGACTGCGAGAGCCTAGGACTCCTTGCACCACCTAGTCTAGTTGTGGTAGGGCAACGACAGCGAGAGCCTAGGACTACTTGCACCACCTAGTCTAGTTGTGGGAGGGCAACGACTGCGAGAGCCTAGAACTCCTTGCACCACCTAGTCTAGTTGTGGTAGGGCAACGACTGCGAGAGCCTAGGACTCCTTGTACCACTTAGTCTAGTTGTGGTAGGGCAACGACTGCGAGAGCCTAGGACTCCTTGCACCACCTAGTTTAGTTGTGGTAGGGCAACGACTGTAAGAGCCTAGGACTCCTTGCACCACCTAGTCTAGTTGTGGGAGGGCAACGACTGCGAGAGCCTAGGACTCCTTGCACCACCTAGTCTAGTTGTGGTAGGGCAACGGCTGTGAGAGCGTAGGACTCCTTGCACCACCTACTCTAGTTGTGGAAGGGCAACGACTGTGAGAGCTTAGGACTCCTTGCATCACCTAGTCTAGTTGTGGCAGGGCAACAACTGCAAGAGTGTAGGACTCCTTGCACCACCTAGTCTAGTTGTGGGAGGGCACCGACTGTAAGAGCCTAAGACTCCTTGCACCACCTAGTCTAGTTGTGGTAGGGCAACGACTGTAAGAGCCTAGGACTCCTTGCACCACCTAGTTTAGTTGTGGTAGGGCACCAACTGCAAGAGCCCAGGACTCCTTGCACCACCTAGTCTAGTTGTGGTAAGGCAACGACTGTAAGAGCCTAGGACTCCTTGCACTACCAATTTTTTATTTTTTAGTGTACAAACCATCCCTGGTAAAAATTTCAGCCCCATACATGCAAAACACAAATACGAGGGAACAGACATAGTTACAAAATACTTCATATTATAATAATAATAATAATAACAATATACTTTATTTATTCATCATCAAATCCAGGACTAGTGCCCCGTTCATGGGTGATTACAAAATCGGCAAACTTCTAAGAAATATAAAGATGCTTTTAAGAGAAATAAATACAAAGTAAAAAGTAAAATTAGGAAACAAAATGCTAGTATGTATACATATATATATATATATATATATATATATATATATATATATATATATATAAATAAACCTATGTATAGTAAAATTACATATATATATAATGCAATGATAAAGCAAACAATTTTCAAAAGTGCTGAACAGCTGATCATATTGGATAATAAATAATAAAAGCCTAGACTATATTAAGTAAGTTAAAAAGATACCGAACAGATAAATAAACCTAAGATAAAGAAAACTCTACATTAATAAAATTGTATGCATGAAAAATACCAAGGTTAAATGTTGTCTGATTAAATTAGTTTAAGAACAGAAATGTCTTCAATAATTTTCCAAACTGCCTGGTGTTCTGGATCGCACGAAGTTCCAGTGGCAGAGAATTCCACAATGTCGGCCCAGCACAGGCAAACATCAAGAAGTAAACCACCACCAGAGCGTAGTGAAATATATAATAAATTAGTTAAATAAATCATCAATTAGTTAAAAATTATATAAATATATAAATTCAGAGTAAACCTTTATATAAATTAATTAGTTAAATAATAATAATAAATAAATTAAAACATTATGCATATATATATATGCATATTTGTATATATATATAATATATATATATATAATATATATATATATATATATATATATATATATATATATATATATATATATATATATATATATATATATATATATATATATACAAATGTGTCTATTCATTGCATGTCACACGAAAAAGGTGAGTCTTTAAAAATCACATAAAAGTAGTTAAATACGAAATAGTCATTATCTCAAGAGGAACCTTTAAACTTGCATTAATTAATAAGTACACTAATGTTACATGAAGCACAACTCTTACACACTGATCCAATGACAATGAATCTAGTTACCTTGGTCCACGTAGAGCTTGGAGAACTCTGGGAATCGTATGTCAAAGCATATCCCAAGGCCAACCTTGCAGTAAGCTGAAAGAAATGAGACCAGCATTGAGATTGCAGTAGTGCTGTCAACTGGTATATTACAGTCAGCTCCTCCAGGTCCACATCATTACATCGAAGGGGTGCTGTTGGGTTCCGTTGGGTGCTGTTGCATGCTGTTGGTTTCTGTTTAGTGCTGTTGGTTTCTGTTTAGTGATGTTGGTTTCTGTTTAGTGCTGTTGGTTTCTGTTTAGTGCTGTTTGGTGCTGTTGGGTTCCGTTGGGTGCTGTTGGTTTCTGTTTAGTGCTGTTGTGTGCTGTTGGGTGCTGTTTGGTGCTGTTTGGTGCTGTTTGGTGCTGTTTGGTGCTGTTTGGTGCTGTTTGGTGCTGTTTGGTGCTGTTTGGTGCCATTGGGTGCTGTTGGATTCTGTTGGGTGCTGTTCGGTTCTTTTGGGTGCTGTTTGGTGCTGTTTGGTGCCATTGGGTGCTGTTGGATTCTGTTGGGTGCTGTTCGGTTCTTTTGGGTGCTGTTTGGTGCTGTTTGGTGCCATTGGGTGCTGTTGGATTCTGTTGGGTGCTGTTCGGTTCTTTTGGGTGCTGCTGGGTTCTGTTGGGTGCTGTAGGGTGCTGTTGTGTGCAGTTTGATGTTGTTGGGTTCTGTTGGGTCCTGTTTGGTTCTGTTGAGTGCTGTTCGGTTCTTTTGAGTGCTGCTGGGTTCTGCTGGTTGGTGTTGGCACTGTTGCCAACTCTGCAACATTCACAATATATCTCAGGGTTGGCAGGTTTGTCTCGTACCAGTATTGACTTGGTGGGAACTGCTGTTAATTGTCACAGACTGCTCAGTACGTCTAACCTTTATACAGATCAGCTTTACGTATGTATCGTCATATTTAGTTTATTGCATTATTTTCTAACATTAATAGTAATTATGTCACAATAAACACTTTTATTTGAGGATAAATGCTTGGCTGAGTATGTGCGCACTTTAAGAGTTGTAATAAAAATTAAAAATACGTGTGTCAAATGTGGCGAAGGCATTGCCGGGGGTTAAGGTCTTTGACTCCATGAAGGTGATTCCCCCGGGGATGTCTACATCAAACAGATGCATCTGAAACAATTATTTCTTCAATCACTTCACATCAAATTACTCACCACATTCTGAAAATTCCTATGGACATGTAAAGTATTCCACCATGTCTTTTGGACACATGTTCAACACACTTGCTTCCACCGACCTGATCAACTTCAAAGATATCATTTATCGTGCAAAAAAGTGGCATGTTCTCATTAAACATGTAATTTTATGAAAACCTGACCTGACTAATGATCTGCTACCTGACTTCCACAATAGAGAGATACTTTTTTAAATGTACAGCTAATGTCACATGTATAATTGTTTACTATTGGATCACTGTTCATTTCTCGAGAAACATGATTAACGCGTCCTAAATAAAGTAGTTGATTAAATAGAGAATGTGGCATCTTTAGATTGGATCATATAATTAGGATCAGCTTGGGCCTGTTGATGTGAGCTTAGAGTGATCTTTGAATGATCTACCAACTTAAAGTGATCTTTTAATGATCTACCAGCTTAGAGTGATCTCTGAATGATTTACCAGATTAGAGTGACATATGAATGATCTACCAGCTTAGAGTGATCTCTGAATGATCTACCAGCTTAGAGTGATCTCTGAATGATCTACCAGCATAGAGTGATCTCTGAATGATGTACAAGCTTATAGTGATCTCTGAATGATCTACCAGCTTAGAGTGATCTCTGAATAATCTACCAGCTTAGAGTGATCTCTGAATGATCTACCAACATAGAGTGATCTCTGAGTGATGTGCAAGCTTAGAGTGATCTCTGAATGATCTACCTTGCTGAACCTGGCAACGAGGGAACCTTCAGGGTTGAACACAGTCGTAGTGTTGTACAGCTTGCCGTTTTTTTTCTCTGGTATTGACCCTAGGGTAAACATAGAGGGGACTGGGTAAAGACAGAGGGGACAGGGTAAATACAGAGGAGACAGGATAAACATAGAGGGATTGAGTAAATATAGAGGGAACTGGGTAAACACAGAGGGGACTGGGTAAACATAGAGGGATTGGGTAAACATAGAGAGGAATGGGTAAACAAAGAGGTGACTGGGTAAACACAGAGGGGACTGGGTAAACACAGAGGGGACTGGGTAAACATAGAGGGGACTGGATAAACACAGAGGGATTGGGTAAACGTAGAGGGGACTGGATAAACATAGAGGGGACTGTGTAAATATAGAGGGGGACTGGGTAAACATATATGGGACAAGCAAGAGAAAATATTCAGAACAGGTACAACACTTATGGGCTAAGAATAAACCTAAGGTTGCAGGTTGTGTTTGTGACGTCTTTGCGATATGTTTGTGACGTCACTGTGATATGTTTGTGATGTCACTGCGATGTTTATGACATCATTGTGATGTTTGTGACATCATTGTGATGTTTATGATGTCATTGTGATATGTTTGTGGCATCATTGTGATGCTTGTGACGTCATTGTGATATGATTGTGACGTCATTGCGATATGTTTGTGATGTCACTGCGATGTTTGTGACGTTATTGTGACATGTTTGTGATGTCACAGTGATATATTGTCATACAGTTATGATGTCACTGCAATGCCTTAAAATGGTAGATTACAAAATTGGTCATTAATATATTTTTTTATTTTTTAATATAAATTCTTAAACGTATTGTTTTACTTAGGTTAATGCATATGTAGTCAGTTATCTGCTCTCGTACTACAATAGATGTTATTTATAAAAATGTACACCTGTTGTTGGTAAGAGCGAAATCACGGTTGCTGTTTGTCAAAAAATCTAGTTCTAATGCATAAGCATCGCGAATATAGTCTATTGCTACAGTAACGTTGCGTTAGACAATACACAACTTGTTATGACATAAACATATTGTGTTTGCGTTTCTCATGACCACGTGAATGTTTGTTGTGTTCATTTCGGTTTTGGCCTGAATTTTGATGCAAAAATACAACACATGTACACACTTACCATGTACACATTTACCATGTACATACATACCACGAACACACCATGTACACACTTACAATGTGTTACATAGAGGAGTAAATTATACACACATAAGAGAAATACTGCCACAGGTATGGACGCATTGCAATGTCACTAAACTAAATGTGTGCAATGTCATGGGATGTATGATGGAAAACAAAATGAACTGCACCAAATCGGAGTATAATGAAATCAATATTACAATGGACTCTGCTTAGAATCAATATTACAGTGGACTCTGCTTAGAATCAACATTACAGTGGACTCTGCTTAGAATCAACATTACAATGGACTCGGCTTAGAATCAATATTACAGTGGACTCTGCTTAGAATCAACATTACCGTGGACTCTGCTTAGAATCAACATTACTGTGGACTCTGCTTAGAATCAACATTACAGTGGACTCTGCTTAGAATCAACATTACAATGGACTCTGCTTAGAATCAATATTACAGTGGACTCTGCTTAGAATCAACATTACTGTGGACTCTGCTTAGAATCAACATTATTGTGGACTCTGCTTAGAATCAACATTACACTGGACTCAGCTTAGAATCAATATTACAGTGGACTCTGCTTAGAATCAACATTACAGTGGACTCTGCTTAGAATCAACATTACAATGGACTCTGCTTAGAATCAATATTACAGTGGACTCTGCTTAGAATCAACATTACCGTGGACTCTGCTTAGAATCAACATTACTGTGGACTCTGCTTAGAATCAACATTACAGTGGACTCTGCTTAGAATCAACATTACAGTGGACTCTGCTTAGAATCAACATTACAGTGGACTCTGCTTAGAATCAATATTACAATGGACTCTGCTTAGAATCAACATTACAATGGACTCTGCTTAGAATCAATATTACAGTGGACTCTGCTTAGAATCAACATTACTGTGGACTCTGCTTAGAATCAACATTATTGTGGACTCTGCTTAGAATCAACATTACACTGGACTCAGCTTAGAATCAATATTACAGTGGACTCTGCTTAGAATCAACATTACAGTGGACTCTGCTTAGAATCAATATTACAATGGACTCTGCTTAGAATCAACATTACAGTGGACTCTGCTTAGAATCAACATTACAGTGGACTCTGCTTAGAATCAATATTACAATGGACTCTGCTTAGAATCAACATTACAGTGGACTCTGCTTAGAATCAATATTACAGTGGACTCTGCTTAGAATCACTTCCAGCCACTTTATGTCCAGCAACTGATTCTCTAAAGCGGAACACACTAGGAACAGGGAATAATTTTTTCGCGACCAATATATTTGATTCTGTTAAGCAGCTGATTCTGTTATCCGTGATTATGTTAAGCGGTTAAAGTCAGAAAAAACCTGTAAATGTACAAAACATGTCCTATTCCCAAATCATGGGTAATTCTGTAGAATCAGTGGCCTCATATCTATTAATTCTGTAGAATCAGTGGTCTCATATCTATTAATTCCATAGAATCAGTGGCCTGATATCTATTAATTCCGTAGAATCAGTGGCCTCATATCTATTAATTCCATAGAATCAGTGGCCTGATATCTATTAATTCCATAGAATCAGTGGCCTCATATATATTAATTCCGCAGAATCAGTGGCCTCATACCTATTAATTCCGTAGAATCAGTGGCCTGATATATATTAATTCTGTAGAATCAGTGGCCTCACATCTATTCATTCTGTAGAATCAGTGGCCTCATATTTATTAATTCTGTAGAATCAGTGGCCTCATATATATTAATTCATAGAATCAGTAGCCTCATATCTATTAATTCTATAGAATCAGTGGCCTCATATTTTTTAATTCGTAGAATCAGTGGCCTCATATCTATTAATTCCATAGAATCAGCGGCCTCGTATCTATTAATTCCGTAGAATCAGTGGCCTCATATCATAGAAGGAAAAGTTATAAAAAAAAATTATAAAATGGAAACTGACCACTTCTGGTCAATGATGTGTCCAGTTGGGGCCCGTCCAGTTGGAACACTAGCTATGTCCTCCTAGCTCCCTGTCCCCAACACTCATACCTGCTACAAGGAAGACATTGTTGTCCTTGGCTGCCTGGGAGTAGGCCTCAGTCGACTCTCCTGGGATTGACTCAGCGTAGTCAGCAAAGTACTCATTGCCAAATGGTGAGTTACAGCATTCCTGCAAAGATGAGATGACAAGCATGAAAACAAGAAACAAAGTACTAGTCTCTATTGTTTCATATTCATTAAACAACAAAATAAAGGAATAGTTTTACATCAGCTAGACAGAGATAACTTTACTGCTGCCATTCTAAATCAACAGTGCATTGTTGATCTCGTAACAAACCAGAATATGTCATGTATTGATGGAATCAATACATGAACAAATGGGCACAAATGCTCAAAAGTGATCTTTGATGGTGCATAGATCTGCAACAAGATGACTGCCTGTAGAACTGACTGTCAGAGTGACCAAGACTGACCATGTACTGACCGGCATAATGACCATGTACTTACTGGCAGATGGACCATGTAGTGACTGGTAGAATGACCATGACTGACCAGCACAATGACCAGGTAGAACTGACTGACAGAATGATCACGTACTGACTAATAGAATGACCATGTACTGACTAGTAGAATGACCATGACTGACCAGTAGAATGACCATGACTGACCGGTAGAATGACCATGTTGGCGCCCTGTTTGGCTGCCTCAACCACAAGGGAGGTGGCCCGCTCCAGGTTGGTCTTCTTGACATTGCCCACAGCCATCTGCACCATCGCCAGACGGAAACCTGCAAACACATAACACAATTGATTTCATTAAATCCCTATGATGACTTAGACCTTTTCACTCCTTGGCAGAGCATAGGCCTTTCCGCCGGACACAGTTTTGGGCTTGCATTTCCAGTTCTTTCCATCTGCATCATACTTTTGTCATCTGTGCTTCCACTTCTGTGCGCCAGGTGTTTCTCGCTCTTGTCCTTTTGCTATGAAGGTTCCACATGGACGCCCAACTGTAATGTGTCGTCTGGTAGTCAAAAGCTCTACACTATATGTGGTTTTGCAGGGTGACGGATAAACTGCAAAAAGCACCCTTAAAACTCTGGTATGAAAGTAAAATAATGTCCAAGATGTCACCAGCAAGGATAGTCGAGCCACTGCCAACAGGTCAGGTGTACAGATTGAACAATCATATGTAATAGAATCATCAGTAAAAAAAAAACCTAAGAATTCTTAACATGTTTTAGGCCACAGGCAGGGTTGTTTGATTTAAATCATTGATTTAAATCATGATTTAAATTGGTCCAAAAAAATCATTGATTTATGATTTTTTTTACTTCCGGTTTTTTTAATCGCTGATTTATATGAATTTAACACAAATAATTGTTTACAAGCATCAAGATCAACAAAGTTTTGTGTCTTTTAATACAAAAGCACAAAGTGCGCACACTTGTTTAGCTGTATTGACACCACATAGCCTGAAAGTAAAATATTCTATAACATTGTGTATACCAGATTTTAAAAAAATCAAATAAATCAAATAAATAAAAAAAATTTGATTTAAATTTTAAAAATCCGATTTTTTTATTTAAAAAAAAATCATGATTTTTTTCAACCATTGCCTCCATGTTGGCTGCGTAAAGTCTCTGTCACAGGTGTTACGTACACAGCCTGTGCCAACTGTGACTCCTGTACTGTGCCTCAATTGGTTGTACGATAGAGCTACGCGATGTATATGAAGGCAAAGTTCAACAATCAATCCATGGATGTTGACACAAGAGATATGTCTTAGTACTAAGTGTAAATGCATTTACTTTACATTACGTATTCGAATCAGAATGTTCAGTTTATTTCACACTGTTCACACCGGTGGTCTAATGTGGGGAGCCATGGTCTAATGTGGGGAGTGGTGGCATAATATGGGGTGTAGTGGTCTAATGTGGGGAGCCATGGTCTGATGTGGGGAGTGATGGTCTAATGTTGGGAACAGTGGTATAATGTGGGGAGCCATGGTCTATGTGGAGAGCAGTGGTCTAATGTGGGGAGAGATGGTCTAATGTGGGGAACAATGGTCTAATGGTGGGAACAGTGGTCTAGTGTGGGGAATGGTTGTCTAATGTGGGGAGTGATGGTCTAATGTGGGAAATAGTGGTCTAATGTAGGGAGTGATGGTCTAATGTGGGGAGCCATGGCCTAATGTGAGGAATGGTGGTCTAATGTGGGGAGTGGTGATCTAATGCGGGGAGCAGTGGCCTAATGTGGGGAGCGATGGTCTAATGTGGGGAATGGTGGTCTAGTGGTTAGAGCACCTGCCTCTCGATCGAGGGGATGCTAGTTCGATTCCACCTCTCTGCTGTTTCGAAGCTTGGGTAATTTCGTTCACCCCACTTTGCCTGTGTCTTTTGGAAGAGACACTAAAAGCCATTGATATACTGGTAAGAAGATACATTTATTAATTGTGGCAGAAGAAAATTATTAAAAATTAAAAAACTTGCTTGTGAAAAATACTTAAATATTATATAGACATTTGTATGTGTTTGTACGAAGGTAATCAAATGACATGTTTGCCGCTGTATTTCATAGCAACTAACAAGTGCCCATTACACACAACATAAACATTACACACAACATAAACATTACACACAACATACACATGGATACAACAGATTTTAACCAGCACACAATGATAATGTAGTATTCTTGAAAGGCGTCTTGCTGTCATTTGCAGAACAAAAACTGAAGAAATTGTCATTGTTCAGTTTTGTTTTAACTTGATACTGGTAGCATTAGCTAATGTCACTACACAAATATTTGAGTGTTACATCACCATTTTAAATATTCTATGTTTTTATCTATTTTATTTTATGTATGTTGATTTTATTTTTTATTTATTTTTTAATCCTATGTACAAATGTAAATATCTTTTGTATGATTGATATGTAAATGATGCGTGAATGGCTCAGCCATTGAAAATAGTGTACAACTAAGTATGTTACCGAGTGAAAATAAAATTATCAATCAATCAATCAATGTAACAACATTAGAAATTTGCAATTGAACAACATTGTTGACATACAACCCAAACAGAATGACGTTCAAAGTACTACACACACTGTACTGTGAAAATGATATTTTGGTACCCATCAACCTCAATTATTGCAACATCTTTTCCTAAATAATCACAATTTGTCCTACAACATGGAACTCAGGAACAATGCTCCTTCCACCGGGAACAATGTGGATTGTGTGTCGAGTGTTGTGGGTCGAGTGCTGTGGGTTGAGTGTTGTGGGTTGGGTGTTGTGGGTTGGGTGTTGTGGGTTGAGTGTTGATTGTTGTGGGTTGAGCGTTTTGGGTTGGGTGTTGTGGGTTGAGTGTTGATTGTTGTGGGTTGAGTGTTATGGGTTGTTATGCATTGTATGTGCTACAGATACAGGCACTATCAAGATTTAATGTTTGATTATTGAGACTGCACATAATGCTACTAATATCTAGCATGTCAACGTTCACACACACAGCTACTAGTGTTGGTGTCACATTAGCATGCAATGATGCTTCAATATTTCACCAAGCAGGTAGGAACCCAACAGAATACGTAGGTTGTGGGTTGAGTGTTGTGTGTTGTGCATTGAGTGTTGTAGGTTGAGTGTTGTGGGTTGAGTGTTGTGGGTTGGGTGGTGTGGGTAGAGTGTTGTGGGTCGAGTGAACAGAATACGTGGCATCCCCCTTCCACAATCAATATCATAGGTTAGCCCCAACATGTGCAAGAAGGAGACTTTCAGTCAGACATGCTGACTAAGATGAAGCCACCACTACAGGCTGTACTGACAACACCTAGGCTGAACCCTTGGGAACAATTAGGCGGACTTTTTTTCAATCACTCTAGGTGCAGAAATTAAAGACAAAGTTCTATGAACGGCATTCATTTTATACTTCAATTATCAAAATTGACAATGATATAATTTATTTGATGTTTGACATGAATTCACTACAGCGGTTCCCCTGGTATATGACAAGCATGGTGGGCCACCTCGCTGCTTTTTTTACCACCTCACCCAATACAAAAGGATAACACACAAAATCATACAAAAGTTCACATATTTCCAATGTGGTCCCCAAGTTGTTGCAGGCTAACACCATTACACATATTTATTTCTGTCCCCTTTTAACTTCAATGGAACTAGTAGAAACCCTTCAAAATGCACCAGAATGCACCATTTTGAAGCTAGTGTTTAAAAAATAAATGTGCTTGGTCACCCCACCACCTCACCCAGGGGAACCCTGGTGGTCACCCCACCAACTCACCAAGGGAAAACCCTGGTGGTCACCCCACCACCTCACCCAGGGGAAACCCTGGTGGTCACCCCACCACCTCACCCAGGGGAAACCCTGGTGGTCACCCCACCACTTCACCCAGGGTAAACCGTGCACTTGTACTCTCCTCCTAACAAGCAACTGTGTAGACTTCAGGGGACCGTTTCACTAAGACAAAGAGCTCATATGGAAAATCCATCATGACACAGGATCCATCATAGATTTTTAAGAGCATTTTCAAACATAAGCTCCACAGTGTGCGCAATTGGACAAAATAAATAAAAACTTCCAAAACTGGCGGATAATATGATCCATCGAACACTTTTCAACTACATTTGACTGATTTGTTCATTGGGTGAAGAGAAACAATGTCATTTTTAAAAAAGAAGACACTGTGTCACAGAGGACACTATTTCTGTGACACACAGGCGACGTGTTGTTTTGACAAGTGAAGTTTTGACAGTTTTCAGTAACAAAGCTCGCAGAGAGCGCCAACAACCTCAACCGAAGTTGTGTCATCGAGTATACCAATATGAAGGTTAGGGGTGTACACATTTTGGTTAAACACAGCTAAAAATTCGCTTACAATGCCATGGGCATGGCTTCCTTGTCCACTTGCCACCTGGGCCTTTGCCTTGGATGGCAATCTTGTTAAATATTTACGAGTGGTCTAACCTCGGCGTAAGTTAAGAGTGTTTTTAAGAATGTTTCTACAAGCGTTTTTATGACTTATTCTTAGTGAAACGCAATTTTCAGCTTCGATCATTGCTAGTAAGGAGCGAAACCGTGCTTAAGAGCTCATGAGAATGTTAGTGAAACGGTACCCAGTTAGGGATTATGAAAAAATACATTATTTATATATATATATATATATATATATATACACACACACACATATATAGTAACTTCTTATAGCAACCAGTAACTGTTTCATTTTTCCTCTGTAGATTCACAGTGAAAGAGATGGATTGGAGAATCTTTTAACAAGCAAAAATGTAAAGTGACTTTCACTACCCAAACAATTACAGTCTGAACGATAACAACAGTCTTATCTTCGATGTTCTACTGTACATTCAGCTGTATTTCTGCATTGATTTATAAATATTATATAGCGCCTTTAATAAGTGTTAAAAAGGATTCTTAGAAAGGTGTGGTGTTGAACTATCTGTATCACAATTCTACTAGGGGGAACATAAACAAGTTACTTTCACATGCGAAGATTAACTGGTTCATCTTACAGTCTGTGACATGTGTAGGGGGTTAAGCATCAGTTCAAAGGCAGCGCCCTGAAAATTTGCACCTCTTAGGTTCGCTTCCTGCAGGTCGCACCCACTGAGGTCACAGTTCATGAGGTCAGCCCCTGCAAGGACCGCCCCACGCAGGTCACAATTCTGCAGATTAGCGTTTTTGAGTGTGGCCACCCGCAGGTTGATAGCAGCCATGTGACTGCCCTCCAAGTTAACAAACTTCATGTTAGCTCCTTCGAGGTTGGCCCGGCTTCCAGCCGGGTCCTCGAAGTTGCAGCCCTGAAGTGAGGCATGCTCGAGGTTCACACAGAGCATTTTCACGCCCAGTAGGTTCGCTGTGTCTAACTTCGCCCCTGACATGTCCGCTCTCTCGAAGGTGCAATACGACAGGTTCGCCCCAGTCAGGTTTGCTTCTCTCAGAACGGCGTATTTAAAGTTCATGTAGCGAAGGTCAAGTTTTGACAGATCTGCTCCAGCAAAGTTGATGCCTTGACACCGTAGCTCACAGTTGGATGGCGTTGCAAGCAGACGCAGCACAAACTCACGGCGCGTGATGGGGGCTAGGTCATCGGGAGGCTGGCGTTCCTTCACCACTACCTCCAGTCTCTCAACCAGCGACACGATACCAAAGAACCTTGCCTCCTCAAGCACACCTTGTGGATTAGCGTCTTTATCTAGCACCAGTTCGCCATGGCGTAGGTAGTTGAGTATAGGCTCAAAATATCTTGGGCTACGGTCAATGAGGAAGGCCCCACTTGAGTCAACACTGCTGTGCCACACCAAATCGGCATTGTCGCCTGCAAACATTCGTGCCAGCATGCCTGATGGCTCTTTGGTGGTTAGCGTTGACTGTGTCGTTGTGAAGTAACGGCCACCAACATTCAACGTGATCCAATCAGTGTCGCTTTTCTCTCCAGCGTGTGTCGAGGATGTGCACGTGACACATGACGGTCCTCTTTGTCGATGTGGCGAGAGAGGAATGAATGATTCTGTTTGACATACATACAACACATCATCATCTCTGATCAGGTTGATGTCGTCAATCAGCCCGCCATTTGCTGTGTAGAGCTTCTCTGCCTCAGGAAGGTCCAGCTTCCGGCCAGCCTCCTGGAGCAAGTGTTCCAATGAGTTTCCGGCAAGGACAACTTTGCCATCGGTGCATTTGCCATTACAAAAAACGTTAACACGCTTCATGCTGCTGGCAATCTGTCATGGGTTTCTGTTTCCATCGTCACATCCAGCAGAATTTTTCAATATTCTGTAATGATAATAATGAAAGTATTCTTTGAAACAGGTCTGTCAAACAAACAGCGACAAAATTTAAAGCTTTAAATTCATGACACAGCTTTCCTTTTAAAAATTTTAGTAAATTAATAATGTTGCAATGCTGATAATGGAAACAGAAATACTCATGAATTTATCCAGCTTGATCAACTTACAAATGAGTCACTTATGATAACTAAACTTAAGGTGGTTGGAGCGGCTAGCATGTCCGTTGATTTTTTCCTTTTGTGTCTTCATAACATGCTAGGATATACTGAACTAAACGTCAACACCACAAAAAATCACCGGTCACATTTCGCCAATCCATCCTTTAAAAACGCAGTCCTTTTGGAAATCCCCTTGGGTTACCGGAAAACCGACAATGTTTCCATAGTAACGACCGCGTGCGCTTCGATGTTCAAACCAGCTATATTCGTTCACCGTGGAAGCAGAACATATCGTCTGGTTACTGTAATGTTAGTACACATCAGTATTACATCTACCTAACTAAATCATGTACTTAAACCAGCAAATATCAGCGTATTGTGCCTTTGACACTAGGTAATACCAACGCATATATGACCTGACTACCCAGCGGGAAAACGGACCTATCAAAATGATCGTAAACACGCCCTGCCATGTATTTGTTAGATGGCTGACAAAACCTGATACCGTAGACGACAACATGTTACATGTATGGATCCAAGGGCTATTTTGGCAGCAAATTAAGGGGACACGTCAATATTACAAATGGCCATTATGTATTGTCAACAATACATAAAACGCCAGTGAAAAAACAGTTACATTTCAACACAAAACAAGCATTTGTTGAGATTGTGTTTTCATTAATAACCAGGAAATGATGTTTCAAATATTGTTTGAGAAAAACTACAACACTCACGACGTTGCAGTTTTGGCCTTCATAAAAGACTGGACACAGCGGACGATATCTAGAAGATGGACAGGTTTAAATTCTAACCACAACAAATATGCAAAAGAAACCATGGAACAGGCTGATACAGGTAGACCTGCATGTTTGAAACATCAACAGGGACAATGTGCTGACGCTGGTTGCTGGAAGAGGGTGGAGTGATTTGATGAGTGCACGTGTGAGTAATTGAATTCGCACAGGATGATGATGATGACAAGCAACGTTTTCGAAACAATAAACGATAAAGAATAATGCATGGTATTACAAGGCTGAAAAGCCTTATCTAGCATAGTAGCAGTTGAACCAGACAAAGAGTCAACAAGTTCATAAGACAAGAAGCTTGCCTTTTGTTTCCAGTTAATGAAAGATGCGGATACAGGCCACGGAAAGCTAACTTGTCTAGGGTATTTGGAACATTATAAAAATTAAAATGCAATAAACACATATTTCATGTATATAATAATAGTTATACATATATCATTAAAGTTACTTGACAATAATATCTTGCATAAATATAAATTCATGTTTTGTAAAGAAAACCGTAGCATCACATGATGTCATGCACACAATGATTTTGGACAATATCGCCCACTTTTAGGTCTACGATAAACAAACTCATTATTAATAATAATTTGGGGCACATTTCTTCTGTTCAGACTGTTCTGCTTCTTGAATGCCTATGTGCAGATAATGACACCGAATACACATGTAAAGCGGTTAATGTGTATCCGTTTTAAATCATAAGTTAGTTCTAATATCAACTGTTGTCACAACAAGTGCGAAATATACGAGTTAATTGGTATTGGGGCATTTGACTACGACGTTTCTATGACTATGCCTAACGTTAAACCCGTCACATCAGTGCCTGAGGCAGCGCGTCTAAAATACTAAACTAAAAATAGACTTAACACTGTCAGGAAAATACTCGATAAAGGAACAATCAACTGCTATACATTGGTGCAGCCGTGTCCCGTAGGCTAGCGTAGTTAGGCCACTGCCTTGGGGTTTGTCATCCGGTTGTTTTGGCTGTGCCTGTGTGAGTGACTGAACTGTCTGAAGTCTGAGTTAGTCACGTAATACATAGCAAGTGTCATCGGAATGTTTGAGAACAAGTAAATTATGGAACGCTGATATAACACTTGTGAATAATTGCATGGCTAGTCAAACAATCCCTGATAGGTTAAATACGGTTACTGAAATACAAAACTCAGTAAAACTGTCCTTACCATTTGCTGCCATTTTGTAGCGCTGTCATCTGGCGGTGACTTCTCAGAACATCCTCATTAGTTCCACGTGTATGCGCTAGGTGTATTATTCGTGTAACAATAGTCGCTAGATGGCGCCATATACATATGAAATTCAGTTGTCAACAAACCATCTTCTTCCTCATAAGTGTATATCCCACTCTGGAGCTCTGTCGCACTGACCACTGTGTACTCTTTAAATACACACACTTAGATACACGTACTCTTTAAATACACGCACTTAAATACACCTATACTTAACAATAATGCAATCAATGTAAAGTGATGAAATGAGTATAAAATAATGCAATCTGTGTAAAACAATACAAATCAAGTAAATAACCTTGCTGTTAGTTCCTTTTTACCTTGCTACGTTAGAATTGAAATAAGGCTGTTTTTTTATAGAAAAGAACCCTTTATTATAAAATAATTAAATAACTGGATTATTTATTTTATTTTATTTTGACAGTAATATACTTGCTAACTGTGCTCTATCTACTAAGCTCGCGTGAAAAAAAAACCTGCCACCTGGCGATAAAATAGATAAATAAAAATACCGCTGTTAGTTCCTTTTTACCGAAAACGTTTACTACAACTATGTTTCTCTGAAGACGCATGTCTACGGATCAACGCACATCATCCATATCCAGACAACCCCAGCTGAATATGGGTGAAAAGTTGATGAGAATGAAAAGCTGGAATCTGACTGGACTGTATGTGACATCCTGCTACAAGAGATACTATGTCTGAAAATGTCCTCGACACTGACAACTGATGAACAATGAACAAGTGGCCAGCACAGCGGGCACCATCTACAATGACAATTTAATGCATTGGCCAACTGACTGGTCAGCAGTGTTTCCTGTATGCTGACCACTTGTGTGTGTGTGTGTGTGTGTGTGTGTGTGTGTGTGTGTGTGTGTGTGTGTGTGTGTGTGTGTGTGTGTGTGTGTGTGTGCGCGTGTGTGTGTGTGCGCGTGTGTGTGCGTGCGTGTGTGTGTGCGTGCGCGCGCGTGTGCGCGTGTGTGCGTGTGTGCGTGTGTGTGTGCGCGCGTTGATGCATGTGATTCGTTTTCATTTTTATCCATGGTATATACCCATGAGAATGAGGGGAACTTCAACATACATAAAATAAACATACCTTTCCAACAATACCAAACGTAATATAGTTCCAGGTTTCCAATTACAAAAGTTAATTACGACGCAATCGTGATGTCATGGAACACTCATACATTATGCTTTCGTGATATTTGTATAGAGAATTGAAATACCTTTCTATATATATCCAATTCCATATAGTTTGATATGATTTGTAACGTATTATGTGGAAATATATACCCTACTACCATATTAAGTTTCTTTCAGCTCAGTGGTCATACTTCCAGACATTCCCTGGCGAACACGTAGCAATTGCCAAGTGGCAAACAACTATATTTCAAATTGTTATTATATAAGGTCATAACAAAGTATTATCTCAAAAATTCCCTAAGGGGTGGGGGTCATACCTGAGCCACGGACTACAATGCATAAAGTCATCCATGGATAAAAATTATTGTTCGGGTAAAAAAGAATTATTATTTGCAGACAGGCGCACACGCTGAACGACAAGGAACTGTAAATCGTTTCACCTACATTGGTTGTGTAATGTCCAAAGGTGGAGACTGTTCTATTGACATCAAGAATAGGTTTGGAGAGGCATGACGAGCATTTCAAAAACTCACCAAAATGTGGAGGTCAAAGGGTATAAATATAAAGACCAAAATAAGATTTGTTAACAGCAGTGCTATACCTGTGCTTCTCTATTGCTCTGAAACATTGAACAAATAGAAATGAAACTAGCGAGTTTCTAGACCAGATGCTTGCGCAGACTTCTGATCATCAGATGGAACAAATTTCTCACCAACGAAGAAGTACTTTAATGAGCAAGTACTGAACCAATCAAGCCAATGGTGGGGTAAAAACCCCACCCGGGGGGCAAGAAGCCCACCCACAGGTCAAGAAGCCGCCTCTGGGCGTTTGCGATATTATAATTTCTTTTTTCATATAATTATCGTCCACAACCGATACCTTTATACCACTACTGTAATCGCCTATTGTATGTATTTACTTCTCTTGTCTCAGTTTCTCGTGGCTATTATACATAGTCCCACTTTGGTAAGGACGATTGATTTGAATAATTATGAAGCTCAAATAGTAAAGTGAATAGCTTACCGCATGTTTTGTTCTTGTTGCAGTAATCAGATGGGCATGGTGATATGGTGATATGGTGATATGGTGATATGGTGATATGGTGATATGGTGATATGCGGCTCCATCTGACTACCTCTAAATTCTTATGTTCTAGCCTCATAGGTAGATGGCGGGGAGTAGCAATTTCTCGCATAGGGACGTGTTGCCCCACTTTACCTTCTATGACATGCTTCACCGCCGCGCTGCCACACCCAATATTCAACAGCTTTCAACGCTTGTGTAAAGATAAAAACACATTCCGTATGCAAAAGGGACTCAACTGAATAGTATTTACGACATGTGTGTCGCCTATATATATATATATATATATATATATATATATATATATATATATATATATATATATATATATATATATATATATATATATATATATAGGCGACACACATGTCGTAAATACTATTCAGTTGAGTCCCTTTTGCATACGGAATGTGTTTTTATCTTTACACAAGCGTTGAAAGCTGTTGAATATTGGGTGTGGCAGCGCGGCGGTGAAGCATGTCATATATATATATATATATATATATATATATATATATATATATATATATATATATATATATATATATATATAATATGTAAAAATTAACATTGAGCTCACGAATATACGTCCAAAAAAAATTCCAGATACAGATCCAGAACGCCCTATATAGTATGTGGAGGAGTTATATGCTTACCAGAAAGGATGAAGACACACACATTATAAAGAGGCACTTAATGCAGTTACGAATGAAATTAGACAATCTAAAAGAAGCTATGAGCAAAAATTTACATGTAACATAAAAAATTACAAAAAGAGTTTTTATGCATATATCAGGAGTAAACAAAACGTGCGAGACAAGATTGGACCACTAGAAGACAGTGCTGGAAATACTGTGTAATATCGCAAGGTATTTTAATGGTGGAAGACCTAAATGGTTACCTCAGTTCAGTGTTTACCACAGAAGGTATTAGTTCATGACTACGCCGCCATCCTCGCTCCTACCGCAGCTTACGGGAAGGAACCGTGCCTGCCCTGTGGAAATGCGCTAACGTTCGACCAGTGCCTAAAATTCGACCACCAGCGCTAATTGAGAAAGACCTGCGGCCAATATCTCTCACGCCAGTTTTATCGAAGTGCTTGGAGAAATTCATGTGCACGTGGATAACGGACATTACCATGGACCAGATTGATCCTCAGCAATATGGATCAATCAAAGGAACATCAACCGTACACGCACTGGTCGAGCTTGTACAAAAGTGGAAATACGCGGTCGAGACCCCTGGAACCTTAGTACGAATACTTCTCGTCGATTTCAGCATAGCGTTTGACCGAGTCGACCATCACAATTTAATGACGAAATGTGCATCACTCGGACTTCCAATTTTTATCACCAAATGGCTGACATCCTTCCTATATTGATAAATATTGATAGAAATATTTTGTTCTCACTCAAGAAAGCTAATAGAACTAGGGGACATCAGATAATATTAGTAAAGGATCAGTGTATATTGGATATCAGGAAGTACTCCTTCTCACAGAGGACAATCAATGAATGGAACAAATTATCTACAGATTGTGGAGCTGTGTGAATATGTATAAACAGAAGGTTGACACATATTTCAGGAGGGCTGATTACACATAGATTAAACAATTTTGCACTCTCGGTAAGCCAATGGCTTCCTTGTCCACTTGCCATCTGGGCCTTGTTAAATCTTGATATACTCCCATATTGTTTTGTCTTTTTTCACCACCAGGTTTTAATTAGTTATACTGTAGGTCATATACGTGACATTTATTTTAATTTTATACGAGTTTAGTATTAATTATCCCTGTTTATAGGTGGGCTGAATATTTGGCTTTGCCATGTGCACAGGTAGAGCTTAGTGCGATCTTGGCTGTCATTGGCTCACTCACTGTCGTGGCGGAGCTGAGAAGGCAGAACGCGAACAAATTAATTAAGTCTTGAGTCCGTATAACTGAAGCCATAACGTTTCGTTTAAGGCCTATTTCCTTCCTGTTGAATAACAGGTTATGCTGACCCGTGGCCGTAACAGTAGTACCACATGGCGGACCATGACCCAACCAGTCAGTTGAGAAGCCACTGGCGCGGGCC
Source organism: Lamellibrachia columna (assembly GCA_963662155.1). NCBI lineage: Eukaryota > Metazoa > Annelida > Polychaeta > Sabellida > Siboglinidae > Lamellibrachia > Lamellibrachia columna. The sequence continues at coordinate 14,721,692 of OY759272.1, read as the reverse complement.
ACCTTGTAGGCTTGCCATTGCGGATAAAAGTTTGTCTAATCAGACTTATCAGAAGACGACCGACAATGGCGCCACCTGGCGGCCTGTGGCGATGTCACTAATTGTGATGCGTGGCCGGACACAAGGCGACGGGGAGTGAATGGGTCTGGAGTGCAAAGTAAACACCATACAGCCTTGTACTCGGTGACTGCGAGTCGACGCCGACCCAGTTGCCTGCCAGATGTGTACACCGTGGCATTGATGCCGCAGCTAGGACCTACACAGCTCTAGGTTTCCAGTATGATCGTATATTGCAGGCGCCGTTTTAAATGCGGCGCTATGTTCGTCTGCTTGACGGTGTTGTCGCTGTTGTTGGCGGTGGCGAGCACTTTCACACTGACGCCTCTACACAAACGCTGCATCGTTGAGAGAAGCCGGGCGCTCGAGGTGGACGCAGCCCGAGAGGAACGCACATTGGCGTCGTGTATGTCGGCCGCGGCCAGGTCCCGCCGCTCGCTCCGAGACGACAACGACGTGCTTCGGCGTTACCCGCGCCAGGCTTCGGTGAACGTCGGCAATGATCGGCGGTCGTCCGGGAAATTTGGAAGCGCGCTGTATTTCGGCGGACAGGAGGCGCTACGGGCGAAGGATCTGACGGGCGTCTATGGGACGGTCGGAGGGAACATCATCGCTAATTTTACTGTTGAAATCTGGCTTCGGGCCGAGGGAGGACAGTCGGACCCCGTTACCATAATTGGTAAGTCGCTTCGCTCTCTCTCTCTCTCTCTCTCTCTCTCTCTCTCTCTCTCTCTCTCTCTCTCTCTCTCTCTCTCTCTCGCTCTCGCTCTCGCTCTCGCTCTCGCTCTCGCTCTCTCTCTCTCGCTCTCGCTCTCGCTCTCGCTCTCGCTCTCGCTCTCGCTCTCTCTCTCTCTCTCTCTCTCTCTCTCTCAATCTGTCTCTGTCTCTGTCTCTGTCTCTGTCTCTGTCTCTGTCTCTCTCTCTCTCTCTCTCTCTCTCTCTCTCTCTCTCTCTCTCTCTCTCTCTCTCTCTCTCTCTCTCTCTCTCTCTCTCTCTCTCTCTCTCTCTCTCTCTCGCTGCTATCCCTCTCCTCGCTCCCCATCATCCCCCCCACTTCACCATCCCCTCCCACTCCATCCTCCCCATCCCTCCATCCCCACTCTCCCCTCTCCCTCTCTTTCTCTCCCTATATTATAATACATTACTGTTATATTTATATATTAATATGTTACTGATACCAACGATTTCGTTTAGTTGAACCGTGAAATACATTTACGGGTGTCTAGTTGACACACACGTGGGGTTTAGCGGTTAAGTGAGAACTTTATATAATTTCTCCTGCTAATTTTTCTCAAACTTCCTACCACTTCCACGTTGATGACGTAAATAAAGGTGCGTGTTTGTCAATACGGACTAGACCCACTGTGTCAATACAGCTCAACACGCCTGTTTTGTCGCGCCAGGCTTTTCGGACAAGTGCCGATCTGGTACGAATGGTTGGTCGATCGAGCTGCGAGCTAGCGGCGAGGGGGACCGCAGAGATGCCCGGATCTACTTCGCGCTGCACACGGACCAAGCCCGACAGCAGTCGGCTATTTCCGGCGAGTATGGCTATCGGCCGAATCACTGGACACACGTGGCGGCGACGTACGACGGGCGTCGAATGAAGCTGTACGTCGATGGAGCCAAGGTGGCAGTCGGCGACGACCAGAAGGGGGCGCTGTTCGTCGTCTCAGCTCTGCGCTGCAAAGTGTTGTACCTGGCACGTCGGTCGTCGCCAGATGGCGCCCTCTACCGGGGTGCCGTCGATGAGCTGCGCCTGTGGAACACGGCGCGTCGCCACCGCGACATCGTCCGTCACATGTACGACGTGGGGCCCGTCGTCCAGGAGACAACCCTCGACGAGACGCCGCCGCTCCTACAGGACTCGTTCGCCGACCAGCGCGCCTGGCAGACAGCCGGCCGCAAGGCGCCGCGTCACGTCGACGCAGACATCGACAGCGAGGCCGGTGCCATGTACCTGGTGGCGCCACCGTGCGGAGAGACAGTCTGCGACGACCCGGATGTTGTCAGGAGCTACTCGCGTCGCTGGCAGTTGCGACGCCCGAAGATGGTCAAGTACCGTGTCGTGAACGTGCTGCGCAGTGACGGCTCCAGTCCGACGGTGACAGAGGAACAGATCCGGACCCAGCACTCTGCGCTCCGCCTCGCCTTCAAACCGTACAACATCAGCTGGCAACTCGATGTCGCCAACGTCCTCAACACGTCACTGCGCATACGCACCATCCTCTTCGGTTGCGACCCAGCCAAGGTCAGAACACTTGTATTGTTCCTTTACACTATCGTAGATGTTTTGTTGTTGCTGAACACAAAAATGTGCATGCTTTTTTAAGTTTGTTAATGACATTATATGATGGCATGATATAGTTCTAGTGTAGATTTAATTTGGAAATACTCATTAAAAAAGGGCGATGGATAATCGAAACAAACTACATGTTGATTGTGTAAATAATAACAAGGCATATTTATGTCATGCTGAGTCTTAATGGCAGAACCCTGAGCTCGTTTGCTAAATGAAAACGCAAAGAGTAATTGTTGGTAAGGGTCATTTACTAAGTGTACCAACGTAGAATAATACCTTTATATCGATGACATAGCTTAATCGCTAACACATGGTCATCGAAAAACACAGATAGTAAATGACAAATTAAAATTAGCAAAGGTGGGGGCAGTCATTTGTCCCAACAAGCCTCCAGTAATAGAGGCCCCCACCCCACCCTTGGTCAAACCGTTGTTGAAAACTGTTATTTATTTTTAACCCCCGCAGTGTAATATCAGCCACATAGTCACATTGAATATTGTAATCGCGGTCATGACATTTGTGTACGTATTAGAAACATAATACGATGACATAATATGGCTAAGGTCGGCAATGGACGCTGCAACCCCGAATGCTTGCACGAGCGAACCGGTCAAGATGGCGGCGACTGCGATCTCGTGAGACTCTCGTGCGACGAGAGCAACATCGGCAACGGTCGCTGCGATGCCGAGTGCAACCGAGCATACCACGGCTGGGACGGCGGCGACTGCTGCGATGGTCAACTCGGCAATCCGGCGGTCAACTGCTTCGACCCGGCGTCACTCAACAGGTGCGGCACGCAAGTCTACATATCTGTTGTAATGGTACTGGTAGTGGCAGATATGCCAACCATTACTATTTGGGCGTAATCATTATGACATGTGGCCCTCAATTACGCCATTTCGACGTGTCAGTCAATAATTACCCTCCCCGTCCCTCCCCATGCAACATATGTCTTTAGTCAAACGTTTCCCGTGATGATATTGTCAACAGCTGTTGTTTTCCGGTTCCCGCCGACCTCTCCCAGGCACTGCCAGCCAATCAGTCCCTACCGACCTCTCCCAGGCACTGCCAGCCAATTGGTCCCTACCGACGTCTCCCAGACACTGCCAGCCAATCACTCCATACCGACCTCTCCCAGGCACTGCCAGTTAATCAGCGACCACACACTTAACAATTAGCATAGTTCTACTACTAATTATGCAGGTTTACTACGCATTCATTTATACCAGCGCGGGAAATGATCAGCACGTTTCCAAAATGGCATTCGCATCAGCGTTTTACAATATACACACATCAGAGGTACACCAAATTGATATTCTTACACAATCAATACACGTAGTATCATTTATTATGGATGACTCTTTGGAAATACTAAGAGAACGAATTTTGAATTGCTCATCGAGTTACCGGCGACAGCAGTGGTGGAAGCTGGACTCTGGGCGAGAGTTCTCACGCGTAGCATACATGTGTGATGTGGTTGATCGTGTTGTGTGTGAAAATGTTTGCCAATATTAATGATGTAGTTATGACATTTATATAACTTGTACTTGGACAAGCGTTCTTGCGTTCTTCACAATGATCATTGTTATTTATATGTTAAAATGTATGTTTTAAAATACATGTATGCCATGATTCAGTGTACATTCTTTGTATATCTACACCTGTTCAGACTTATATACTCCACATTCAGTTCTTGATAATGATGATTTTTATACACAGTTTGCTATTGGAATGAAAACATATCATCTAATAATGAAACCATTTGATAAGGCATTATGAAATATTGATGTTTAGTGAAAATGTTAGTAATGGTGCCAGTAGTGGTAATGGTAATAATGGTATCAGTAGTGGTAATGGTAGTGATGGTGTCAGTAGTGGTAATGGTAGTGATGGTGTCAGTAGTGGTAATGGTAGTGATGGTGTCAGTAGTGGTAATGGTAGTGCTGGTGTCAGTAGTGGTAATGGTAGTGATGGTGCCAGTAGTGGTAATGGTAGCGATGGTGTCAGTTGTGGTAAAGGCAGTGATGGTGTCAGTAGTGGCAATGATAGTAATGGTGCCAGTAGTGGTAATGGTAGTAATGGTATCAGTAGTGGTAATGGTAGTGGTGGTGTCAGTAGTAGCAATGGTAGTGATGGCGTCAGTAGTGGCAGTGGTAGTGGTGGTATCAGTAATGGCAATGGTAGTAATGGTGTCAGCAATGGTAGTGGTGGTGTCAGTAGTGACAATGGTAATGGTGTTGTCAGCAGAGACAATGGTAGTGGTGGCGTTGGCCGTACTGATGACGACAAAGGCGACAATTGAACAATTCGTTAGCTTAACTAAAATTAATACTATTAAAAAATAAATAAAATACCTTAGCTTTAATCAATAATGAAAATAATAACAAATGTACATATGCACTCTTAAACTATTGATTAAAAAATAAATTAAACATAAAATATTACTAAGTGGCCAACAATTAACCAGCGGTAAGTTACCCAGGTTCTCCGTGTCGACAGAGCCTACATGAGCGCGGATGAATACAAGGAGGTTCTCGCCTTCTCCGGAAAACAACATCTGAACATCTTCTTCGGCCAGTGGACAATTTCTGGACTGATCGGAGTAGCGACGTTCCCGTGGGATAACGACGTCCATGAAGTGCACGGTGAGATATCCGTGTCTGCCGTATAGTGGCGCTAGTATCACCGTTATCACGTCACATGCTCACGTGGTCGGCGGGCGATGACTTTGTCAGATAGTCCTGTCGCGATATGGGGGACATATCACTCATAAAGAGTCCCTTAGAAATCGTAGATTTGATCTAATGTTTCTGCACTACTGCATTCCAGGATCTTCAAATGATGGCAACGAACTAACGACTGCTCCGTGCGAACACAGTGGCTGTTAAACCGTACTCACCAACATTTCTAAATCATTCACCGGGCTGGGTTGAAATTGAGGGGTGTGTTTTTTCTGTTATGTACACGAATCGCACACAGGATGTTAGTTAATAAGACACTGACCGACATATTCACTTACTGCAGTGAAGCTGCATTAGGACGGAACATACACTTCACCCTTGTTGAACATATTTCATTACGGCGATTTAAAAGTAGCCTCTATCGAAACAATCGTTTAGTGCTGAACGATAGAAGCCGCTTTTATGTTATTTAGTGGTACTAAGAAAATCGCAGTTATTTTGCAGGAGGCATACTGGTGAAGCCGGACAGCTTCGGCCGGCCGAACAAGACGGACAGCCTGGTGCATGAGATCGGACACGCTCTCGGTTTGTGGCATGTCCACCACGGCGTCTCGGAGATGGACTGTTCGGACCCGTGTCTGGAGACGACGCCGTCCCTGCAGCTCGGTGACCTGTGTGCGGACACCAACCCGACCGTGGAGAACGGCCACTGCTCCGACCCGGACCGGACGGCCGCCTGGCCGTGCGGCGTCGCCCGACACGTCGACACGCCCTACAGCAACTATATGAGCTACTCGGGTGAGCCTGTCCTCCACCGAGCTGACAGCGCCGCGTCCCATCTAGCCTCTTTCGTTGTGTTTTAGTAGCCAACATTGGCCTGTCATAGCCTTTTGTGAGTGGCCATATTACCGTATCCGCAATGTAGCAATGGTCAGTACTGGTCAGCCTTTAATCCTTTGCCGAATGCCCTTCCCTTATTCCCTCCCCGAAGTCTGCTTCGTTAGTGTTACGTCACGTACTCTGCTCAACGCTTCTAGCTACGTTTGTGCAGAGACATTATAGGAAAGTAAAGTAATGATGTGATTGTGATTGTAAGATTATTCAATACAACATTATTTTGCTGGGGGAATATTGAATACCGTGATATTATCTCCACCGAGAACCTTCACATGCCTAGAAAGAGGTCGTTGTGTCATTGAGTTCATGTTGAACATGTTTTTGTTGTCACAGATGACGCGTGCACGGACTACTTCAGCGCCCACCAGGTGGCGCGCATGCACTGTTACCTTGACCTCGTCTATCAGAGGCTACAGAAGGAGAAAAGACCGTCACCAGTTCCATTTGCCCCCAAGGTGACTGTAGCATCGGCTGACTCTCTCAAACTGTCTGTCTTGGTCCTCGGTCCGTTGTTGGGCCACTTTCGTTATACATAGGACCACTGTCTTTGTGGGTGCTAATGTTTGTGCGTGTATGGAAAAAACATCAGTTATGTGAAGAGGATATAATGGCGTGAACACAACTCTATATGCATGTGTATGCGAGTGCGTGTGCATTCAATACTTAATTTTTCTTTTGTTCCACTTACGCTTCGTTGCTGTAAAGGTGCTTAATCATGTAAAATATATAATTGACGTGTAACGATTACTAAACAATCTAACCTATTAATATTCTCTTCGTGTCCAGGGGTGGTACACAAGGCTCGCACAACATCTCACCAATTCCCTGCATCTTACCCTCTCCTTACAGCTGTGCTCCGTGTCGGTCCAGCAGCCTTCAGGCCCTGCTCCGTGTTTCGCCTCCATGGTGTTTTGGTGTATACTAAACAGTGGGGTCATCACATTTGTAAACGCGTTTTACATACATCGTCGTGTCACCGTGTCAACATCTATGTCACGTGTGTCACTTTTGTCAGGTGGTCACGACGGGAGATACGTCGGTGGAGGTGCGGTGGCTGCCGCCTCTTGGCACGGCCGTCGCCGTCTTCAACGAGGTGTGTGGCGTGTGTGGCGACGACAACTCCCTGCTGCAGTACGCCGCCTCGGCCTCGGTCGCCAACGCGTCCAGGACCCACGGCGCCTGGGCTCCCGACCAGGCCACCGGTACGGGCATCCCGCAAGCGGGCATCATTTGAATATATGTTTTTTTTTTTTAAATTAACAAGATTGCCATCCAAGGCAAAACACCCAGATGGCAACTGGACCAGGAAGTCATTGGTTTACGGACTGTCCAACAATTCAGATCTACGTGTAACCCGCCCTCCTGAGATATGTTTTTAAACATATTCACGCTGCTAGCATATACATAATGTGTAGATAGTTTGTTGCATTCATATTTATTGTCCTCTGTGAGAATAGATACTTTCTCGCATACAATCTACACTGTTCCTTCACTAACGTTACTTCATATGATAATAAAAAATAACACTTATAACTATTGCCGTGATTATAGATGTTGGTCAGTCGATATTCTAATAAATGACGTAGCAATGGTCCGAGTTATAGCTGGAGGTGCGGTGGCTGCAATATTCTTTATGAATTATGCAGGACCAGTTGTAATTTGATGTGCACACTGTTCATATTGAAAATGATGAGACAGACATTTTGAAAGCACGGATATGTCTATGTTATTTTCAGATAATGTAGCTTTATGTATATTATGCTTCCAAGTTAAAGATGGCGCCCGTTGCAGGTCCGCCCGATGCCGCAGCGTGCGAGGCCAGTACGAAGGCCTGGATGCCGGACGAAGCATGTGGCGACCAGTGCTACATCGAGCTCGGATTCGCATACCCTGTCGTAGCCAAGAGGTCAGTGGAGCATACCTGTCTGGAAGGATAATGAGAGGGGAAGGAGATAGCGATAGACGGCGGGCGGGCGGGCGGGCAGTGTCCGTGTGCGTGACACCTGTCAGCGAACATCGACGTGGTTGAGTGTCTCGCTGTCAGGTGTCAGTTACGACAGGTTCAACATCTCACCTGGTTTACACACTTCATCAATTTTTGTTTATCTAGCTTTAATTAGCTCACTTAAGTTTGAGTATTGCTCAAACATTGATTCATAACTTCGCAAACAAGACAGGTCACGATGTTAATAATAGGTCAAATATTATAATATTTATTAAAGACAGCAAATTAAAGACGACACTTTCTATATATCTGTGATCTAGTTATTGTAGATAAAGACTTCGTCGCACCGTAAATCTTATTTTTACGTGGATAAGTCTGTAAAATTGGTTTGTCGCGAATGTCACATTGGCACACACTACAATGTCACATTGGCACACACTACAATGTCACATTGGCACACACTACAATGTCACAGTGGCACACACCACAATGTCACATTGGCACACACTACAATGTCACATTGGCACACACTACAATGTCACATTGGCACACACTACAATGTCACATTGGCACATACTACAATGTCACATTGGCACACACTACAATGTCACATTGGCACACACTACAATGTCACATTGGCACACACTACAATGCACCTATTTTGTTTTAAAACTATGTGACTAACGCATCAATAATTAACAGCGAGTGTGTTATAGAACACCCACGAGCAGCAACAACAATCACGAGCAACAACATGATAACGTAAGAGCGTTTCCTGCTACACACCTCATCAATATTATCTATCTTTAAGTAGCCCATCACTACTGTGGAGTGTTTGACATCGACTCAAGACGTTGATTCATAACGTCGCAAACAGTGTACTTCACGATGTGCAATATATACTATTTTATTACAGGACCGGGTGTCTAATACAGGGGTGCAGTTATGACGGAACTATTTGTTTATGTCATGCGCTTCTATACCTACCGTCTTCTGCGATGACTGCGGCAGAGGTTTTGTGGCACAAATAGGCTTAAATTCTCACCGAAGAGCAAAGCACAAGGATACCCCCCTTCATTAATGTCATCATCGAAAACGATGGACAGCAAAGAAGAAGAAGACAAAATTGCAGACCAACATTTTAAAACCGAATGAAACCATCTGCGACAATAAATAACATAGTCCCCAACTTTTAAAGTACACTGCGTAATCGTCCTCCAATGGCTGACCCTTTCCGAGTACTTGTGATACTCCGCCGCCGTCTCGATTCAAGGGGGTTCAGTTCGCAAAAGTACCATTTGATATAAGTAAAACGCTAATTAAGCATTATTAGAGACGGAACATTTCATAGTGTACCACGGGGGCTGCCTGTCCGCCGGATGATGGTGCGTGGTCGTTTTATTGTAAAATCCTTGTTCCGTCGTAGTTTCGCAGTTAGAAAATGTTGTGAAATTATAGATGAGCGAAGTCGATGAGGAGTCACGATTCTTTAACACATAAATATAAAAGTACATACCACGCTTTAAAGGTAGAAGGGTCGTAGTATTCAGTCCTTGGGGCTGTCCAAAGAGCTATTCTCTTCTTCCTTGGCAGGCGACCTGTTCATTCCAACACCAACTCAACGTCTCAGTGAGATATTTTAGCACCTATTTACACGAGCGATTTGCAGCTAAATTACGCGTGCGTTTAAATTATGTGTGCGTTCAGACGAGCGACATATCGAGACATATCTACTTAGATCTTGACTGGTGTCATTCCCGAGTTGTGCTTTGATAAAAGGTCACGACGAGTGCACATGGTATGGGTCGCTTATTGGACACTGCGTCAAAACCACTTCCAGCTCTTGGCCAAATAATAGATATGCCGATTCTTGCGCCGCGATACTGCGCGACATCACGTCGGCTGAATAATTGGGCAACTAATCGCTCGTATAAACCGGCCTTTACTAGTCTTTTACTAACGTTTGGTGCCCGGAGCTGCATTCTTTGCTGTATGTGGCAGTTGCGAGTTGTAGGATGTCTGTATGGATCGTGTGGAATGCCATCAACGCCATCAAAGACGTGCAACTGATGTTCCAAGATGGCGGCTCCTACTCGCTCGGTCGTATTCCGGTGTACTGCGACATGCCCTTCACGAAGGAACTTAAGCTCGTTCGTGTTGTCGACAGGGTATGAACATTGTTTGCGAAATTAAACTCTGTTTCATTAAAATGTTTACCAATTTAACAACGAGCATGGCTAAATAGGGTAACCTGGGGCAACACGACCCCTGGAGGCAAGACGCCCCCATCACGTACGCAAAATATAAAACTCTGGACGTCCCCAAATCTGGTACAAATTGAAGCTAACTTCTATGTGATACCCACCACGAAAGCTCAACAACACGAGACAGACGTAATTAAATCAGTGTGTTTTTAAATTATTATTTTTTATTAAATTGCACTATTACATGCACTGATGTAATATTCTGCCAATAATAAAATGGCGAAACTCACTATATAACGATGTGAATCATAGACTTAACATGATAATATTATTAATCAGTTGACAGGTCAAACAATCAAAATGGGCAATAGTATGTTGTGCTTTGGATATATCGTGTTAAGACACACATTGTGTCTGTGGGGCAAGACGGTCCCCATGCATGTGGGGCAAGACGATCCCCATGCGTGTGGGACAAGACGGTCCCCATGCATGTGGGGCAAGACGGTCCCCATGCGTGTGGGACAAGACGGTCCCATGCATGTGGGGCAAGACGGTCCCCATGCGTGTGGGACAAAACGGTCCCCATGCATGTGGGGCAAGACGGTCCCCATGCATGTGGGGCAAGACGGTCCCTATGTCTTATCCCACACGTACATGGTCACAATGTATCAAATGTATTACACATGACGAATTATGTTCAATAGATTTAATACAATACGAACATTGCATGATTTACGTTCTGCTAGCAAGTAGGATGTAATTATGATGGATTATTACTAAATTACCAACATTATATTATGTAGGATTGCAAGGTATGTAGTATATGTTAACTCCAATTTAAATGTAACAACAATAATGGCCTAATATATTACTGTCATACCATTTGCATATAATTTTAATTTCAAGCAGTAATTCGTAAATATAAACAAAAACAACAGGGGAGGAGGTTATGGACCGTGTTGCCCCAGACAGAGAGCTGACTTGCCCCAGGAATGGGGTTGGGCGGCTTTTTTGGGTACACTTGCTATTTTTCAAATGCCTCTTAGCTAGGTTGTTTATTTGCTAAACATAGTTTTCCAATGGGTAACACACATATCTGTCCATAATGTGAACACATTAAAGACATGCTAGCGTAGTTTAATGGGGTACAATTTGAAATTGTATGTAGACTAACAGAATTCGGACGAGTGTTTACACACAAGTCAACAGTACTACAAATACCTGTTTTGACTTCTCAGAAAAACACCGCCAGTTAAGGGATCATCTCCAAATTAATAATAATAAAATAATAATCACAATACTCATAATGATCACAATAATAATAATAATAATAATAACAACAACATTATTAACGTTATTATTATTATTGTGATTATGATGATGATGATAATCATTATTATTATTATTAACATAACAATGGTGATTATAATAAGAGACGATGACAATAGCAATACGAATAAAATTAAAAGAATCAGTCTTGCTCGCAAGTAGACGGCCGGTCACTAACGGGCCCGTGGTTTGCTAGATGCGGATCCACGTGAGCAGCCCATTCGTGAGCGTGGACGCCGTCAGCCTGCAGTCGGCCCCGGACAGTTTCCGGTGCCGCGCCTGCCGACCGCTCAGCTACAGCGTTCAGCGGCAGCCGCCCTTCAGCGACGACATCAGCGTCAGCACCACCGAGCCCCGCTTCGTCGACAGGTAGGCCGCCTCGCCCAGGCGCTGCTGCACAGTACATGGGCTAATATATAAGGGAAGTGACACAAGTATGAACATTTGCCCTCATTTGGCTTATGATGTGTAGATTTATATAAAGTCAGGTAGGCCTACACATCGCCGCCATCTTCATTTTCCATTAGGCCATAATGGAAAGCCATTACACATAGTATATCAGTTTCTAAACAACATCGAACATGATCTTGCATGGTGTTTAAACCGACATTTTAATTTTCAAACAGTGTCCTCGTACGATTTCCATATCGAAATTCAAGATGGCCGCCAGTCAAATATCTATATCTCTATGCTACCAGCACATTATACAATAAGACGTCCGAGAGCCTATGAAGGTCATCACGCAACATGTTCTCAACCCCGAGTCCAGCGATATACACGGCGAGGAGGGCGGGTTAGCTGGGCCTACGTGTCCACCTGTTGCTGTGTTGCAGGTGGGTCGTGCGAGGCGAGACGTACTCGTACCGCGTCCAGCCGCGACTCGGCAGCAAGACCAACTACTTCTCCGAGCAGCTCGTGTACACTCACGGCAGTCACTACTGCGGCGATGGGCGGGTGGACAGGTCAGGCAAGTTAGGCTGGTCTCTTCAATTTCCACATAATCCTTTTGTTGCATCTGAAAGATCGGACGTTATTTTCTCTTTTCGTTCGACTTATCGCCACACGCACGCACGCACGCACGCACGCACGCACGCACGCACGCACGCACGCACGCACGCACGCACGCACACACACACACACACACACATCCTTCCCGGAAAACCCACGTGAGAGATCGCATGCTTCCATTAGGCCATCGTGAATCCAGTTACACACACACACACACACACACACACACACACACACACACACACACACACACACACACACACACACACACACACACACACACACACACACACACACACACACACACACACACACACACACACACACACACACACACACACACACACACTCACACTCACACTCACACACCCACACACACACACACACACACACACACACACACACACACACACACACTCACTCACTCACACTCACACACACACACACACACACACACACACACACACACACACACACACACACACACACACTCACTCACTCACTCACTCACTCACTCACTCACTCACTCACTCACACACACACACACACACACACACACACACACACACACACACACACACACACACACACACACACACACACTCACACACACACACACACACACACACACAATGTCCATAAACTGCGTAATAAAGTAATATACGCAGTCAGTTTAATCAATGAGTGTGTAATGTTGTTAAATCATCGAAAGAATGTATTTAATCATTTAGAACGGGAACTTGTGTAGATGAATAGCCTCGATGAAATCATCAGCATCTGCCTTCGCCTTCGCCTTCGCCTTCGCCACTTTCCCCTTTCATCGGTTCGGTCGAACCCAAACCAATTTATCAGTGTGTCCAATGATTCCATCACAACTGAACAAATGTTTGCTAACGAGCCAGACAGTCGTAGTCGATACTAGATAGATACTAGATAGATACTAGATAGATACTAGATAGATACTAGATAGATACTAGATAGGTAAGATTGTCTGAAGCGAAAGGTCACTTTAAGGACCGTTCTGTCGTTGCAGCGACGAGGCATGTGACGACGCCAACGGGGCGGACGGAGACGGCTGCAGCATCTCGTGTCAGACGGAGAAGGCATTCCACTGCGCAGGTTTTTTTCTTCTCAGTAATATAAAGGCAAGTTTGTACGAGCGATTTTTTTTCAAATTTGCCGGCCGACACGGTGTTGTGCAAGAATCGGTCGTGTAAACACCCTCGCGAAACAGATTAGCGAGGCAAATTTGTGGCTACGATTGTGTCGGTGGAATTGGAACGACAGTCGGCGGCTATTTTGACACAATGGCCAACCTGCGACCGCCGAGACTGACAGCGGGTGCACCCGTCGCGACCTTTCCTGAAATACTGAAATGTGTCGCCCGACACAAATCGCTCGTTCAAACCGGCCTTATATCTGCTTCTTTTCATTACCGTGTCACTTACACCCCCCCACCGCGTTGATACTATATATGTAGACGTCTGTGACGTTGGCAGGTGAGCCAAGTGTGTGCTACCGTCACGACGGAGATGGTGTGTGTGAGGACTTCGAGCGCCGCAGCAGCGTGCGGGACTGCGGCTTCTACACGCCCGAGGGCTACCGCGACCAGTGGGCCGTCGGCGCCGTCGCCAACCCAGCCTTCCAGCTGGACGACTGTCCGGCAGACGTCGTCACTGGACCACCGCCCGTCCACCTGGTTCGTTGCACTGTGCACCGGTGTTGCCCAAGTTTCGAAATATTGGATCATGTAGAATATACACTAAGTCCGAATCGCCCTAAGATCTCGCAAACATTTGAGTGACTTTTTGTTTCTTAGACGTGGGCGGAGTATGGCTAAAAAGCACAGAGTGCACGAACATACATTATTGTCGGCTTATTCCTCAGAATGTAGTCTTCATCATTCTTAACGATTTTCGTTTGTTGCGCCTCTGATTTCGTATGCCGTGGAGAGTTAGGTGTTATGCAAATTGTATTATTATTGTTTGTTTATGTATTATTATTCTTAGAAGAAGAATAACACGAGAAATTATGTATGTTCCGCGATATATATATATATATATATATATATATATATATATATATATATATACACCTTCATTGATACCGTCAAACAATACATGCTAGCGTTTAATAATGTATACAGGAACTGAACAGTTGCTGTTGCGTCGTTTACCAGGGGTGCAACGAAGACTTCGACGGCCATGAAGTCTGGCACCCGTGTGGCAGCTGGAACGGCGAAGACAGCTTCTGGCTGCAGGTCTGTGTGCCACGGAACAGTCGTTCTGCGCTCACTGTTCACGATCTATGGTTGACTCTAGGCAATGAAGTCTCATTATATTGAGTTTTAACTCTACAACAGTAAACGTAATCGTTTACATGTTTGTAATGCTGATATTTCAATATGTTCTATTATATACAGTATACTTCGAAGTTTTAACGAGTGTGCTTGTGTTTGATGCGTCAAGGTCGCCTTCCAAAGACCTGTCATTGCAACGACTGTGATAGTCTACCTGGCCTCGGACGGGATGAACGCCGTCGACCCAGATGTCAAGACGGTGTCCGTGAGTCTGGTAGACACCGACAACGTCAGCCACTCGCTCCCACCCGCCGTCGTCAGCTGTCGCACGAGTCCTCTTCACGTGAACGTCATGCACGACTTAAGTCAGCCGCTCTTCAAAACTAAAGGTAGTAACCTATATCCTGCGTTACTGGTGCCGAACGAACATTAGAATGCAGAGAGCTGCTATTATTTGGCATTGTGTGTTCTCCCTCGTAGTTCCCTGTGTGAAGGGGTGAGGCAGACTATTTTTTGTACTGCTGCAATTCTTTGGTTGTCTCTTTCCGTTGGTCTCTATCGACAGCTTTCCCGTCCACTTGTCACCCTCCTCCGCCTTTCTCACATCCCTCTTATCATAACCTTCCCATCTTAACTGTTGTCTCCCTCTTTTCCCGCGGCCTCGCTGTTCCACCCCTATGGTATCGGTGGTAATCTGCCTGTCCACATCGTCCGACTTCTTACGGTTCTCCCATTTTATGCAAACTGTCTTGCGATGGTTTTACGTTGGCTGTCTCTTTCGTCAGCCGTCCGGATCGACTTTCGATCGGATCATCTCGCCATCTCGGGCATCGCCCTGCGAACGTCCGATTCGTTCGACGCCCTCGAAGCCAACGACTGCGACCCGGACTCCCTGTACAACCGTCACACCGGGCGCTGCGTGCCCTACCAGTGTCGTCGGCCTGTCTGTCGTATCTTCATGATTAAGTTCGGGTCGGCGCACTGCGCCGGCAACAAGGAGGGAGACACCTGCTCGATCGTCTGCGACCACGGGTATGACGAATAATGAGCAAATCAAGAGTAGGACGAGTATGAATGCCGTTGTTGAGCAAATCACGGGTAAGACGAGTAGGAATGCCGTTATTGGGCAAATCACGGGCAGGAGGAGTATGAATGCCGTTATTGAGCAAATCACGGACAGGAGGAGTATGAATCCCGTTATTGAGCAAATCACGGGTAGGACGAGTATGAGTGCCGTTATTGAGCAAATAACGGATAGGACGACTATGAATGCCGTTATGGAGTAAACCATGGGTAGGACGAGTATGCATACCTTTATGGAGCAATTTATTTGCTCTGCAGAATGTTCATTGACTACAACAGACGATCACTAGGAAATGGTTATAGGCTTACAGGGATGAGAACATACTCGTACAGTAAGTTTGAGAGGCGTCAATCTGGACAAACTTTTACAATAAAGTATACCCGTAATTAATGTTATGATACCTAAAACGACACATTAGCTGTGCTACAGTACTAAGTTTGTAATTGTTATAACGCCACAGAATAGGACATTCGAAATCACAATTAGTGTGTAAAGGTTATGGTACCTTTATCACAGACTAGAACATAAAAACACAAACAGGAACATCGACAACATTTATTCGATTAATTCGCACTTAATTCTCAGTTAAGGAGTCCCTAGAAATGTGTGGATTGAGTGTAATAATATTATGTTAATTATAAAGCATTAGAACTTGCAACTGACTGCCATATAGACAGAACCGCTCTCGTGACACATCAGTGTCTATTACCTATCACCTATTGTCTATTACCTATCACCTATTGTCTATTACCTATCACCTATATTATGTTGGCAGCTACGAGCTCGCCTCTTCCGTCGACCGCGTTAGGTGCGTCAACAGGAGTTGGGAGGGCGAGGTGGAGTGCGCTCCCATAGACTGCGGAGACGCCTACATCCCTCACGCGAGGGTCGACTGCCCAGACGGGACGACGTATCGCAGACGCTGCAAGTTCGAATGTCGCAGTCCGGCCAGGAAGCATGGTACCGGGCCATTAGAGTCGGGGCAGACCCTGCCCACTCCTTTGTTAATTATTATGGTTCCTCGTTCATCAGTTCTTACCAAATGCGAGATCCATCTACATTGAGCCTACATGTTGTTGTTTCTGTTGTTGTTGTTATTGTTGTTCATAAACATATACCCGTGGACAAAATCATCGTTGTTTCATCGTCCTTCGTTTGGCATAGTTTGTCAGCACGTTAGACGTTACTTACAAGTCTGCCTCTCTGCAGCCCTGATGCGTTCAGTAATATTGCTATTTCTACATAAAATGATTAGTTTTTCGTCTCTTTAATGATATATATATATATATATATATATATATATATATATATATATATAAATTACAGATCGTATAAGACGTGCTGACTTTTCTCTTTCGATTAATTAACTATTTATGCATTTTTTTGAACCTGGTAATGAACTGTTGATGCGTGGATGTTTAAGAATGTATTAACTTCACTTGAACTGCCTCTGTCATGATTGTAGGCTCAGACAACATGATCGAGTGTCAACCCGACGGGGCGTGGTCCTCTCCGCACTCGTTCTGTCAGGTCGTCTGTCCGCGTTCACCTCGCGTCAAGAACGCCACCTTGGTGGGCAGGCAGTGCCGGGTCGGCCGGCTCGATGTCGGCACGAAGTGTCGCTTCAGGTGCAACCCAGGGTTCCGTGTCGTCGGCGAGTCTATCAAGAGGTACATGCTGGGGGACTGTTGGGCTTTGTTGATATTGAGGTTTGAAGACCACACTGCGACGACGATACGTGTGTTTTGGCAAAGTGTAATATGTTCTGATAGTTCATTCCGCGCTGCTTTGCAAATTGTTTCGAAATAAACGGTTGTTGGAAGTTTGAAGGAGGAAGTTTCATAGCATCGGTCCAACACAAAAATGACAATGCTGGAGGAACTAAGAAAAATATCGCATCCATTTATTTGCGTTCTACTTTACAATTATGTCAAATGGTCCGCAACCTGTGTACGATTCCACAACGGAACATGTTCTTCCTTTACAGACGCCTGTTTCGGCAAATCTGTACCGACGATGGCGCGTGGACGGGAGTTGGATGCGAGCGCGTTGAGTGTGTGGCGCCCCCTGTCGTCTACGAGGGACTGTACTCGTGCAGCGATCACTACTTCAGCGGCAGTCGCTGTACTCTCAAGTGTCCACAGCCTAACGGGGTGAGTATTATGTATGCGACAGTCACTGTACTGTCAAGTGTCCACAGCCTAACGGGGTGAGTACCATGTATGCGACAGTGACTGTACTCTCAAGTGTCCACAGCCTAACGGGGTGAGTACTATGTAGACGACAGTCACTTTACTCTCAAGTGTCAACAGCCTAACGGGGTGTGTACTATGTATGCGATAGTCACTGTACTCTCGAGTGTCAACCGCCTAGTCGAGTGAGTACTATATAGGCGGCAGTCACTCTCATATGTCCACAGCCTAACGGGATGGGTACTACATGGCGCCGGTTAAATGCATTTAAATGATCGTCGTTTTTGCTATAAACACCCTGTACATATGCATATATATATATATATATATATATATATATATATATATATATATATATATATATATATATATATATATATATATATATATATATATACATATGTACAGGGTGTTTATAGCAAAAATATATATATCAGTTTCATGTATCGCTCCTCTTTGTCCGGACTTAATATGGCGCTCTACAATAGTCGTATTTCCAATTTATTTTATTCAAAATTATGTTCATATCAATGTAATACTGATATCCGGAAAACAAGTACGCAGTGTTGAAAATAAACGCGACAATTATCGGGAGCATTTTCGGAACGTGTGTTATCTTGACTGTCTTTTCAAATACCTTCTAATGCAAGACGCACACTGCTAAACTGTTGTTGTGAATCGTGTGTTTATTTGACTTAAAATGGATCAATTGTGCAACGTACGCTGAACCGTAAGCACACAAACGTAATCACACAAACGTAATCACACAAACGCGCGATTCCCAACACACGTTTAGCAATGTACGCCTTGCGTTAGCCTCGCCTCGGTTCGTCTCTTCAGCCAACGTCTACGATAACTTGCCTGCGAAGTGGACAGTGGAGCTCGGACTTCACGTCTTGCAAATTCCCGCCTGGACAGTGTCCAACGCCCACGGACAGCGGTGATGTCCACTATGAGTGCAGCGCCACCGACATAGGTGAGTGCCGCGACAGCTCGGGTGGTGGACCTTTGAATGTCATACACCTCATTCGCCCATACCCAGACAACGGTGGTCACTCACCAGCGGTAATTACAGTGATTACTTGGCGGTATAAAGCTTTACGCACCAACATTTCTTTACAACAAAACTCTACAGTTTGACACGAACGTGCTGGTTTACTTGCAACAGTATCACTCAGCAGGTTAGCTGTCACGAATATATCGGAGAAGGTTAACTAAAGGTCATGGTTGTAGAAAATGTGTTTTCACAAAGGTCAGATCTGTTTGAAATGTACTGAGACCGGAGTCGTAAACTGGGATCAGGTTTGTGATATTTGTTCCATAAAGTTGTTATTACACAAACCGACCAACGTCAGAGAAAGCAGTGTCCGATTCCATTCACACTATTTAATCTGGCCTAAGGGAGTCTGTGAAAAGTGTGAACGCTACAAAAATAGGTAGGTTTAGTCCACCTCCACATGTTCTTGTCCAGTCAATCAATTAATCAAAAGCGTAGATGGGAACACACAGTCTGTCCTCCTCTTCGTCTTAAATTACATTTACCTGGTAGTCAGGATTAGTTTATGAATAAGTTGCGAACATTTACCTGGTAGTCAGGATTAGTTTATGAATAAGTTGCGAACATTTACCTGGTAGTCAGGATTAGTTTATGAATAAGTTGCGAACATTCCACTAATTGCTGGCTAGAAGAAATTGCCAGTGTGTTGCTGTTTAAACTGTCAAAACTAAACTGGCATCCAACATTTGCTGACGCAATCATGAATATAACAAAATGTTGTCACAAAACTTCTTTTGTGCTACATGTAGTAGACAAACATGTAGTAGACAAACATGTAGTAGACAAACATGTAGTAGACAAACATATTTTATTTACTCAAACATAAACGTTAACGTACGCTAAATGCGCATAATTTACTAAACGATACATTCGAAGCGTCTGTGTAGTAATATGTGCATCGCTACATACACCTCGCACCATCCCCCACAATTGGCGCAGGTCTAATAAAACGAGTTAGAATACTGTACTTATGAGAGAAGACATTTGTAGAAAAATGTGGACCATTGCATGGTTATATCGGAAAATGCAACATCCTTCAAAAGAGGAACAAACGTAGGGAACGCTATTTAAAACGCTGGACGTCTACGGGGACGAGCAGAAACTTTGGCACACAAGCTACGCGCGATGAACGTTTTATTTTGCATCGGACCTAAGCCGAACTAAAATATAAATGTGAACGGGTTTTGCTAAAACGTGCTGCTCTAGTCTGGCTTGACAAATGTGATGGAGTCCTTTCAGAACATCGTAAAACAAAATAACAGCAACAATTATAAAATATAACATGGCACACCGTGCCTGTGGCAATGTGTGATAATGAGATTCGTGAATAGAGATCGTCAACTGTCGTCGGATGCCTCTGGTGAGACAAACACAACGTAACTTCACGGACGTTTTCTCACCAGTTCCCGTCTGCGTTTAAACGCCTTCACGAGGGCGCCGCTGTACCTCTCCATGTACCTGTCCTCAATGTACCTGTATCGCTCCGGGTGTTTGGCGAACGACTCCATGGGGTATGGCCGGTAGTGGTGTAGCATGCCCTCTGCGGGCGGCATCATGTGTTCAGCCGCCCCCGCCACGAGCTTGTACGGGAAGTGCAGGTCGATGGCGATCGCCTTGTCGGCCTGGTACATCGACTTGCAACGGATCTTGGCGGGCGGCGTGACCTCGTCCGTCGTCCAGAAGGAACTCTGTGTGATCAGGTACGGGTCTTCCTTCGAGGTGTTCCGTCGGAAGTACGAGTGCTGGAACATATAGACGCCGATGTCGGGCCGACCGATGCGTTGCATCAACTTCGGCCACGTGTTGACGCTGCGCGGAACGAGAATCTCGTCGAGGTCCGTGATCGTGACGTAGCGGTGACGGTGGCCCATGCGGTAGATGCAGTCGTTGAGCGCCCCGCGCTGACAGTGCACGTTCGACTGCAGGTGTCCGGGGAATGGCCACCGGACGACGTTGACGATGTCGTTCTTGTCCGTAGTGTAGCTGCGCAGTGTGCGGTCTGTCTCGGGCGCCACCGAGTAGTTGTAGATGGTTATCTCGGAGGCGCCGAGCAGTTTGTGCACCTCAAACATCTCGATGATCATCTCCCAGTCACCCCACCGGTTGTACAGCGCCGAGATACACAGCGCATGCGTGTCAGTCTTCTGTACGGGCTTCCGGTTAAGTACCATCAGCTCGTTGCCGGGCTGCGCCAGGCACCGGACCGGGCTGATAGAGACGGCGGACGGCACCGCATCTATGCCACGTGGCAGCTTACAGATGATGAAGTGTGAGCTCCAGGCCTCGTGAAACAGCGTGCTGGGGTAGATGACATTGTAGATCGCCGGACCGACCACGACAGCGTATTCGCGGTCGTCGTACCACAGCTGACAGTACAGGTCGCCGATGGTGTTGTAGGCCGCCTGCCAGCCGCTCGCTATGATCCTAATTGCCGGCCCGTCCGCCTCCGGGCGCCGCTCGTAATAGGCGGAGAAAACAATCACCTTGCGCTCTTCCACCGTCTGCCACGTCTGCGGCTCCCGCTCGAAGAACGGCTTCTCGAGACCGCGGCACACGCGCGCATTTGGATTGGCCGCCTCGATTCGGCGTATTTCGCCGATCTGCGAGACCACCTCTAGAAGTTGTCGCCTCTTGCTCACCGCCGGACAGGAGTCGCGCCGATTTGCGTAGCCACACAGCGGCAGAAGTAGGAACACTATGGAGCAGACGAACGTCGCGCGAAGTCGGCCTCTGTCGTGTGTCCGCTGTGACGTCATCATCGGTGGGTCGACTCGCTAGTATCACGCCGCTCTGCAGAGGTTGGATTAGACATTCAGTCACACGTGTTACTTTTGTACGTTCAATGGATCCTCACTACGTAGTCCACGTGTTCTTTATATTACGTGACATATACATATACATATATAATGCATTGACAATACTTCAGTTTTATACGCATATATTTATACTTTATAGGATATTAACAACACTAATGTGTATTTAAGTTATTTAGCTAAATCTGTTCAACGCCATAATGGTTACGATTAGGTGGTAATTGTGGATTCTGGTAATTACGAAATAATCACATATTTTGATAATAGTGTTAAACTAAGGTTGGGAATCTCGATTAGGATTCAAACTTCAACCATAGTCCCGCTGTCACACAGAAAGTGAGAAGGTGTTCAGAAACACACTCACCAGTATATTGGCAAATTACTTCAAATAAACAATGTCCACTCATAAAACCACAACCCACTAATCCACCGAACATTGTCAATGTTCTGACAAGCCGGTTTTACGAAGAATCAAGCGTCTCACTCCTTAAGTGTAAACTTTGTGGTTATCTAGTCATCTGCATCATCCCTATTCGTTCAGCTTAGTGATACCAATAACCGTGGTAATAAAGACTGAACGAAAGTACTCACTTTACCGATATTCAGAAGATTCCAAATGCACCTACATTTCATAGATTTAATCAGACAAGAAGATGAATGCATGCAGTTCATAGTTACGGGAGACAATCAGCTGTAGTCTACGACTTACATCGTTGTCCAGTTCCCATTCAGCTCTCCAAAAACTCGCGCAACATCGAGTGTATATAGAGATACGCCTACTAGTAGACATTCCTGTCAGCTCCAGTCAGTCTGACCATCTATCTATCTTTTACTTATTCGGTATCGACAGACAGAGCTGGTTGACCAGCGCCCGCCTGCTTGTGTTCCTTATTTGGAAGTTCCTCATTATCATAATTAATGGCCACACACGCCCACGCTAGTTTCATAGTCAGTTTGGAGAAGTGAATGCTCCTCTCGAAATGTATCTGTCCCGACTCGACCTTAGTCTACGTGCTGCTTACTGATCAATGTATCAAGATGTGTGTTTAGGTTTAGAATTACTCGGCAATTACTCTTCAATAAAAATAATTACTTACAAGTTCAATGCACAGCATGATACTTTATGATTATAATGTGTCACTGTTTGGTTATGTCAACCAGCCATTAGCACATGATACTTTATGATTATAATGTGTCACTGTTTGGTTATGTCAACCAGCCATTAGCACATGATACTTTATAATTATAATGTGTCACTGTTTGGTTATGTCAACCAGCCATTAGCACAGTGTAAACTGCGTGTGTGTATTTCGTCTGGTCCATGCCTCCATGACATTGGCACCGACCGGGACAAATAGTTTACCCCCATCTCAGCTCAGACATGTATGTCACCCAAGGGAATATATGAAACGTCAAACCGCATGTCGTCATCAAACACCATAACCACACACAACGTCACCAGAAAGCGTCTATGAAAACAACTAATTTGCAACTACCAATATATTATTTATACCAATTCAGTGTCTAATAGTAATTAATTACCGCCGCGACACAACAAAGCATTTCCGGGGAGAATTATCATCCTTACATGTTAAATGTACAACGTCTGATAGTTTTTATCGTAGTCATGTTATATCGTACAGCATAACGTACACCTGTTCTAATCTCTTGACCACTATATGTTATATCGTACAGCATAACGTACATCTGTTCTAATCTCTTGACCACTATATGTTATATCGTACAGCATAACGTACATCTGTTCTAATCTCATGACCACTATATGTTATATCGTACAGCATAACGTACATCTGTTCTAATCTCTTGACCACTATATGTTATATCGTACAGCATAACTACGTCTGTTCTAATCTCTTGACCGCTATATGTTATATCGTACAGCATAACGTACATCTGTTCTAACCTCTTGACCACTATATGTTATATCGTACAGCATAACGTACATCTGTTCTAACATCTTGACCGCTATATGTTATATCGTGCAGCATAACGTACATCTGTTCTAATCTCTTGACCACTATATGTTATATCGTACAGCATAACGTACATCTGTTCTAATCTCTTGACCACTATATGTTATATCGTACAGCATAACTACATCTGTTCTAATCTCTTGACCACTATATGTTATATCGTGCAGCATAACGTACATCTGTTCTAATCTCTTGACCACTATATGTTATATCGTACAGCATAACGTACATCTGTTCTAATCTCTTGACCGCTATGTTATATCGTACAGCATAACTACATCTGTTCTAATCTCTTGACCGCTATATGTTATATCGTGCAGCATAACGTACATCTGTTCTAATCTCTTGACCGCTATATGTTATATCGTACAGCATAACGTACATCTGTTCTAATCTCTTGACCACTATATGTTATATCGTACAGCATAACGTACATCTGTTCTAATCTCTTGACCACTATATGTTATATCGTACAGCATAACGTACATCTGTTCTAATCTCTTGACCACTATATGTTATATCGTGCAGCATAACGTACATCTGTTCTAATCTCTTGACCACTATATGTTATATCGTACAGCATAACGTACATCTGTTCTAACCTCTTGACCACTATATGTTATATCGTGCAGCATAACATACATCTGTTCTAATCTCTTGACCACTATGTTATATCGTACAGCATAACTACATCTGTTCTAATCTCTTGACCGCTATATGTTATATCGTGCAGCATAACTACATCTGTTCTAATCTCTTGACCACTATGTTATATCGTACAGCATAACTACATCTGTTCTAATCTCTTGACCGCTATATGTTATATCGTGCAGCATAACTACATCTGTTCTAATCTCTTGACCACTATGTTATATCGTACAGCATAACGTACATCTGTTCTAATCTCTTGACCACTATATGTTATATCGTACAGCATAACGTACATCTGTTCTAATCTCTTGACCACTATATGTTATATCGTGCAGCATAACGTACATCTGTTCTAATCTCTTGACCACTATATGTTATATCGTACAGCATAACGTACATCTGTTCTAACCTCTTGACCACTATATGTTATATCGTGCAGCATAACATACATCTGTTCTAATCTCTTGACCACTATGTTATATCGTACAGCATAACTACATCTGTTCTAATCTCTTGACCGCTATATGTTATATCGTGCAGCATAACGTGCATATGTTCTAATCTAAAATTTCGACTGGGGTATTGCTGAACGATGACATAGATTTTCACAAACCTTCAAATTATATTTAAAATGTGGTTCAATAAAACACATTTTGGCGGTCAAAATGTTAGCATAAAATATGGTGAATCATTATATACATACTTTATACTGACTACATTAGACTTTTTACTGTTAAAGCGATCAGACGTTATGCCATTAAGATGTGTGAGATCTAATTAAACGAAGACAACATTGACACGTGGATGTTCCCAAATGGGTAGCAGCATCTCCTTTAAGACACCTCTTGGGTGGAACATGGAAAACAAACGGTCATTCCGAACCACACTGAGAAGACCTGTGGGGGACATACTAAAGGCTGAGTGTTTGACTCGAGGAATGGACCAACGGCTGCCTCTGGACCGCGTCATCTCCACTCTGTCTAAAGCAGGTAGGAAGAGTGTGAAGAACATAAGGCACGTACTCCGACCCTTGACACTACGGCAGTTGTCAAATGTGCGCGGCAGTAAGAGCTGAGTTCACACGTCTCAGTCGGTATCCGATTGTCTTAATTATGTACCCAAGATGTATTGATAGACCACAGGTCATGAATGCCAGTTCAGTGTGCGGTGTCGGTTAAAGGCAGCACCGTGGACCAAGTGTGCTCTTATTGTCGTCCTTGGTGCATCGACCTGAACAAACAATGACATGAACTTTGCCACACAATCCAGTAAGACACGTTGTTAAGAATGATGTCCTTACTTCGTTGTCAGTTACGTTCGGCAAATGCAGCTCGCATTGATTTTAATTGTTTTATCCTGTTATAATAATGTTATCGTGCTACATCACCATATGATTTTACTGTATAGATCTTGCGCAGTTTCATCATATCATGATCATTTTATGTTATTTGTTTTTACTGTGAACAACACAATACAATAACATGGCACATATATATATATATATATATATATATAGATACACGCACGCACGCACGCACGCACGCACGCACGCACGCACGCACGCACGCACGCACGCACACACACACACACACACACACACACATTCCTCTATATGCGTCAACGCTGGCTACTAAATTAAAACACAAGTATTGTCCGGTTATCAACCGGGGGTTGACGTATCCAGACATGCAGTGGTGATACGAGGATAACTAAAATGAGGAATCGCAAGTTGTACCTACGTGATGTGTCGATGTTCAACGTCTCCTTGTAGGCACGTAGCGGAACTTCACTGGTCGGTTGGTGACAATTTACGTTTCCGCTTACGTGTCAAGCGTGAAACGTCGCACTTAGGCCTACTCGTGATTACCACGCGTCACGGCAAATAGACAACCTACATGTTGACCAACACATCTCGCACTGAGTCACTGTAAACCAACTCCACACCTTTTGTATGTGTCCTCTCTGTTGCTGATGAATGAGAGGGCTTCGTCGCTAATGAATCGCCGTGCTTCAGTCTAGAGATGGAACACAGTCATGGTACGTCTTTTCCATGTACGGGTGTTGACCTTATTTTGCACAGACCAGCAGGCCGAGAGCAGGTCTTCGGCTGAGCTGCGCCAGTGGACGGAGTCAGCCACACGTATCGGGCTGCTCAACGAAGCGTATTAGTATTGATCGACGTAGGCCAAGAGAGGCGCTATTTATAAGTCTGCCGCGCACCAGCAGCCTAATATAGGATTTACCGCATGGTGGAAATGGGTCATCGGTTGGCATAACCTGTCATGGATTAGCACATCGGAGGCACATTTAATTGTAATTGAGCTATAAGACACACATCCGCGTTCCATGGAAACCCCAAATTACGAAACCGAGTCGTGTCGTGAACAAATCTGAATACAACACACGTCGCAACTGCATGAAAACGACTCACGGCTTGGCCTGGGACTAGAACGTCAGGCAACTCGACTCTGACAATCTTTGACTTCACACTATGCCTAAAGAAACTTCGTCGAGTGTCCGGTATAACGTGCACAACGCATGGCTTGTAATCAGTAGGCACAGCATGACGGAAGATTGTGATACGCTATCCTATTTGTCAGCTCAAAGATAGTAGGGCCTACTTGTATGAAGATAGCAAGTGGAAATTGACTATCGTATAAATCTATTGGGACAGTAATTCTGTGTTGATCAGATTTCCGTTGCCCTGTCATTGACCTAGTGCGCGAACACAAGTTATCGTTTAATTCCAACTATATTGTTTGTGCGGTGTTCAGTGTTAATATAAATATTTCATGGATTGAATAAAATTGGTCGTACTTCCGAAGTAGGTTTCAATACCTGGGTGATTGTAAGACCGAGGGCCCCAGTAACTTATAGGAAACATTCCGCGTACGGAAATAGTCTTTATATATTCTTGTATAATACAACCAGTGAAATGTACGTTCTTATATAGCGCGGTATCCGGTCCATAGGACTGCTCAAAGCGCTTTACACTTCACCCCCTGGCAGACCTGTTCATTCCAAGACCATCTCAACTTCTTTCGGAAGTATTCAGCCACGCTGCAATTGCTGCGCGAAGGCTATTCGTTCACATATCCACCACTGTCTGTATTGCCAGGTACTCATTTATACAGCTGAGTGAACTGTGGCAACGTGGGGTGATCAAACTTGCCAAAGGTTCGAAGCGACCGCAGTGGGATTTGAAACCGGGTTCTCTCGATTGAGAGTCCGGCCTTCTAACCGGTATGCTATCGCGCCCCACTAATGTATTTAAAAATGACTACACCAACCAGTTGTTTATTATACGCAACAATCCTAAATGAACTACAACACTGGAAGCTCTTTTTCAACGAACTCTTGTTAATCTTCCAAAACGGTACTTTATAAAAAGTATCTTTGACCAAACATTCCAACGTTACCACTTGGTGATCTAAAGACAGGAAAAGACACGAATGAATGCAATGATTACACTAACAAACCCGGGTACATAAAACACCGTTTATAAAAAAAACACCAATAGCATAACATTATCCAATTACAGTAGAACGCTTTAAATCAGTGCCACTGCACTTCAACTAGTACAGGGTGCAGCGAGAAAAACAACGATCTTCGTAATTAGGCACAATAATTTATCAAATTCATATCTGCAAAGAATGTGCATTGTTTCAACCTGATGTACGCAGGTGTGCACATATTCAGCGCCAATGCACAGTCTGTTGTCTTGGTCGCTACATTTCCTCAATCGCCTTTATCCTGGCATTGAAGGCACGGACCAGTCGCTTCTTGTACTTCTCCATGTGTCTATCTTCGATGTAGTGATACCGCTCAGGATGTTTGTAGAACGACTCCATTGGGTCCACCCGATAGTGGTGAAGCATCCCAGTCTCGGGCGGCATCAGGTATTCACTGGCGTCCGGCATCAGCAAGTAGGGGAAGTGCAGATCGATGCTGACAGCGTTGTCGGCTCTATACATCGACTTGCAGCGTATCTTCTCGGGCGGAGTTACCTCATCGGTTCTCCAGAAGGAGCTCTGTGTGATCAGGTACGGGTCTTCCTTCGATGTGTTCCGTCGGAAGTACGCGTGCTGGAACATGTAGACGCCGATGTTGTTTTTAGCGACGAGCTTCATCAGCTCTGGCCACGTGTTTGTGACTCTCGGAACGAGAACCTCGTCCAGGTCCGTGACGGTCACGTAGCGATGCTTGTATCCCATGCGATACAGACAGTCATTGAGCGCGGCTCGCTGGCAGTTGACACTCGACACGTAATGCGAAGGGAATGGCCAGCGAACTACATTAACCTTCTCTGTCTTGTCCAGCATGTAACTGATGAGAGTCTTGCGTGTCTTATCGGAGGCAGTTTGCATGTATATGGTGATCTCTTTCGCACCGAGCAATTTGTGAAGCTCGAATACTTCAATCACCATTTTCCACTGTGGGAACGTGTTGTACAGAGGGGAAATACACAGTGCATGGGTGTTTGTCTGCACGACTCGACGCTTCCTGTTCAACACCATGAGCGTGTTCCCGGAGGGAGTGCACCTGTATGCTCCCACGGAGGCCGCGTATGGGACGCCAGTGATGCCTCTGGGGAGTTGACAGATTATGAAATGGGAACACCACATTTCGGGGAACAGCGTGCTGGGGTATATGACGTTGTAGATAGCCGGGCCGACCGAGATAGCATAGTCATAGTGTTCGTACCACAGATGGCAGTATAAGTCGCCGATAGTGTTGTACGCCGCCTGCCAGCTACACGCTATGATCCTGAGAGCCGGGCCGTCCGCACGCCGTCGCGTCTCGTAGTAGGCAGAAAACACGAGCACTTTGCGCTGGGGAACGTCTTGGAATCTCTGCGGCTCCTTTGCTAAGTGCGGCTTCATCGTCATGTTTCTGCATACGTGGGTCTTGTTGCCACTGCGCCTCTCCACCCTGGCACCAACAGCTCGTTGGAGCATTACGTGTGAGCAGAGGTCAAGGAATTGGTGGCGCTTACTGGTCACCGGACAGGTGATCCTAGTGTCGAGACAGTGGTCAGTTAGACACGTGACCAGTAACAATAGGGCTGACACACTGGTCAGTTTCATGCTGGAGTGCTGCTTCTGTAAATATCAACACAGCAGACTGAACAATATATGAACAATTCTTAGGCCTTTTTAAATGTGTTGGTTGGTGGAAATTTCTCTCAAGTATAGGCGTGTATTACACTGTAATCCCAAAAGCAACGTTCGGTGGTACTTATTTGAAATATAACTTTTATGTTTTCTCAATTACCACAATATCGTACTTGGAGATTTATTAAGCAACGAAGTGGACCTTTGCTTCGCTGAATGTTTCAGTTATTTTGTGTGAAAAGTCGTGAACAACAACACGTTTTATCAGTAAAATTCATAAGTAAAAATTAGACGAAACCCTTAATAGGTCTAGTGGATCAATATTTTATTATCCTTCCAAGTTTATAGACAGACAACCACATAACATACACACGTGAGTTGTAGTGTGTACAGTATTCCATGGTACAATTGTTAAGACAATTAGGTATAACTCATTAACACTTGTCCCGTCTATTAGACTATGAAAATAAATAATACAAACTTACTAATATATGTGAAATGATCCGTGATTGCCTCTCTGACTCGTGCGTTAAGTTTCCAGCCCAGCTGTTTATTAACAACCCAAGAACAAGTCTAGAATCTGGAGGAAGTTTCATTTGTCAAGAAATTAACTCACAGAAGATGTAACCGCCAATAACCCGATTGGAAACAAACGTTGTAAATAAATATGATGCTGAATAGGATAACTCTGCATATCGTCAAAATAAGACGAATGGCCACGAAAAACTTACCATGGCATAACCGCATGTGCCGAAAGAAATGCGCACGTGCATCTTCCGTGTATGTCAACATAAAAAATCTATTTAATATCCAGGTGTCACTAAACTACGTGGTGCTTCCCCGAACAAAGTTTACAATTTCCAAAAACATTTAAAATACAATATAAAAAAATTGCTTGACAGTTCAGATTTCTTAGGTCAAACATTTCATGTAACACTAAGCCGGGCCGTTCAAAATAGTGCCATCATGACATTAGTTTTTTATTAAGAGGTTTACACGCCGATATGTTGCGTTCATGTAAATGTGGGAGGAAAAGAACAATGCCTGGAAACCATTTGAAGATAAAAATCAATTGGTTATTATTACTAACTTACTGTTATTGATATTATCAGACGAACCAGATTTTGGTCTGGGTTAAATCATCATCATAAGACATAACAGTACATTACGTGATGACTGTCAGTTTGCGTTCAAACCAGTTGCCATAAAATCCGTTTGCTATCAATCTCACAGTGATAGTAGTAAGACTTACTAACCTATTATTATCATACACTAAATACTGTCGACATACCCACCTTATAATTGATCACGTCAGCGCAAAGACAAATACAGAATTAGTGAGAAAGCGTCGTCCTGGCGCCACGTAATCGCTGGCTCATAAAGCACCGGTGTCTCCCTCTCTTGGAATTACAATACACTACCTCTTCACCATCTTAATAGATAACGTAATACTGTCCTGTTTACATGCAGAATGGATGTATTGACTTGCAGGCAGCCAATGCACTATTGCGTGCGCATTGCCAAGTCAGGAGCCGGCTCTCACGAGTAGCATCATATCGGATAAGGCGAAGTTGATCAGAGCTGAGAAGGGCTACGTCGCGGTATACAGCATCACGTGTACTGGTCGTCTGCTGTGGTTTCCCGACATTGCTGGGATCGCGTGTGTCCACCAGTGTAGATCCGTGAGTGAAACCGAATTTTTCCCGCCAAAGAATCCCGTCGTGCTATAATTATTAAGGGACAATATTGAGCAAAGTCATAAATAAACGTGATATCAAAATGCTGGATTTCTTGGGGCAGTAACTTTCCCTCACGCTTGTCTAAAGTTGACGATGGATGGCAAATTTATAAATACAAGACCAGTTCTTTTTTGATAAAAAATATTCGAATGTGCTCCTGTGCATTATATGTGTGTTTATATGCATTATATGTGCGTGTTTCTATGCATTAGATGTGTGTTTCTATGCATTAGATACGTGTTTCTGTGCTTTAGATGTGAGTTTCTGTGCATTATATATGCGTTTTCTGTGTATTAGATGCATGTTTCTATTCTTTAGATGTGTTTCTATGTATTAGATGTGTTTCTATTCATTAGACGTGTGTTTTTGTGCATTAAATGTGTGTTTCTATGCGTTAGACTGTGTTTCTGTGCATTAGATGTGTGTTTCTATGTATTAGATGTGTGTTTCTTTTCATTAGATGTGTGTTTCTATGCCTTAGATGAGTGTTTCTATGCATTAGATGTGTGTTTCTATGCCTCAGATGTGTGTTTCTATGCCTCAGATGTGTGTTTCTATGCCTTAGATGTGTGTTTCTATGCCTTAGATGTGTGTTTCTATGCCTTAGATGTGTGTTTCTATGTATTAGATGTGTGTTTCTATGCCTTAGATGTGTGTTTCTTTGTATTATATGTGTTGCTATGCAATATATGGATGTTTCTATGTATTAACGATACGAAAACGTAGACAGAAAACAAAGTATATTTTATAGGATTTCCTCGGTGACGGATTCTGTGATGCACGGAACAACCAGCCGTTCTGTGACTGGGACGGCGGAGACTGCTGCGGATCTACTGTCACCGGCGGCACAGTTCAGCCGTTTCCGGTCACGTGTGCAGAGGAATGCTCCTGCAGAGATCCGGACGTCATCGAGAATAAAAAGCTGAACCGCGTTCGAGCTCATTTCAGACATCATCACAATATACAAGGAAGGAAGCAGCGAGATGACTTATAATTTCCTTGTTCAGGCTTAAATTAATTATCAATTTAATTGTGCCTGTATAAAATTAGCAATGACACGTCATTGACGAACACCACATATGTGATGATCTAACTGATTGAGATGTATCTGAATGGCTACCGAATTGTATGTAATATGTATTTTTGTGAATGCGTGTTGACAAACTCTTTGTAAACCTGTCGATTACGCATTCCGAGAGAACAATATGAATATGAATATATATATATATATATATATATATATATATATATATATATATATATATATATATATATATATATATATATATATATATATATATATATATATATATATATATTGTTACAATTAGAATACCTACGTACCCTATGAACTGAAACAATGCTGCACCGTCGAGAGGGACTCCCCGGAGGATGTATCACAGAGAATGACTCCCCGGACGCTACACCGTCGAGAAAACTCACCCGAGGATCCACCGTCGAGAGGAACTCCCCGGAGGTTGCACCGTCGAGAGGGACTCCCCGGAGGCTGCACCGTCGAGAGGGGGAATCCCCGGAGACAGCACCGTAGAGAGGCACTCCTCAGAGGATCCACCGTCGAGAGGAACTCCCTCGAGGAACCACCGTCGAGAGGAACTCCCTGAAGATCCACCATCGAGAGGGACTCCCCGGAGGCAGCACCGTCGAGAGGGACTCCCCGGAGGTAGCACCGTCGAGAGGGACTCCCCGGAGGTAGCACCGTCGAGAGGGACTCCCCGGAGGTAGCACCGTCGAGAGTGGCTCCCCGAAGGCTACACCGGAGAGAGGGACCAATATCGTCGAACTATGGAAATGCGGCTCTCAAAACGAAACTAGCGCCGGAATTTGCCTTAAAAGAAAGAGCGTCTTCGAGACAGCCTCATTGTATATGCAACGCATTAAATGTATACAAATTACGAGGCCGTTCGATTACTTTCCTGTAATGATTATTACGAACAGTTGCGGCCATTTTCGTTCGATAAAGTGAAATATGGCGTGTTTACCAAATGCACCGATGTGTCGTACCAGTAATTCCACCTGGTGATTAATGTCGAACTATATATACAAAAATATTTCTCATAAAACTGTTTAGGCATAATTTTTCTTCGAAAAAAATTTACTTTGTCAGACGTTTATACTCCCAGTGACCGATATATGATTTTATTTCGAATCAATGACGTTTCTAATGTGAGATGAGATCCAGTGAGATCACAAAATGAGGCGAAATCTTGCGTGAGGCGACAAAAACTACACGGGTGACCATAATTTATGTGCAAGAGACAAAATCGCAATGTTTCATACATTTATCGGCTTGACAGCAACTGCTGTATACATCGCCCGAAATTATGTTGTAACTGAGTCCACTTATTTCAACGGTAGACGACAAGGTTATACAACTATCCTAGAACATTTTCTCTAAAATGGCCAACAATGTGAGAAATGTTCCATGCTCTGCCGATGTAAATGGACATTTTCTAATGCGATTGTTTTTTGGATGGGAGCAACATTCTCATCTGGATGATAAATATTGTAGTTGTATCCTCTAAAAAACGAAAGTAAGCCTACGTAGAACTTAGGTTCATGTACCCCTGGTCTTTTGTCTATATATAATATAAAACATACTTAATGTTGATTATTTTAAATACGATCGATGCATTAACGAATGGACATTCTTACTGCGGTGAACATTACTCACCACACACATTTCTGAAAATGGCGACTGTGCTGGCAGACGAAACGGACACTCCTCTCAGCAATTTATCGAAGAGCCGTTTTAAATTCTGAATATTCCGAAGGCTGGTGTAAGACATTCTCGCATAGCAATAGTGTGGGTTTAATAATTCTAGAATACTGTAATGCAGTGACTATTCGCTGAGTTAAAAAATTCCGTGATTGCCATACTGGTAGGGGCAATTTTTGCTAGCCTAGGCGCTAGGCTATGCCTATGCCTATGGGTATGCTATGGGCAGTATGGCTAGGCTTACTTTATCCAATGCGTTTGGCGCGTTGGCGAGCTGAATACAGTAGGTGCGCTGGCAGTTCGGGCAAGCAAGTGTGAAGTGATCGGTTAGTTTGGAAAATACGTTTTGTGAAAAGACGTCACTGCACAACATTGTCATTGGCATTGCTGCGCCTACGCCTCGGCTTGTTCAGAAGCCTCACTCACACTGTATGGCAAAACGCAACACATTACATTTATAGACATCACATTATATATACAATTATATATACAGTTTAATTATTGATCTAAACAATATATTATATGTATATATATATATATATATATGTGTATATATATATATATATTATATATATATTTTATATACAGTTTAATTATTGATCTAAACAATATATTATATATATATATATATATATATATATATATATATATATATATATATATATATATATATATTGTTTAAATCAATAATTAAACTGCCCTTATAATACAGTATGAAACACAAGTCACCGATGTGTCCCACTAGTACTACTGTGTCTGTGTTGTGTTTCATACTGCATTATAAGGGCAGTTTAATTATTGATCTAAACAGTATATATATATATAAAATACATATATATATATTATATATATTTAAAATATATAAGATATATATATATATAATTTTATATATATATCTGAGCGTTACAAAGTTCCACGGTGAACGCCTCAAGAATTTCATAGGTACAGTTTTCATGTTTATGCATGATTCATCTATCAGGTAACAATTTTCATTGTATCTAATAGTGGTAGTATATCCATTTTCCAAACTAATCGATCACTTCACACTTGCTTGCCCGAACTGCCAGTACACCTACTGTATTCAGCACGCCGCACGCCAACACCGACCAGCTGTACTGGTCAGTGTGGTTTTTGCCTTATGTAATATAATATGCCGTTTTCAAAGAAATCTTAAAAACCTTTGTGTAATGGATCAATATTCGAACTAACTATCGAGTGCAAACAAGTTGTTAGAAAAGTTGGTTTGACTGAACTACTCACTAATAATATATCGGCCGACGGCAATATGTTTTACTCAAAGTAACGAAATTGCCTTAAAAGAAAAAGCATCTTCGAAAATAAAATCCTCACTACGGTAATACACAGCGCATTAAATGTATAGAAATCCTGGGGCCGTTCAATTACTTTCCTGCAGTAATTATTATGCCTCTGATAAAGTCAAATGTGTATGTGGACCGATGTGTCGTTCCAGTAAGGCCACATGGCGATTAATGTTGAACTAGATTTACGAAGATATGTCTCAAAAACCTGTTTGTGCATATTTTTTCTTTCTTCTATACTCCCAGTGACCGATATATGATTTTATTTCGGATCAATGACGTATCTAATGCGAGATCCAGCGAGATCACAAAATGAGGCAAAATCTGGCGTGAGACAAAAACTACACGATTGGTTATTATGTGAATGT
This sequence comes from Lamellibrachia columna, assembly GCA_963662155.1. Taxonomy (NCBI): domain Eukaryota; kingdom Metazoa; phylum Annelida; class Polychaeta; order Sabellida; family Siboglinidae; genus Lamellibrachia; species Lamellibrachia columna. The sequence continues at coordinate 14,685,902 of OY759272.1, read as the reverse complement.
ATCCATATTCTGCTAATGTTGATTAGCCAAATATAAATGATGTTTTGCTATGTGTAGTTGACTATGTGGCGTGAAAGCAGTACCATTGCCTGCAGCTTGCTACTTCTACTAGTTCTGCTCCCAAGACCACTTCACGCAGATGGTTTGTTGCTTTTACATTTCATCTTACAATGCAATTGTATTCATTCATTGCATCATCAAGTTGTGTTGAAACTTATTACATTTAAACAGCATGAAGTTACTTATCTCTGTTCATTAGTGCCTTGCCACCTTTGGTTAGTGTTCATGGTGAAAACCCTGCCATTTGATGCAGAAACAGTTTAATGTACTGCACAATACTATGTGTGTAAAAAAATCATTGTGGTAATTGTGTGTGTGATAAGTGCTTCAAAATCAGTGCTTCAACTTACAGTTATGTGTGAATGCTATGTTATGCATGTAGATAGATAATGACACAATCACATACAAACAATCCAATCAATCAATCGTTCCTTCATTTCAATATCAACATGACAGTCTTCAAGCATTTAGTGAAATGCATCACGTTTAGGGAAGATCTCTGAACATTGGTGTACACTGTACAAGACACATGTTTTATGAAAAATCTCAGAACATTGATGTACACTGTACAAGACACGTCATGTTTAGGGAAGATCTCAGAATGTTGAGGTACACTGTACAAGACATCATGTTTAAGGAAGATTTCAGAACATTAATGTACAATGTACAAGACATGTCATGTTTAAGGATGATCTCAGAACATTAATGTACACGGTGCAAGACACGTCATGTTTAGGGAAGTTCTCAGAATGTTGGTGTACGCTGTACAAGATACGTCATGTTTAGGGAAGATCTCAGAACATTGATGTACACTGTACAAGACGTCATGTTTAGGGAAGATCTCAGAACATTGGTGTACACTGTACAAGACACATCATGTTTAGGGAAGATCTCAGAATGTTGGTGTACACTCTACAAGACACGTCATGTTTAGCAAGATCTCAAAACGTTGATGTACACAGTACAAGACATGTCATGTTTAGGCAAGATCTCAGAGCGTTGATGTACGCTGTACGAGACACATCATGTTTAGGCAAGATTTCAGAACATTGATATACACTCTACGAGACACATTATGTTTAGGCAAGATCTCAGAACATTGATGTACGCTGTACGAGACACGTCATGTTTAGGCAAGATCTCTCTTTACTATGTAGCATAATGCTATTAGTTAACCTATGTAACAATCAAGGTCAATTCTTTTGATGATTTTAACAAAAACGTGCACTCTTATTAAGCTGAGAACACATATTACTTCAACTATTCACACACTAAAATGTGAACATCAACGAACCTGATACATAATGGGCTAAATCAATTGAGGAAGGAATTTTTTTAAGTTATGCTAATAAAATACATGCTTTAATTTGATTAATATCATAAGCAGTATAACGTATGCCTTTTTAATTAAAATTAGGGCTCATAATTTGTTAAATAATGATCACAACATGGTATTTTTATACAAAATAAACAAACCACATTTGTTGCTGTAAGCTGCTTGCTTATGTTTTCTAAACATCCAGGGACAAGAAGTCAAATTGTTGGTTTCTTTGTGTCGTCCAGATGTCCAGCTGCTTGAAGGCACCTTCCCACACAGGCCTGCCATGGCAGGGCCTGCAGGCCTGGCGGTCAGTGCCTCCATGTACGCTATGAGAGGATCTGGCAGCGATCCACTTGGTGTTGACACAACAGTCACCGCACACATGAAGGACAAGGTTTTTACCATTCATAATATTCCTCTCTTCAATATTTGCAATGAATCTTACTCAGTGTCCTTGTTTCTGTAGCTTAACATCACTTCTGGAATCTTTACGTTTCCTCCCAGCGTGATATCACATAATTGTCCATTCTGTCAAGTTACCTATCGTGCACATTTAATTTATTTAAGCAGAGCTCTGGCATATTTATACTTGTTGGTCACTCCTGCAAGATAGCCTAAGCAGTTTCAGTTGTCTATCACCAATCAGCTTTTATCCCCAGCTGAGTTAAAACAAGTGCTGGTGCTATTGCTTTCTCAGTTGCGGCACTAGTTCTGGCAACTAGTGTGAAATCAGCATGATTTATGAGCATCACATGAAGACCTTTGACCTGACACAAGTGGTTCAGTGTGTTGGTGCTTGCACCCTAACCAGGAGAGACTGGACTAAAATTCATACCCCAGGCTGGCGGCCAACCCAGTGGTTTTGTAAAAATTGGGTGCTACTTGCCGACTTCCTTAGCACCTGGCTATGAGAAGGAAGTTGGAAGTGCGTCCTGTATATGAGACACTGCCGAATAGCTGTAGGTTCCTTCTACCTGGTGCCTGTGTCAGGTCACATTACAGAGGGTAAATATATATAACCTTTCATGGACTCGTAAAGTGGTGGTCTCTATTTCCATATCACCTATGGTGTGAATGTAGCTTGATAACAGTCGCATCATATTGTTCTCACACTTTCCCCATAACATCAAAATCATTTCATCCAACTATTGAAGAGGCTTTGCATTTATCTATTTTACTACTGAGATTGCCCAACCTCTCTGTTCAGACTACCAAAGATTGTGGCACGTTTGAAATGTTTTATATTTTCTATTCTAGCTTAATTTATTGGTAGCTTTCATTGCAATGTAACAGAAACCTTTTTATCTACATGCCTAGACATTGTTGGAGATGTGACAGTTGATTTAATTGTTGGAGATGTGACCTGTACTGGACAGACATTGTTGGAGATGTGACCTGTACTGGACAGACATTGTTGGAGATGTGACCTGTACTGCCCAGTTGATTTAATTGTTGGAGATGTGACCTGTACTGGACAGACATTGTTGGAGATGTGACCTGTACTAGCCAGTGTTGATTTAATTGTGCAGAGGAATAGAATTTTTAGTGATTTCTGTACAACAGTCGTTGTTTTGCAGGTTTTGCCAGATTCTGAGAAAGTTTCACTGCCAGAGGAAAGTGCTGCACACACACACAACAGAGCAGCTGCGTCACTTAGGGAACATCTGGCAAGCAGGGATATAGATGGTAATGTAGTCTGATATATAAACTTGGCATTTCAACTATCCATGGTTACCACATTACTTTCAGACATGTACAGTTCGCAGTTTCTTTTCAGGTGCATCACAAAACTTTTTTATTAATTCTTTTTATCCCGACTACGACTTTTTATATAGTTACCCATTCTATCCTGACTGCAACATTTTGTGTAGTTATAGCATAGGCGCATAGGCCTATTGAATTACCTCAAATATACGTACACATATTCCCAGCTTGCAAGAGAAATGGATAAATGTAAAATAGATGTCATGGGCATTAGCGAATGCAGGTGGATGGGACAAGGAAAAGTCAAGATGAACACCGGAGAGAGCATAATTTTTTTCAGGGAGAGAAGACAACATACACAGACATGGAGTGGCAATAATGATGACAAAGAAAGCAGAACAAGCATTAATGGAATGGAAACCTATCAGCGATAGAATTATTTATGCTAGATTCTTCTCCAGGTATGTAAAGCTATCGATCATACAAGTCTATGCATCAACGGATGAAGCCAACGTCGAAGATAAAGAAAATTTCTACGAACAGCTTCAGACAGTTGTGGACAGTGTTCATAAGGATGACATACTCCTAGTAATGGGGGATTTAAATGCCAAAGTTGGAGAAGACAACGAAGGATATGAAAACATAATAGGAAGCCATGGAGTAGGTGAAAGAAATGACAACGGAGAAAGACTTGTTGACTTCTGCGGACTCAATAACCTCGTGGTAACAGGTACCATTTTCCCACATAAACTGATACATAAACAGATATGGACGTCTCCAGGAGGAAAGACAAAGAATCAAATAGACCATGTGTTAGTGAGCAGGCAACACACCGGAGAGGAGCCGACATTGTGAGCGACCACCAATTAGTATGATCAAAAATCAAGCTGAAGCTAAAGAGAAAACAAAAGAACAAGGCGATCAGAAAGAAATTTTATATAATTAAGTTACAGCAACCAGCTATTAAAGCCTAATTCTCACTGAAGTTACGCAACAAATATGATATATTACAAGACTACGACAAAACAGACGACGAAGAAGTTGAGAAACAATGGCAAGACTTTGAGGATGCATACAGAGAAACAGCTCAAGAAGTACTGGGGTGCAAAAAGAAAGGGCAAAAACCATGGATCAGCAAGGAGTCGTGGGAGTTAGTAGAAGAGAGAAAACGACTGAAGAACAACATCGAGCAGACAAAGTCACACAGGATTAAGCAGAATTACATGAATAAATGTAGGTGTAAAGCCTAAGAAGTGAAGAAGAGCACGAGACAAGACAAGAGGAAGTGGGTTAACCACCTTGCCATGGAAGCAGAGGAAGCAGCACATAATGGAAGAATGAAAGAAGTGTATGATATTACAAAAACCCTCAGTAATGACAAACGTAATCCAACAAATGCAGTGAAAGACAAATGTGGAAATTTAATAACAGAGGATTGGCCAGAAGGAAGCGATGGAAAGAGCACTTTGAGGAAATCCTTAATAGACCTATACCTGATGACCCTGTAACAGATGTGGAGATAGATCCGATAATAAATTAAATCAGCACTAACCCAATAACGAAAGCAGAAATTAGAACATCGCTAAGGAAGATGAAAAACGGGAAAGCAGGGGGCAAGGACAAATTACAGCAGAATTATTAAAAGCAGACATGAATACAGTAGAGAAATGGCTTGTCAAACTATTCAGAACATTTTGGGAACAAGAGAAAGTGTTAAAAACGTGGAAGCAGGGACTGATCGTTAAAATACCAAAGAAAGGTGATCTTACAGAGTGCGGGAATTGAAGAGGAATTACTTTGACATCTGTTCCTAGTAAAGTATTCGGAAGAGTACTCATTGACAGAATAAGAGATGGAGTTAACAGCAAGTTGAGAGACGAACAAGCAGGTTTCAGAAGTGGGAGAGGCACAGTAGAACAGATATTTATTTTACGAAATATTATAGAACAGGTAGTGGAATGGCAGGCAACTCTATACATCACGTTTGTGGACTTTGAAAAAGCATTTGACTCAGTTCACCGAGAGAGTATGGAAAATTATGGAGAGCTATGGAATACCATGCAAGATAATCCACATGGTACAGATGTTATACGAAGATAGTGAGCGTGCAGTGTTAGACGAAGGTGAGGAAACTGACTGGTTCAAGGTCAAAACTGAAATTAAATAAGGACGTAATGTCTGGATTTATCTTCTTGATAATAGTGGACTGGATAATGAGAAACACAACAGCAGGAAACAAAACAGGGATAAGATGGAACTTCATGTCAAAACTAGAGGACCTGGACTTTGCCGACGACACAGCACTCATGTCATCATGCTACACACACATGCAAACAAAGACAAGACAACTGAATCAATTTGCAGCAAGGACAGGACTAAGAATAAATAAAAAGAAAACTCAAATATTTAGGATAAACAGCAAGTGCGAAAACAGAATACTAATCGATGATCAAGAGCTAAAGGAAGTGGACAAGTATAACTACCTGGGTGCTAACGTTAGTAAGCAAGGAGGAGGCGGCGATGACGTTGTTATCAGAATTCGTAAAGCTAGGATATCCTTCATGAAACTAACGCAAATGTGGAGTTCAAATATATACACATTGAGATCTAAATTGAGGCTTTTTAACACACTTGTTAAACCAGTGTTGTTGTATGGAAGTGAAACATGGAAAATTAACGATGGAGGCAACAGAAAGTTAGATACATTTTTTTTCAAGTGCTTAAGACGAATCCTACAAATTCAATGGCCATATATTGTATCAAATCAAGATATTCTCGCAAAAACAAAATTGAAGACAATCAGCACTGAGGTCAAGTTAAGAAGATGGAAGTGGGTAGGACATATCCTACAAATGGACAAGAACAGCAAATGTGAGACGGCATTGACCTGGACGCCTGTAGGTAGAAGAAAGGTTGGTCGACCAAAGACAACGTGGCGATCAATTATTGAAAATGAAAGACGCATACTGGGGTGGAACAGCTGGAACGAAGCCAGACATGTAGCAGCTGACAGAGCGAGCTGGAGGAGATGCACTTCGGCCTTATGGGCCACTGGGCCCGAAGAGGATAGGTGAGGTGAGGTGAAACTTTGAGTGTAGTAAATTACTAAATAAAGTGTTGATTTTCGTTGTTATCACAAAATGGCTGACGCTATTCATGCCATGCACGATGGCAATGATGTTGATGCGTTCTCATGATTCAGATGTTATTTTAAATAGTAATCAGGCGGTATTTGAACCAATCAGTCAGCACAAGTTGATGACAACTTGGTGCACCTTTGGCTAGTAGAGGATTCAGAAACCGACTGTGATTTTTAGGGTTTCCATGGAGGATGGATTTTCAACAATTTCGCTCATAGAAACGCTCTCGAATGTTGCATGGATGGTTGTCAAAAAATAACTGTTTTGTAGTAGTGTTTTGTTACCTGAAAAATAAAAGTTTAAATAAATGTTATACACATCTTGTTCTTGTGTTTGTGGTCATTAGTATAATAAATATTCATTTTGCAATCAATTTAGCTATTGCTCTTATAAAACTTATATTTTTCAAAGTTAAGAAAAATGGTGGCATGTTTGTTGATTTTTGGTCATTACCTTATTTGATGAAATCTACCATAACTTTGTAATGGATAATAATGTTTTAATACTTTTCTTACCATTTGAATCAGAACTTAATTCTGAAAGTTTCATTCACTGATACTTGTGGTTAAAAAATAATTAATCATTGTCATTATGGCAACTGAAGTTGACTAGTTATATATTTAACTTTTTTAATGAATTCAAACATTTATAAAAAATATATATGGTAAAGTTAAAATGGACTTACATCTATAAAATCCACACCATTCAAAAGATAATTTAATTAGCTTTCATTTCATATATATATATATATATATCTATGTATATAGTTTATGGTACTTTCTGACACAAAGCATAACAAATACATCATGAACAAGGAACGTTCAGACAAAAAGCATGAAATCGGTGTGAAAGCAAATTTGCTTGGGAACTAGTAGGCTTATTTTAGACAGGCCTCTGTGATAAAAAGAGTTAAACATTAAGATATTATTAAAGTTATAATATTGTCAAAACATTGCATCATATGGTGCTAATTGTAGGTGCATGGAAGCAGATAACACGTGCTGCTGCAGCTGTACAGGACATGGTCCATGATGACACGGTCCATGATGACACGGTCCATGATGACATGGCAAGACAAGTTGGTGACTTCTTTGGTTCATTCTCCTCTGTAAAACAGATCCATCATCATAACATCAACAATAGGCTATCTGCATCCATGTTTCCTGATTGTCTACATACTTACTGTTAAAGCAGAGGGTGTATGTAGTCCTTAATGTAGTCATCCACCGCATTGTTTCCAAGTGAGGCTGGACATTATTTTGATACAGTAAGTGACCAAGCCCTTAGAAACGGCCACCCCCTGAAAACAGCCATTCTATCAAAGTCTGTTTTTGCCAAATCTTCACATCTGTATATTTGACCAGCCTCTGTAATCAGGCCACCTCTTTAATAAGGCCACTTGATGTCAGTCTCTTGGGTGGTCTCTTTAGAGGGGTTTTAGTGTATGTATAGTTCAGTCAGTTGTGTTCAATGACATAACTTGATACTACTTGGTGATACCATGCTGCTATCAAATGTATGGCTGCCTTGTGGTTAGTTGATATGCCTCTTTCTCATGTAGTGTGTTTACTACTATAAAGAGAAACAACAGTCATGGTTTTGGGCCTATGCACCTATATGAGTTACTAAACATAACCATTTGCATGTGCAAAATCAAGAATATCATGCCAGTGAGTGGGATATTCTGGTCAATATTCTGGTTAACTGAGGGCTGACATATTAACCAGCACGACCAATAAGCGTATGTGCATTTCTATGAAATCGGGTAACCTAAACTGCTGCATGACTTATTAAGCACGGCCAGCGTACACACAACCAATGCAGTCTCAATCAAACGGCATGTTATGTTAGACAGGGGACTAGTTTATAATAAACAAAGGACAAAATATGTTGCATAAGTTGAGTTTGGACACAAAGAGCATGGCCATATCCTATTGGCAAGAATAGGATTACGTGTTTACAAATATATTTTCATATGACGAGGAAATATTGCCAGACTATGGCACCGTGACCTAGGGTTACCTAACAATATGGCGCGGCCATCGAAATTAAAATGCTGTGTTCATCAAGGTTTTCCTAGTAAACCACTGGCGTGACATTCTGGATGGTGTTAACAAATGGTTATGTTTTAGTAACTCTTACTCTTACTTGCAAAGGCCCAAAACCATGACCTTTGTCTCCCTTTAACTATATGAATGAAGTAACTTATTGGCTGAGTGTAGAGACACAGTGAGCTGGTGTTGGAAGTAGCCAACTGGCACACGACCAGTGTAAAACATCTGGGGGAGAAGGCTGCCTTGCTTGAGAAGGTCATCAGTGAAACACGAGACATCACACCACGCGCCCAGGTACACACATACATTGTGTTATTACTTTGATGTAAATCATTTTATATGTTGTCAATGCTGAATCAAAGGTTGTCGTCAAATATCTGGTCAGGAGAACATAATACTTTGCTGGTTCCCTGTGCATCGGTCACACCCCAATACTGGTGTAGGCTGCGCTTGTTGTAATCTTGGTGGTGATTGGCTCGTAGCCTCAGCTTCATTGATTGTTTCAGCTATTTTGAAGTTCCTTTGCATCAAACTGTTCATTCAGTTTTGTGCTTGTTAACATATTACAATGTCACCCTGTCTCAATGATAAATATGGATAAGATATTGTGCTTACTAACTATTATATAGGTATGACATATTCAAGGTGAATGATGTGTCGCATGGACTTCCCCTATGTTTAGTTTTACTAAAACAGGAAAGGACATGCATATATTTGCCTGCTCTATCCAGCTACAGTGGGCGCTGTGACCACATGGTGGGCTGGCAACCAATCAAACTAGTATGCGGGAGTTGTAACAACCGGGTAGACTTCGTCAAGTCCAGCTATGGGAAGTCCTGGGCTGAGGATCAGGCAGATAGTTTTTGTTTTGAGTGTAGGGGATGTGCGAAGATGAAAGGACTAGAGGTGGAGATGGAATGTCTGAGGCAGCTTGTGGAATTGGTGGGAAGGGAAGAGGTGGGTTGTGCCAGTGGTTCCGGTGAGGGGAACAGTGGATGATTAAGTGGTGGGAGGCAATGAGAGAGATGCTAGGGAGAGCTCAGCTCAGCCTGAGAGGAGGTAAGGTGACAGGAAGGAAGGAGATGATGGGAGGGAAGATGATGGAAGCAAAGGAGACGGGAGGGAAGGCTATGGGAGTGAAGGCACCAGGAGCGAAAGCACCAGGAGCGCAAGATAGCCAGGAGACAGGAGGGAAAAGTGACATGTTGATGAGCGAGGGGTTAGTTTACCGAAGTCCAAACATAAATGAAGAGGATAACACAGAATTCAAAATGCTATAAAGGAAGTGAGTAAAGGGGAATGTATCGTAATGGGAGATTTTAACCATGGACACATACAATGGAAATCTCTAGAGAGTACAGGGGGTGAGGACCAACAGTTTATATTTTTAATTCAGGATAGCTTCCTTACTCAACATGTGCTAGAACCAACCAGGGGAGAGAATGTATTAGATATAGTTTTGTCTTCACAAAATGAATTAGTGGACAATGTCAAAATACATGAGCCATTGGGTAACAGTGATCATAGTCAAATACATTTTGACATCAATGTAAAATCAGAAAGTAAAAATATAAAAGCATTGGAGAAACTTCCACAAAGGTAGATATAAAGATATGAGAAAATACTTAGCAAAGCTAGATTGGAATAACATGTTGAGGAATAAAACCGCAATTGAATGTTGGAACAATTTAAAATATGAAATTGAGAGATCAATTTGTATCCTTGAAAAAACAAGGAAAACAGTCTAGGAAGAAACACTTGTCAAAAGATGCTATTAGAAAAATAGCGTTCAAGCAAACTGTGTGGACGGTTTATAGGCATACCAGAAAGAATAAAGACACACAAATTACAAAGAAGCACTGAATGCAGCTACGAATGAAATTAGACAATCTGAAAGAAACTATGAAAAAAAATTAGAATGTAACATTAAAAAATGACAGCAAGAGTTTTTATGCATGTCAAAACATACGAGGCAAGGTTGGACCACTAGAAGACAGTGCTGGAAATATGGTATCACAATGTTTTTTATGGCAGAAGACCTAAATGGTTAGTTCAATTCAGTGTTTACCAGGGAGGGTATTAGGTCATTACCATTTCCAGATGCTAAATTTCAGGAGGCTAAATCGGACTATTTAGGGCAGTTAGTTGTAACTCAAGAAATGGTACTTAAGAAAATAAAGACAATGAAGGACAATAAATCACTTGGAGTGGATGGAATTCCTCCAAAACTACTAAGGAAACAGTAGAACAAATTAGTAGATTTAATAAGATTGCCATCCCAAACAACAAGTTCCAGATGGCAAGTGGACAAGGAAGCCATTGGCTTATCGAGAGTCCAACAATTTTCTCATCTATGTGTAGCCCGCCCTTATCAAATGTTTGTCAATTCTATTTTAAAACATATTTACACTACTAGCATTAACACAATCATTTGGCAGTTTGTTCCATTCATTTATCACTCTCTGTGAGAAAGAGTACTTTCTCATGTCCAACCTACATTGCTCCTTAACTATGCTGCTTTGTATCCTCTGGTTCTACTGCCTTTTTTAAGTTTGAAGAACATATTCCTATCAACATCCTCATAACCGTTCACTATGTTAAACACTTCTATTTGGTCTCCTCTTAGTCTCCTGGTCTCTAGTGTTGTCAAACCACATTGTAATAAGCGACTTTCGTAACTAAGGTCTCTCAATTCTGGAATCATTTTAGTTGCTCTTCATTGTATTCTTTCTAGCTTGTCTATGTCCTTTTTACGATACGGCCTCCATGCTTGAATACAATATTCCAAATGTGGTCTAACTATTGCTTTGTACAGGGGTACAATTAGCTGTTTCTCCTTATACACGATAGTTCTCCTAATTAGCCCTAGAATTTGATTTCCTTTCGAAGCAGCAATCCCACATAGGTCTGAAACTTTCATGTCAGCACTAAATGTTACATCTAAGTCCTTTTCTTGTGTGGTTCTACCTAGTACAGCATCCCCCATTTTATATTCTTCGTCCATGTTTCCATATCCTATGTGTATACATTTGCACTTCCCAAAATTTAATAACATTTGCCATTTTTCTGACCATTTAACTAATTTATCAAGATCATCCTGTAAACTTTGTTTATCTGTATAATTAGTAACCGTTCTGAATACTTTTGTGTCATCTGCAAATTTGAGTACTTTCCTAGATATGTCATCTTCCAAATCGTTTATATATATTAAAAACAGTATAGGGCGTAATACTGATCCCTGTGGTACCCCACTCAAAACCGATTTCCAGTTTGAAATCTCACCATCTACAATTACTCTGTCTTCTGGGTGTAAGCCACTTTTCTTTCCAGTTGATTACATCATTACCTATACCATGGGCTTTTAGCTTAAGTAACAATCTTTGATGTGGCACTTTATCGAAAGCTTTCTGAAAATCTAAGTAGACCACATCCACTGGTGACCCGTCATCTACCCACTTTGTAATTTCTTCCAAAAAACATAAGAGATTGGTTAGACATGACCTTGCTTTTAGGAACCCATGTTGAAATGTGTTTATTAATTTATGTTTTACAATGAATTCCACCATGTGGTCTCTAATTAATGTTTCGAGTAATTTACATACAACTGATGTTAAACTCACTGGTCTGTAATTTTCTGGCTTCTTCCTCGATCCCTTCTTAAATAGCGGCGTAATGTTTACTTCTTTCCATTCTGAAGGAACTATTCTTTCTTCTAGTGACAAGTTAAATAATTTTGCAAGTGGTGTACTAATTTGCTCAACAATTTCCTTAAGCAGTTTTGGTGGTATCCCATCAACTCCAGGTGATTTATTATCTTTCATCTTCTTAATTTTTTTTTTGCTATCATTTCAGGAGTTACAAATAACTGCCCTAAATGTTCTGATTTATTGCCCTCAAATTTAGTCAATGGAACTGGAAGTGAGCTGATATCTTCTGTGGTAAAAACTGAGCTGAAATACTCATTCAAGACCTCTGCCATTTGAAACCCATCTGAAATTATGTTTCCCCTGTTTTCCAGTGGTCCGACCTTATCTCGAACTTTCTGTTTACTCCTTACATAAGCATAGAAACTCTTGCTGTCAGTTTTTATATTACCTGCCAATTTGTTTTCTTTTAGATTTTCTAATTTCAGTTGTAGCTAGATTAAGTGCCTCTTTGTAATTTGCATAGTCTTCATCCTTTCTGGTACGCCTATAAACCCTCCACATAATTTGTTAAACACTATTTTTCTAATAATTTGTTTTTACAAGTGTTTCGTTCTAGACTGTTTTCCTTGTTTTTTCAAGGGAACAAATTTATCGATGATACTCTCAATTTCATATTTTAGAATATACCAACATTCAATTGCAGTCTTATTCATCAGCATGTTATTCCAATCTAGCTTTGCTAAGTATTTTCTCATATCTTTATAGTTACCTTTGTGGAAATTTTTTTATTTTTACTTTCTGATTTTACATTGATGTCAAAATGTATTTGATTATGGTCACTGTTACCCAATGGTTCTTGTATTTTTACGTTGTCCACTAATTCTTTTTGTGATGATAAAACTATATCTAATACATTTTCTCCCCTGGTTGGTTCTAGCACGTGCTGAGTAAGGAAGCTCTCCTGAATTAAAAATAGAAATTGTTGGTCCTCACCCCCTGTACTCTCTAGAGATTTCCATTGTATGTGTCCATGGTTAAAATCTCCCATTATGATACATTCCCCTTTACTAACTTCCTTTATAGCATTTTGTATTTTTGTGTTATCATCTTCGTTTATGTTTGGACTTTCGTAAACTAATCCAATAGTTAATTTTTAATTTCCTGAAACTATTTTGCACCAAACAGCTTCATCGTAATCTGCTTCCCTTTCTAATTTTATTTTGTTAGCCTGAATAGATTCTTTAACATGTAAAATAACTCCATCGCCCCTTCTTCCTATTCGATCTTTCCTAAACATTACATATCCTGTCAGTCCTAATTCAGCATCTGTTATATCTATGTTGGCCCATGATTCAGTTATACCAATTATGTGAGGGTCAATATCTTCTACCATAATGTTTAATTCGTTTTTCTTATTTACTATGCTCCTTGCATTTAAACATACGCATCTATAACCTTTTTCAAAGATGTTTTTCGGACATTCTGTTTTGGTTTATCTGTACTAGTGCCCTCTTGTCCTGCTTGAGGCATCTCTAAGTACCCCCCCCCCGTGCGTTTCTAGTTTAAATAGTGTTTACTACCAAAAATATTTGATATGCTACCCATGCCACTGTCTACTGTTGCTGTGAGTCCATCAATCCGCAAATACTGCTGCCCCCTTTCACACAACCCACCTGCTCCCTTCCCACCATTGCCACAATGAGCAGCCTCAGCAGTTCTAACTCCACCTCAAGTTCCTTCATCCTCGTACATCCCCTACACTCAAAACTAAAACTTAGCCCAGGACTTCTCACACCTGGACTTGACGAAGTCCACCCAGTTGCTACAACTGTTGCATATTAAATGCCTGGTGGCCTTTACCTGCCGTTTGCATGGCGCCATCACAAAATTTAGACTTAATCTGATTGCTACGTTAGCCTTGAATGAGGCTGTTTTTTGTGTTCAAAAGAACACTTTATACCACTTGCAAGAGTGTTCAACTTGTCATTAAAAGAGGGAGTGGTTCTTTTTGAATGGAAAGAAGCAAACACCATACCATTATTTAAAAAGGGTTTGATAAATAAGTATTAAGTAACTATTAGGACCTTTTTTATTTATACGAATGACTTGGACAATAATATAACAACCAACGTACTAAAATTTGGGGATGACACAAAAGTATTTAGAAGGGTTAACAATGATGGTGATAAACAACATTTACAAAACAATCTAGACAAATTAGTTAAATGGTCTGAAAAATGGCAGATGTTATTCAATTTTGGGAAATGTAAATGCCTACATACAGGACATGGGAACTTGGATGTAAACTATAAAATGGGAGATACTGTTCTAGGTAATACTGTAAAAGAAAAGGACTTAGGAGTTACAATAAGTGCTGATATGAACATTTCAGAGCAGTGTGTGATTGCAGCTTCATTTGGGTTGATTAGAAGAAATATAACGTACAAGGAAAAAAGCTAATTATACCTTTGTATAAAGCAATAGTTAGTCCTCATTTAGAATACTGTATACAAGCTTGGAGACCGTATTGTAAGAAGAATATATATATATGCTTGAAAGAATACAGAGGAGACTTTATTTGTGAAGAATGACTGAAAGAATGTCGTTTAACAACCCTAGAAACAAGGCGGTTAAGAAGAGATCAAATTGAATTTTTAAGATATTGAATAGGTATGAAAATATTAATAGAAATATTTTTTTCTCACTCAAGAAAGTTAATAGAATTAGAGGACAGTAAGAGATCAGTGTAGATTGGATATCAGTGTATATTAGATATCAGGATGTTCTAATAGTGAACAATCAATGAATGGAACAAATTATCTACAGATTGTGTAACTGCTAGAAATGTGAATATATTTAAAAACAACGTTGACATATATTTCAGGAGGGCGGATTACACATAGGTTAAAAATGTTGGACTCTCGATAAGCCAATGACTTCCTTGTCCACTTGCCATCTGGGCCTTTGGCTTGGATGGCAAATCTTGTTAAATAAATATAGACTTATAGGCCAATTGCAACTAGTGTAACTAACCTTTACTTTGGATGGCAACCTTGTTAGATCTCTTGTTAAACGTAATGTTGAATGATCTGCAGTTTTCAAGAACATTATTGCTGTGTTAATTGACACATTTGTTATATCCGTGTCACTTGTAGATGTTATTTCTCTTGCCTAGGTGAAAGTGGTGGATGTGTTTGTAAACATGAGTACCAGCCTACTACTGCTGTCTAGAGACATCCTGAAGCAGAACAACACATCTGTCTTTGATCGAGAGATCTTCGAGCACACGACCTAGTGAAGTTCATTGGCTTGTTTGAAATTTTTTCTTGCAGTAGCCACCAATAAATTTATCCAGTGCTGTTCCACAAAAGTGACACCCAGGCCTGCTGTATATAATGTTTTTGTTTTCCAACGTAAAACTTGATCAGACACAAGGACATAGGTGGCATATCACTTGCATATACCTAATAAAACTTCAGAGTATAGGATATTATATTGTGTTGCATTTTGGGAAGGGCTAATATTATACCTCATAAATAAGCATTAGATAATGCAATGCTAGCTTAAATATGCCCACTTATTAATTTGTAATGCACAACAATGTATCACTCAATCCTTGCATCTCTACATATTTTTTAATGGCCCAAATAGTGGTTTTTATTTAAAGATCATTGAAAATAAAGACAAAGACAATACATAATATGACCAAACAAATAAAACAATATTGTAAACAAGATGTTTAGACTGTTGAACCATTCAGAATCACAGGCATTGAGATATTAATAAGTATTTTCTTGTTAGCTTATTTTGGTATATATAAATTATGCATCATTCATGAAACACTTGGGGAAGTCATAGTGTTTGAACTGATGTATACTAAACAGCCATTACGAAAAGATAGTTGTTCATGTATGTAGGCACAACTACAAGTAGAAACTGCTCCATGGCCTAGTATAGCTATAGTATGTATGCACAACTACAAGTAGAAACTGCTCCGTGTCCTAATATAGCTATAGTATGTAGGCACAACTACAAGTAGAAACTGCTCCATGGCCTAGTATAGCTATAGTATGTAGGCACAACTACAAGTAGAAACTGCTCCATGGCCTAGTATAGCTATAGTATGTAGGCACAACTACAAGTAGAAACTGCTCCATGGCCTAGTATAGCTATAGTATGTAGGCACAACTACAAGTAGAAACTGCTCCATGGCCTAGAATAGCTATAGTATGTAGGCACAACTACAAGTAGAAACTGCTCCCTGGCCTAGTATAGCTATAGTATGTAGGCACAACTACAAGTAGAAACTGCTACATGGCCTAGTATAACTATAGTATGTAGGCACAACTACAAGTAGAAACTGTTCCATGGCCTAGTATAGCTATAGCTACTTTAGCCACTGAGGCTTGGTCAGTTGTACAGATGTATGTTTGTGTGTCACACCAGCAACGTGGTGAGAGCCGCTGTGAATATGATGCACCACGCAGTGACGGCAAGTGACAGTGATTGGACTGAGACACAACAGCAGGTACACTCTACGGCAGTACACATATAACAGAACATGGCAGCACAGTTGCAGTACAGTTACAGCACAGTTGTAGCACAGTTACAGCACAGTTGTAGCAAATAACAGAAACGCAAACGCAGGAGATTTATGCATAAGTCGAAGGGTCTCGGGGTCTCAGAGATTTATGCGTAAATCGGAGCGTCTCAGGGTATAAGAGAATTGTGCGTGAATTGGAGTATTTCACATCCTCGCGACACATAAAAATTACACTAGATCAGCTTTAGTTCCCAATACATTGCACATGCACTATTAAATGGTACACTGACATGTTAATATAGACATTGTGGCAGTAGAACATTTCTTTAATTATAAAAGAACAAGTTTACTATTCAGATGATCTAGGAATTAAAAAAAATTCTACTCCAGAAATATATTACCACACAGAAAAATTCCTTACCCGACTCGCAGTAGCCTACATATTTTATTACACACGCAATTAACATGCTATTTAGTGCAGGGCTAGAACTGAAGCATTTTCTTTTCTTCAAAGTTCGTGATCCTGGCTGATTAAGGCATTTGAGACCTTAGGTGATGGAGACATTTTTTTATTTGTGAAACCTATTTTTAAAATAATTTTTTTTTTCATAATGTACTTCGATTGTGACAATTAGCAAACGTGAATTAAATAGTACTCGTATAGACGTATTGATGGACATTATTTAAATGAATATTTAACAGATTATACATTGATGAGCGATAATGGGGGATCGTTCGCTTAATGCACATTATAGACAATGCAACATGCAAGGCACAAGGATGCTGTTTAGCCAAGCCTCCATAGTCCAGTCAGCGAGTAAATGGAGGGATTGATGATCTTGTGTTAACTGAGGCCACACAAAACTTTTCTATGTTTCATTAGAAATCTGGGAGACCGGGAAATTTGATAGATTTCTCCCAGCGATTCCGGGAGACTTAACGTGTATGAAAGTAGTAGCATGGATGTAACAGTTACAGCACAGTTGTTACACTGTTGTAGCACAGTTGTAAGTTACAACTGTGCTACAACTGTGCTGTAACTGTCCTGCTACAATGTAACAACTGTGTTACAACATGTAACACAGTTGTAACACAGTTGTAGCACTGTTGTAGCACAGTTGTAACACAGTTACAGGACAGTTACAGCACAGTCGTAGCACAGTTGTAGCACAGTTGTAGCACAGTTACAGCATAGTTGTAGCACAGTTACAACAGAGTTGTAGCACAGTTACAGCACAATTGTAGCACTGTTGTAGCACAGTTGTAGCACAATTGTAGCACATTTACAGCACATCGGCATAAACAGTGGCAGCACAGTTGTGGAATGTCAGACTGTCAACTGAGAGGATTGGGTTCCTAATCCACTTGTAGCAATTCTAAGCTTGTACAACTTCATTCAGTCCCCATTTTCCTCAGTTCAAAAAATCGTCATTGAATCATCATACTCCCTTGGTTATTAATAAAAGTTATCTTACTCATAATGACGTAGTTTGATATGTTTTGCATTAGATAAATTGCATAAAATATGATAACAGGTTAGACTGCTTTAAAAGTAAAATAGTTACTAAACATTAATAACATGATCAAACAAATAAAACAATATTGTCAGTCAAGGATGCCACGTTTAAATATTGGTTAATTTTTTTTATTAATAAACTGTTAAATATGATTAAGAAGCGTTGCCGCAGATATCAGCTTCCACTAATGCCATACAATGTACAAGTTTATGCAGTCATCATATTTCAGAGAAGGGATATCTGTGAGAAGATTGTGCGGTTGGTGGACGACCTGTCTGCAGCCCTGTTGAATGTCCGTCCACTCCATGCCAAGCCCTTGTCATTGTCAACATCTCACTTGACAATGACGTTGTTCAAGAACAGACTGGATGACTTGGATGTCCTTCAGCTGCCTGAACTGTCTCATGGCTACGCTGACAGTCGGTCAGTGTTCCGGTTGCCACGTTTCACTTCTGTCGCTACTGGTCACAGTGTGGTCGGGATACAGGTACGTCTCACTTCTGTCGCTGCTGGTCACAGTGTGGTCGGGATACAGGTACGTCTCACTTCTGTGGCTACTGCTCACAGTGTGGTCGGGATACAGGTACGTGTCACTTCTGTGGCTACTGGTCACATTGTGGTCGGGATACAGGTACGTCTCACTTCTGTCGCTACTGGTCACAGTGCGGTCGGGATACAGGTACGTCTCACTTCTGTGGCTACTGGTCACAGTGTGGTCGGGATACAGGTACGTCTCACTTCTGTGGCTACTGGTCACATTGTGGTCGGGATACAGGTACGTCTCACTTCTGTGTCTACTGGTCGCATTGTGGTCGGGATACAGGTACGTCTCACTTCTGTCGCTGCTGGTCACAGTGTGGTCGGGATACAGGTACGTCTCGCTTCTGTCGCTACTGGTCACAGTGTGGTCGGGATACAGGTACGTCTCACTTCTGTAGCTGCTGGTCACAGTGTGTTCGGGATACAGGTACGTCTCACTTCTGTAGCTGCTGGTCACAGTGTGTTCGGGATACAGGTACGTCTCACTTCTGTCGCTACTGGTCACAGTGTGGTCGGGATACAGGTACGTCTCACTTCTGTAGCTGCTGGTCACAGTGTGTTCGGGATACAGGTACGTCTCACTTCTGTCGCTGCTGGTCACAGTGTGGTCGGGATACAGGTACGTCTCACTTCTGTGGCTACTGGTCACATTGTGGTCGGGATACAGGTACGTCTCACTTCTGTCGCTGCTGGTCACAGTGTGGTCGGGATACAGGTACGTTTCACTTCTGTGGCTACTGGTCACAGTGTGGTCGGGATACAGGTACGTTTCACTTCTGTGGCTACTGGTCACATTGTGGTCGGGATACAGGTACGTTTCACTTCTGTGGCTACTGGTCACAGTGTGGTCGGGATACAGGTACGTCTCACTTCTGTGGCTACTGGTCACATTGTGGTCGGGATACAGGTACGTCTCACTTCTGTCGCTACTGGTCACAGTGTGGTCGGGATACAGGTACGTCTCACTTCTGTGGCTACTGGTCACATTGTGGTCGGGATACAGGTACGTTTCACTTCTGTGGCTACTGGTCACATTGTGGTCGGGATACAGGTACGTTTCAATTCTGTGGCTACTGGTCACAGTGTGGTCGGGATACAGGTACGTCTCACTTCTGTCGCTACTGGTCACAGTGTGGTCGGGATACAGGTACGTTTCACTTCTGTGGCTACTGGTCACATTGTGGTCGGGATACAGGTACGTCTCACTTCTGTCGCTACTGGTCACAGTGTGGTCGGGATACAGGTACGTTTCACTTTTGTGGCTACTGGTCACAGTGTGGTCGGGATACAGGTACGTCTCACTTCTGTCACTACTGGTCACAGTGTGGTCGGGATACAGGTACGTCTCACTTCTGTCGCTACTGGTCACAGTGTGGTCGGGATACAGGTACGTCTCACTTCTGGCGCTACTGGTCACAGTGTGGTCGGGATACAGGTACGTCTCACTTCTGTGGCTACTGGTCACAGTGTGGTCGGGATACAGGTACGTCTCACTTCTGTCGCTACTGGTCACAGTGTGGTCGGGATACAGGTACATCTCACTTTTGTGGCTACAGGTATTGGCTTTGTAATACATGGCTAACATTCGCTCACTGGAAGGAATGTCCAGACTCACAGGCAGTTCATTTTGTGCACCAAACTAAAATTTGTATATGGTGCCACTTGGTAATACAATACCATTGACAGCAGCCTATGTTAAAAATGGCATGGAGGATGCAATTGAATAAGTTAGTGTTAATTGTTGTAATCTTAAGTTTACCTCCACAATTAATTTAGCCCATTGTGAATCAGGTTCAGAAATGTTCAGATATGTAATGTGTGAATAGCTAAGTAATGTACAGTGTCTGTTTAACAACAGTGCATACTTTTGTTTTGACCTTGTGAAAGTGTGAATAGTCATATTATTCATTCATTCATCCCTTGACTGGGCTGATCATAGGGGTGCACGCCCCACAGAAATCTTTCTCCATCTGGGACGGTTGTGAGTAGCATTGCATAAATCCTGTGGCTCTAGACCCGTCCACTCTCGAATGTTGGCCATGTACATTTTTTGTGGTCTTCCTCGTTTTCTGCCGCCTTTGACTGTGCCTTGTAGTATTTCTTTGGCAAGTGCGTTGTGTCTGGTTGTATGACCAAACCATTGGAGTTTTCGGCGTTTTACTGTAGCCAAAAGCGGTTCTTGTGGTCCTGCGGCTTCAGTGATGGCTTGCATTACTGATATATTTGTTATGTTGTCTCTGTAAAAAAAATTCAGGATCCTTCTAAAAACATTTCATCTCAAATGCGGCTATTCTTCTTTCGGACTCGGCTTTCAGGGTCCAGCTTTTGCATCCGTATGTCAGCACTGACACAACCTAGCTTTTATAGTCGTATCTTTGTTGCCGTTTTCATGTTGTTGTTGCTCCATATCTTCTTGAGTCTTGCTATAGCTGATGTTGCCAGGTTTATCTGTGTGCATATTTCCTCTGTGGAGTCGCCCTCAGAGGAGATGATCGACCCGAGGTACTTGAATGATTTTACTTCTTCGAGGCGTTCTCTATTAATTAATATCGTACTTCTTGGTACTATTCCGCTGTTGACCATGATCTTGCTCTTTTCTGCACTTATTTCCATTCCGTAGCCACGCTCTCTCCTTCCCAGTGTAGTTGTAAGTTCTTGTAGCTCCTCTGTTCCAGCGATTAGGTCAATGTCATCTGCGAATCAGAGGTTGTTGATCTCTCTATCGTTTATCGATATCGTACCACTGAAGTTGTGTAAAGCTTCTTGCATGATATTTTTAAGGTATTGAACAGCACTGGTGACAAAAGGCATCCTTGGCGTACTCCGACCGATGTTCTAAATGATTGTCCAACTTCTCCTTCGTGTAACACTGCACTCGTTGATGGCCCATATAGTGATTCAAGTAGTGTCACAAGTCCTTCGTCAATGTTATATCGTCGCATTACTCACATTAGTCCTTTGTGCCACACACGATCAAATGCCTTTTTGAAGTCAATGAAGCTGTGATAGGTCTTGATAGTGATCAATGTGTTTCTCGCTTAACAGTCTTATCTTGAAGATTTGTTCGGTTGTGCTTCTTTTCGGCCAGAAGCCTGCTTGTTCTTCTGATAGCAGTTCTTCTGCTTTGCCTTTGAGTCTGTTGAGTATGATTCTTAGCATTATTTTACTGGGATGGTTCATCAGACTTATAGTTCTGTAGTTCTTACAGCAGCGTAAGTTCCTTTTCTTTGGTACCATTATTATGAGCGATTTTGTCCATTCTTCTGGCCAAGTCTTGGTTTCCCAAATCTTTTAGCATATGATCATGAATGCATCTATCATTGCTTCCCCACCATGTATGGTAAGTTCAGCTGGTACGTACGTTGGGGATTGTTGTGTCTTCAGCATTTGGATTGCCTCTACTTCTGCTCGGAGAATGGGTGTATCAGCATTTTCATTTTGAGTCGGTGTTCCGAGGATGTTGTCATCTGTGTTCAGTTCGTAGTTGTAGAGTTCTTTGCAGTACTCGCTCCATCTCCCAAGTAATGCCTTTTTTCGGTAAGGAGGATGCCCCGTTTTTGTCTTCGATGTTTGACGATCGGCTTGACCTTTTTTGGTGAGGGCTTTCAAGATGGAATAAGCCTGTCTGGTGTTGTTTCCTGCATCTCAGTCTCTATTTCAATGCACTGTTCGTTTATCCAGTCGTTCTTTGCTTTACTCATTCTTTTTCTGATGTTTTTATTTAGTTCTCGATACTGTTTGTGTGCTTCTTTGTTGGTGGTTCTTGTCTCTTTCAGCTCTTGTCTCTGGTCGCAAAGCTTCAATACATCGTTACATACCCATGGCTGGCGCTTGATCTTTGGTTTGCCTAGGACTTTCTTAGCGGTGTCACGCATTGCTGTGCTGACTGAGTTGACAAGGTTGTTGATATTCGGCTCCAAGAAGTTAAGCGCTGCAAATTGTCCTCCAATTGTTGCTTTAAAATGCGTTGCAATGTTTGGATCGTGCAGTTTCTCTGTGTCAAATCTTATCCGAGGGTTCTAGTTTTTTGCGATTCTTCTGCAACCTCAGATTTATTTTATCACATCCTACATCAGAGCCGGGAAAAGTTCTTGTTTTCGGCTTGTTGATGCTAGACTTGAATCACTGAGGTGTCAAGATGTCGATCTGGTTGTCTGTTTTCCAGTCAGGAGAATGCCATGTTGTTCTCGTGGTTCTCTTGTGTGGGTACAGTGTGTTTGCTATGGTAAGGTCTTTACTGCATGCAAATTCTAGGAGTCGTAGCCCCCTGTCGTTTGTGTTTCCACATCCGAATTTGCCGACTGTTCCTGCCCAGTCTTCATATGCATCTTCACCTATCTTTGCATTCCAGTTGCCGATGATTATGGTTATATCCTTCTTCCGTGTTCTCGTGATTGTCTCTTCGAGTGTCTCGTAGAACATTTTAGTTTCTTCGTCGCTGTGCAATGTCGTTGGGGCGTAAACTTGCATAATAGTGATGTTTATCGGTTTTGCTGCGATTCTTGTTGATATTTTTCTGCTGTTTACTGGCATACAGCTGATAATGCAATCTGTGATTTCCATTCTTACTATAAAGGCTACGCCATGTTGGTGTTTTTCTCTTTCACCACTGTACCATATCTTGTGGCCTTCTTCTGTTGATGTTTCTCCTTCGCCTGTCCACCTTGTTTCTGCTAGGCCAACAATGTCCCACTTGTATCGCGATGGTACATGCATAAGTTCTTCAACTTCTCCAGTGGCGTGTAAGGTTCGAACATTCCATGTTCCGATGGTTGTGTCATTTCCTGCAATTTTCAATCGCTTTCTTCCTGTTGCTGACTTTTGCTTTTCACCTTAGTTATGAAGAACGAGTGAAAGAATATGGTTTAATAACCCTAGAGACAAGGCAGTTAAGAGGAAATCAAATTGAAGTTTTTAAGATATTGAATGGGTATGAAAATGTTGATAGAAATATTTTTTCTCACTCAAGAAAGTAAATAGAACTAGAGGACATGAAGTAACATTAGTAAAGGATCAGTATAGATTGGATATCAGGAAGTTCTCACTCACATAGAGGACAATCAATTAATGCAACAAATTATCTACAGATTGCGTAACTGCTACCAGCGTGAATATGTTTGAAAACAAGGTTGACATTACATGTACATTAAAAATGTTGGACTCTCGATAAGCAAATGGCTCCCTTGTCCACTGCCATCTGGGCCTTTGTCTTGGATGACAATCTTGTTAAATCTTATTAAATACCGTAGTTGATGCTAGATAAGTTTGATTTTTGTGTGAAATGAGTCTGAAACAAGACGTGAAAAATGGAATAATGGAGGCAACTTTAATGGTGTGATGATTTAGCTGTGGCGGTCATCATAGAGTGGGTGTGGGTGTTGATTGTAGCTGGTTCACTGGTCAAGCAGTCCATACTCTTGGAGCGAGACGCCTGCTGGACTTGGCTCCGACGTTGTTGATCTGACTGTGCTGGACCATGTCGGGAAACCGCTGTCTCTAACACATCTCAAGGACCCGGTCCAGTTTGAATGGTCCACCAGTGCAAATACAGCAGGCAAGCAAATTATTTATGTTAATCACACATGTTAAGTTTCAGAAATGCGAATTCAGGAGATTTATACATAAATCGGAGGTCCCGGAATTTTTTGTAAATTGGAGGGTCTCAGGGAATTTTATGTAAATCGGAGGGTCTCAGAAAATTGTGTGTAAATTGGAGTATTTCACATCCTCGCCACGCATAAAAATTACCACTAGATCAGTTTTAATTCTGAATACATTAGACATGTATTATTAAATGGTTCACTGACATGTTAATGTAAACATTTTGGCAGTAGATAAATTATGTGTGAACTACCCAGGGGTAGTAATTATAAAACATGTCTACTACTCTAATGGTCTAGGAATAAAACAATTTGTTCTACTCCTGAAATATATTAACATACTACATAAATGCCTTACCTGACTGGCAGTAGCCTACATATTTTACTACACATGCAACTAACATAATATTTAGTGGCAGGACTAGCATTTTTTTCAAAGTGTGATCCTGGGTGATGGAGGCAGTAATTCATGAAGGCATTTGTTACCCTGTGTGACAGAGGCAATTTTTTTCGCTTGTAAAAACTATTTTAAAAATATGTCTTCATACATAATGTGCTCTGATTGTGACAATTATCAAAATATTCTGAATTAAATAAAACTTATAAATTGGTGTATTGATGGACATTATTTGAATGGATTATTTAATGGATGGCACATTGATGAGCGATAATGGGGTACTGTTTGATTAACGTATATTTATAAGCAAGGCACAAGGATACTGTTTAACCAAGTCTCCATTGTTTTAGTCTGCACATAACTTGATTGAAACAACCCTTGCTGTTGTTGTGGGCGTGAGTAAAGGGAGGGTTGGTGATTTTTTGTTAGCTGAGGCCACCCAAAAAAAGTTTTCATTAGAAATCCGGGAGATTTGTTCTCCCATCTCAAGTTGTCTCTCAAGTAGTTATACTCCAAACAGCCCAATCTTGAGCTAACGCAGGAGTTTGGACCAACAGCTTTTAATGTCTCTTCCGAAAGACATGGGCAAAGAGGGTTGAACGAAATTGCCCAAGCTTCGAAACGGCAGAGATGGAATCGAACCACCATCCTCTCGATCGACAGGCGGGTGCTCTAACCATTAGACCACCGCTCCCCATGTATGAGACCAGGAGATGTGATAGATTTCCGGGAGTCTCCCGGCCATTCCAGGAGACTTAACATGCCTGTGTTTGTTAACATTGCTGTAAAATCATGTGAATAGCTGTCAGTTGTTTACACAGGATTATTCTTATTGTGTTGATTTGTCCAGGAAGATAACAACCCACTCTCGCATTGGATTCTACAACAATTGGGCATTTTTATACCCCCAGAATGCTGATAGATTTCATATGGTGCTCACTGGCTTGTCAATGTCCCATCTTAAATTGTTTCATTTGTATCAACTCAGAGGCGAAATTAAACACTGTTTCTTTTCATGTTACTGAGCAAATTCATTTACACATACACAACTGTTGAACTGATAATAATGCAGTGGTACTATGTACTGGTTTACCAACGCTACAGTTAAACATACTATAATTAAGGGTTGTAGATTGTTAATTTAAATAGCGATTTTGACCCAAACTAACTTCAGGCTTTGTTCATTTCTAAAACATTGTTTGGATAAAATACTACATAGTTACAGTGGACACTCGCTGTAAGGAATATGTTGGGACTTGGGCAAACTGTTCCATGTATCCTACTACACAGTTACAGTGGACTCTTGCTGTAAGGAACATGTTGGGACTTGGGCAAACTGTTCCATATATCCTACTACACAGTTACAGTGGACTCTCGCTGTAAGGAACATGTTGTGGCTAGGGCAAGCTGTTCCATGTATCCTACTACAAAGTTACAGTGGACTCTCGCTGTAAGGAACATGTTGGGACTTGGGCAAGCTGTTCCATGTATCCTACTACACAGTTACAGTGGACTCTCGCTGTAAGGAACATGTGGCTTGGGCAAGCTGTTCCATGTATCCTACTACACAGTTACAGTGGACTCTCGCTGTAAGGAACATGTCGGGACTTGGGCACGCTGTTCCATATATCCTACTACACAGTTACAGTGGACTCTCGCTGTAAGGAACATGTTGGGACTTGGGCAAGCTGTTCCATGTATTCTACTACACAGTTACAGTGGACTCTCGCTGTAAGGAACATGTTGGGACTTGGGCAAACTGTTCCATATATCCTACTACACAGTTACAGTGGACTCTCACTGTAAGGAACATGTTGGGACTTGGGCAAACTGTTCCATATATCCTACTACACAGTTACAGTGGACTCTCGCTGTAAGGAACATGTTGTGGCTAGGGCAAGCTGTTCCATGTATCCTACTACAAAGTTACAGTGGACTCTCGCTGTAAGGAACATGTTGGGACTTGGGCAAGCTGTTCCATGTATCCTACTACACAGTTACAGGGGACTCTCGCTGTAAGGAACATGTTGGGACTTGGGCAAACTGTTCCATATATCCTACTACACAGTTACAGTGGACTCTCGCTGTAAGGAACATGTTGGGACTTGGGCAAACTGTTCCATATATCCTACTACACAGTTACAGTGGACTCTCGCTGTAAGGAACATGTTGGGACTTGGGCAAGCTGTTCCATGTATCCTACTACACAGTTACAGTGGACTCTCGCTGTAAGGAACATGTGGCTTGGGCAAGCTGTTCCATGTATCCTACTACACAGTTACAGTGGACTCTCGCTGTAAGGAACATGTCGGGACTTGGGCACGCTGTTCCATATATCCTACTACACAGTTACAGTGGACTCTCGCTGTAAGGAACATGTTGGGACTTGGGCAAGCTGTTCCATGTATTCTACTACACAGTTACAGTGGACTCTCGCTGTAAGGAACATGTTGGGACTTGGGCAAACTGTTCCATGTATCCTACTACACAGTTACAGTGGACTCTCACTGTAAGGAACATGTTGGGACTTGGGCAAGCTGTTCAATGTATCCTACTACACAGTTACAGTGGACTCTCGCTGTAAGGAACATGTTGTGGCTTGGGCAAACTGTTCCATGTATCCTACTACACAGTTACAGTGGACTCTCGCTGTAAGGAACATATTGGGACTTGGGCAAACTGTTCCATGTATCCTACTACACAGTTACAGTGGACAATCACTGTAAGGAGCATGTTGGGACTTGGGCAAGCTGTTCCATATATCCTACTACACAGTTACAGTGGACTCTCGCTGTAAGGAACATGTTGGGACTTGGGCAAACTGTTCCATGTATCCTACTACACAGTTACAGTGGACTCTCACTGTAAGGAACATGTTGGGACTTGGTCAAACTGTTCCATGTATCCAATGTTCCTGATATGGGTACTAAAACAGTGCAGGTCAGAACAGGGAATTCAAAGTTGTTCCTTTTAAGCTGATGTTCCTTTCATGGGGAGACCTTGTATGAAGAGTTCTCTGTATATATGGTGTACATACTATGGGGAGACCTTGTATGAAGAGTTCTCTGTATATATGGTGTACATACTATGGGGAGACCTTGTATGAAGAGTTCTCTGTATATATGGTGTACATACTATGGGGAGACCTTGTATGAAGAGTCCTCTGTATATATGGTGTACATACTATGGGGAGACCTTGTATGAAGAGTTCTCTGTATATATGGTGTACATACTATGGGGAGACCTTGTATGAAGAGTCCTCTGTATATATAGAGTATATACTATGGGGAGACCTTGTATGAAGAGTTCTCTGTATATATGGTGTACATACTATGGGGAGACCTTGTATGAAGAGTCCTCTGTATATATGGTGTACATACTATGGGGAGACCTTGTATGAAGAGTCTGTATATATGGAGTACATACTATGGGGAGACCTTGTATGAAGAGTCCTCTGTATATATGGTGTACATACTATGGGGAGACCTTGTATGAAGAGTCCTGTATATATGGTGTACATACTATGGGGAGACCTTGTATGAAGAGTCCTCTGTATATATGGTGTACATACTATGGGGAGACTTTGTATGAAGAGTTCTCTGTATATATGGTGTACATACTATGGGGAGACCTTGTATGAAGAGTTCTCTGTATATATGGAGTACATACTATGGGGAGACCTTGTATGAAGAGTCATCTGTATATATGGTGTACATACTATGGGGAGACCTTGTATGAAGAGTTCTCTGTATATACGGAGTACATACTATGGGGAGACCTTGTATGAAGAGTTCTCTGTATATATGGTGTACATACTATGGGGAGACCTTGTATGAAGAGTTCTCTGTATATATGGAGTACATACTATGGGGAGACCTTGTATGCAGAGTCCTCTGTATATATGGTGTACATACTATGGGGAGACCTTGTATGAAGAGTTCTCTGTATATATGGAGTACATACTATGGGGAGACCTTGTATGAAGAGTCCTCTGTATATATGGTGTACATACTATGGGGAGACCTTGTATGAAGAGTCATCTGTATATATGGTGTACATACTATGGGGAGACCTTGTATGAAGAGTTCTCTGTATATATGGAGTACATACTATGGGGAGACCTTGTATGAAGAGTTCTCTGTATATATGGTGTACATACTATGGGGAGACCTTGCATGAAGAGTTCTCTGTATATATGGAGTACATACTATGGGGAGACCTTGCATGAAGAGTTCTCTGTATATATGGTGTACATACTATGGGGAGACCTTGCATGAAGAGTCCTCTGTATATATGGTGTACATACTATGGGGAGACCTTGTATGAAGAGTCATCTGTATATATGGTGTACATACTATGGGGAGACCTTGTATGAAGAGTCCTCTGTATATATGGTGTCCATACTATGGGGAGACCTTGTATGAAGAGTCCTCTGTATATATGGTGTACATACCATGGGGAGACCTTGTATGAAGAGTCATCTGTATATATGGTGTACATACTATGGGGAGACCTTGTATGAAGAGTTCTCTGTATATATGGAGTACATACTATGGAGAGACCTTGTATGAAGAGTTCTCTGTATATATGGTGTACATACTATGGGGAGACCTTGTATGCAGAGTCCTCTGTATATATGGTGTACATACTATGGGGAGACCTTGTATGAAGAGTCCTGTATATATGGTGTACATACTATGGGGAGACCTTGTATGAAGAGTTCTCTGTATATATGGAGTACATACTATGGGGAGACCTTGTATGAAGAGTCATCTGTATATATGGTGTACATACTATGGGGAGACCTTGTATGAAGAGTTCTCTGTATATACGGAGTACATACTATGGGGAGACCTTGTATGAAGAGTTCTCTGTATATATGGTGTACATACTATGGGGAGACCTTGTATGAAGAGTTCTCTGTATATATGGAGTACATACTATGGGGAGACCTTGTATGAAGAGTTATCTGTATATATGGAGTACATACTATGGGGAGACCTTGCAAGAAGAGTTCTCTGTATATATGGTGTACATACTACGGGGAGACCTTGTATGAAGAGTCCTCTGTATATATGGTGTACATACTATGGGGAGACCTTGTATGAAGAGTCCTCTGTATATATGGTGTACATACTATGGGGAGACCTTGTATGAAGAGTTCTCTGTATATATATGGTGTACATACTATGGGGAGACCTTGTATGAAGAGTTCTCTGTGTATATGATGTACATACTATGGGGAGACCTTATATGAAGAGTCCTCTGTGTATATGGTGTACATACTATGGGGAGACCTTGTATGAAGAGTTCTCTGTATATATGGTGTACATACTATGGGAAGACCTTGTATGAAGATTCCTCTGTATATATGGTGTACATAGTATGAGGAGACCTTGTATGAATAGTCCTCTGTATATATGGTGTACATACTATGGGGAGACCTTGTATGAAGAGTCCTCTGTATATATGGTGTCCATACTATGGGGAGACCTTGTATGAAGAGTCCTCTGTATATATGGTGTACATACTATGGGGAGACCTTGTATGAAGAGTCCTCTGTATATATGGTGTACATACGATGGGGAGACCTTGTATGAAGAGTTCTCTGTATATATGGTGTACATACTATGGGGAGACCTTGTATGAAGAGTTCTCTGTATATATGGTGTACATACTATGGGGAGACCTTGTATGAAGAGTCCTCTGTATATATGGTGTACATACTATGGGGAGACCTTGTATGAAGAGTTCTCTGTATATATGGTGTACATACTATGGGGAGACCTTGTATGAAGAGTCCTCTGTATATATAGAGTATATACTATGGGGAGACCTTGTATGAAGAGTTCTCTGTATATATGGTGTACATACTATGGGGAGACCTTGTATGAAGAGTCCTCTGTATATATGGTGTACATACTATGGGGAGACCTTGTATGAAGAGTCTGTATATATGGAGTACATACTATGGGGAGACCTTGTATGAAGAGTCCTCTGTATATATGGTGTACATACTATGGGGAGACCTTGTATGAAGAGTCCTGTATATATGGTGTACATACTATGGGGAGACCTTGTATGAAGAGTCCTCTGTATATATGGTGTACATACTATGGGGAGACCTTGTATGAAGAGTTCTCTGTATATATGGTGTACATACTATGGGGAGACCTTGTATGAAGAGTTCTCTGTATATATGGAGTACATACTATGGGGAGACCTTGTATGAAGAGTCATCTGTATATATGGTGTACATACTATGGGGAGACCTTGTATGAAGAGTTCTCTGTATATACGGAGTACATACTATGGGGAGACCTTGTATGAAGAGTTCTCTGTATATATGGTGTACATACTATGGGGAGACCTTGTATGAAGAGTTCTCTGTATATATGGAGTACATACTATGGGGAGACCTTGTATGCAGAGTCCTCTGTATATATGGTGTACATACTATGGGGAGACCTTGTATGAAGAGTTCTCTGTATATATGGAGTACATACTATGGGGAGACCTTGTATGAAGAGTCCTCTGTATATATGGTGTACATACTATGGGGAGACCTTGTATGAAGAGTCATCTGTATATATGGTGTACATACTATGGGGAGACCTTGTATGAAGAGTTCTCTGTATATATGGAGTACATACTATGGGGAGACCTTGTATGAAGAGTTCTCTGTATATATGGTGTACATACTATGGGGAGACCTTGCATGAAGAGTTCTCTGTATATATGGAGTACATACTATGGGGAGACCTTGCATGAAGAGTTCTCTGTATATATGGTGTACATACTATGGGGAGACCTTGCATGAAGAGTCCTCTGTATATATGGTGTACATACTATGGGGAGACCTTGTATGAAGAGTCATCTGTATATATGGTGTACATACTATGGGGAGACCTTGTATGAAGAGTCCTCTGTATATATGGTGTCCATACTATGGGGAGACCTTGTATGAAGAGTCCTCTGTATATATGGTGTACATACCATGGGGAGACCTTGTATGAAGAGTCATCTGTATATATGGTGTACATACTATGGGGAGACCTTGTATGAAGAGTTCTCTGTATATATGGAGTACATACTATGGGGAGACCTTGTATGAAGAGTTCTCTGTATATATGGTGTACATACTATGGGGAGACCTTGTATGCAGAGTCCTCTGTATATATGGTGTACATACTATGGGGAGACCTTGTATGAAGAGTCCTGTATATATGGTGTACATACTATGGGGAGACCTTGTATGAAGAGTTCTCTGTATATATGGAGTACATACTATGGGGAGACCTTGTATGAAGAGTCATCTGTATATATGGTGTACATACTATGGGGAGACCTTGTATGAAGAGTTCTCTGTATATACGGAGTACATACTATGGGGAGACCTTGTATGAAGAGTTCTCTGTATATATGGTGTACATACTATGGGGAGACCTTGTATGAAGAGTTCTCTGTATATATGGAGTACATACTATGGGGAGACCTTGTATGAAGAGTTATCTGTATATATGGAGTACATACTATGGGGAGACCTTGCAAGAAGAGTTCTCTGTATATATGGTGTACATACTACGGGGAGACCTTGTATGAAGAGTCCTCTGTATATATGGTGTACATACTATGGGGAGACCTTGTATGAAGAGTCCTCTGTATATATGGTGTACATACTATGGGGAGACCTTGTATGAAGAGTTCTCTGTATATATATATGGTGTACATACTATGGGGAGACCTTGTATGAAGAGTTCTCTGTGTATATGATGTACATACTATGGGGAGACCTTATATGAAGAGTCCTCTGTGTATATGGTGTACATACTATGGGGAGACCTTGTAGGAAGAGTCCTCTGTGTATATGGTGTACATACTATGGGGAGACCTTGTATGAAGAGTTCTCTGTATATATGGTGTACATACTATGGGGAGACCTTGTATGAAGAGTCCTCTGTATATATGGTGTACATACTATGGGGAGACCTTGTATGAAGAGTTCTCTGTATATATGGTGTACATATTATGGGGAGACCTTGTATGAAGAGTTCTCTGTATATATGGTGTACATACTATGGGAAGACCTTGTATGAAGATTCCTCTGTATATATGGTGTACATAGTATGAGGAGACCTTGTATGAATAGTCCTCTGTATATATGGTGTACATACTATGGGGAGACCTTGTATGAAGAGTCCTCTGTATATATGGTGTCCATACTATGGGGAGACCTTGTATGAAGAGTCCTCTGTATATATGGTGTACATACTATGGGGAGACCTTGTATGAAGAGTCCTCTGTATATATGGTGTACATACGATGGGGAGACCTTGTATGAAGAGTTCTCTGTATATATCGTGTACATACTATGGGGAGACCTTGTATGCAGAGTCCTCTGTATATATGGTGTACATACTATGGGGAGACCTTGTATGAAGAGTCCTCTGTATATATGGTGTACATAGTATGGGGAGACCTTGTATGAAGAGTCCTCTGTATATATGGTGTACATATTATGGGGAGACCTTGTATGAAGAGTTCTCTGTATATATGGTGTACATACTATGGGGAGACCTTGTATGAAGAGTCCTCTGTATATATGGTGTACATACTATGGGGAGACCTTGTATGAAGAGTCCTCTGTATATATGGTGTACATACTATGGGGAGACCTTGTATGAAGAGTCCTTTGTATATATGGTGTACATACTATGGGGAGACCTTGTATGAAGAGTCCTCTGTATATATGGAGTACATACTATGCAGAGGATAAGATGCATTCATGTGTTGACAATTACACACTTATTAAAAAAGCCACTTAATTAAATTATACATCTCATTAAGATCTAAGATGAATTATGTTACTAATACCCTTACCAAAAAGTCTTACAGACACAACCTATTATAGAATTCAGAAAATATTATGTAGAAGTTTTGTGGACGTATCTATAGAATATGTAATATTATATTGTTTTATATACAACATTCTACTATGCTCTGTAGAATTCTATAGATTTCTATAGAATGTAATGGAATTTTTATAGAATTCTATAGATTATTTGCTAAGGGGATAACTATATTTTTTCTACAAACTACCACATGTTCCTTGGTAGTTGATCATACGTAGTGGCGCGTGCTTCAGACGATGGTAGTTGACCATGTGTAGTGGCGCATACTTCAGATGATGGTAGTTGACCATGTGTAGTGGCGCGTGCTTCAGATGGTAGTTGACCATGTGTAGTGGCGTGTGCTTCAGACAATGGTAGTTGACCACGTGTAGTGGCGCGTGCGTCAGACGATGATAGTTGACCATGTGTAGTGGCGTGTGCTTCAGACGATGGTAGTTGACCATATGTAGTGGCGCGTGCTTCAGACGATGGTAGTTGACAATGTGTAGTGGTGCGTCCTTCAGATGATGGTAGTTGACCATGTGTAGTGGCGTGTGCTTCAGACGATGGTAGTTGACCATATGTAGTGGCGCGTACTTCAGACGATGGTAGTTGACAATGTGTAGTGGTGCGTCCTTCAGATGATGGTAGTTGACCATGTGTAGTGGCGTGTACTTCAGACGATGGTAGTTGACCACGTGTAGTGGCGCGTGCGTCAGACGATGATAGTTGACCATGTGTAGTGGCGTGTGCTTCAGACGATGGTAGTTGACAATGTGTAGTGGTGCGTCCTTCAGATGATGGTAGTTGACCATGTGTAGTGGCGTGTGCTTCAGACGATGGTAGTTGACCATATGTAGTGGCGCGTACTTCAGACGATGGTAGTTGACAATGTGTAGTGGTGCGTCCTTCAGATGATGGTAGTTGACCATGTGTAGTGGCGCATGCTTCAGACGATGGTAGTTGACCATGTGTAGTGGCGTGTGCTTCAGACAATGGTAGTTGACCATGTGTAGTTGTGCATGCTTCAGACGATGGTAGTTGACCATGTGTAGTGGCGCGTGCTTCAGACAATGGTAGTTGACCATGTGTAGTGGTGCGTCCTTCAGATGATGGTAGTTGACCATGTGTAGTGGTGCGTCCTTCAGATGATGGTAGTTGACCATGTGTAGTGGTGCGTGCTTCAGACGATGGTAGTTGACAATGTGTAGTGGTGCATCCTTCAGATGATGGTAGTTGACCATGTGTAGTGGCGCATGCTTCAGACGATGGTAGTTGACCATGTGTAGTGGCGTGTGCTTCAGACAATGGTAGTTGACCATGTGTAGTTGCGCATGCTTCAGACGATGGTAGTTGACCATGTGTAGTGGCGCGTGCTTCAGACAATGGTAGTTGACCATGTGTAGTGGTGCGTCCTGCAGATGATGGTAGTTGACCATGTGTAGTGGTGCGTCCTTCAGATGATGGTAGTTGACCATGTGTAGTGGTGCGTCCTTCAGATGATGGTAGTTGACCATGTGTAGTGGTGCGTCCTTCAGACGATGGTAGTTGACCATGTGTAGTGGTGCATCCTTCAGACGATGGTAGTTGACCATGTGTAGTGGTGCGTCCTTCAGACGATGGTAGTTGACCATGTGTAGTGGTGCGTGCTTCAGATGATGGTAGTTGACCATGTGTAGTGGTGCGTGCTTCAGATGATGGTAGTTGACCATGTGTAGTGGCGTGTGCTTCAGACAATGGTAGTTGACCATGTGTAGTGGCGCATGCTTCAGACGATGGTAGTTGACCATGTGTAGTGGCGCGTGCTTCAGACAATGGTAGTTGACCATGTGTAGTGGTGCGTCCTTCAGACAATGGTAGTTGACCATGTGTAGTGTAGCGTGCTTCAGATGATGGTAGTTGACCATGTGTAGTGGTGCGTGCTTCAGACGATGGTAGTTGACCATGTGTAGTGGTGCATCCTTCAGATGATGGTCAGATGGTGGAGACGTACACAGTGGAGCCTGCTGTAGCCCCTCATCTGATCCGCAATGACCTGGTCTCCACCTTCAGTGTACAGGTCCCCGTTGGTAAGACCTTCCGTGTACACTTCACCTGCGAGCCGGCAGCCGCCCACCATCAACCACTGCTCATCACTGTCAACACACACTCTCAGCCTCAAGCCACGCACTTTGTAACCCCACATCACCAGAGTTTGTTTACAGCTGACTTCCGCAGCTCCTTCACCAAAATACTAGACACTGGCGAGGACGGTTATGGCATTGTGAGACACCTGGTGGCTGACATTGGAAGCTTCACCATGATGGGGAAGCTTGCAGATGATGCGATAGAGAGGATATTGTTCTTTGGTTTCTTGGCTGATCCAGACAGCATCACAAAGGATGGAAGTATTGTCACTGGTGTGGAGCAAGAAGACCAAACAACGCGCAGACAGACCGTGGACCCTGATTTACAACCATACAGGGTGACTGTGACAGCCACCATCCTGGACTGTCTCTACTGGAACAAACAACAGAGTATGTGGAAAAATGATGGATGCTGGGTAAGTTATCCGAATAATGGAAATACTATGCGGTGGTCGGGGTCCACGATTTTGGACTGCGTTGTAAGCAAGGTGCGTTAGGTGTTCCCATATCTGCCTCCAGGGGACTACTAAACAACAGCAATTTCTGTCCCCAGTACAAAGAACGCTGTTGAAGTCACTGCCACTGTGCGCTGGCCGCGCAGTCTATACGCATTTAATGTAGCTTGTTAAACGAGTCAACTACTCTCAAGTGCCAAATAAACGTATAGTCTAAATAACAGTATAGGGTGGCAAATCAGTCAAATTTAACAATAGCATAGTGCCGAATAACACTATGGGGGGCAAATAGTTCAAAACAAATAATAATACAGTGCGAAAAAGGCACTAGTATATTTGTGTTTTTTTAGCGCCGAAGCAATTTTTTACTCGATATGGAGCAAAGGCATCCCTAGAAAACTATGCGGATCGCCGTGTTATAATGTGGTGGTCGGGTTTAACAAGATTTAACAAGATTTGCCATCCAAGCCAAAGGCCCAGATGGCAAGTGGACAAGGAAGCCATTGGCTTATCGAGAGTCCAACAATGTTCATCTACTTATAGCCCGCCCTCCTGAGATATGTGTCAACCTTGTTTTTAAACATATTCACGCTGCTAGCAGTTACACAATCTGTAGACAATTTGTTCCATTCATTTATTGTCCTCTGTGAGAACGAGTGCTTCCTGATGTCCAATCTACATTGATCCTTTATTAATTTTACCTCATGTCCTCTAGTTCTGCTATCCTTATTGAGTGAGAAAAACATATTTCTATCAATATTTTCATACCCATTCAATATCTTAAAAACTTCAATCTGATCTCCTCTTAACCTCCTTGTCTCTAGAGTTGTTAAACCACATTCTTTCAGGCGTTCTTCATAACTAAGGTCTCTCAGTTCTGGAATCATTTTAGTTGCTCTCCTTTGTATGCGTTCAAGCGTATCTATATCCTTCTTACGATATGGTCTCCATGCTTGTATACAGTATTCTAAATGAGGTCTAACTATTGCTTTATAAAGAGGTATAATTAACTTTTTTCCCTTGTATGTTATGTTTCTTCTAATCAATCCAAGAATTTGATTACCCTTTGAAGCTGCAATACCACACTGCTCTGAAACTTTCATATCAGCGCTTATTGTAACTCCTAAGTCCTTTTCTTTTACAGTAGTACCCAGAACAGTATCTCCCATTTTATAGTTTACATTCAAGTTCCCATGTCCTGTATGTAGACATTTACATTTCCCAAAATTGAACAACATCTGCCATTTCTCAGACCATTTCACTAATCTGTCTAGATCGTTTTGTAAATGTTGTTTATCACCATCAGTATTAACCTTTCTAAACAGTTTTGTGTCATCCGCAAATTTCAGTACGTTACTTGTTATACTGTCGTCCAAGTCATTGATATAAATTAAGAATAATATAGGTCCTAATACTGATCCTTGAGGTACCCCACTCAAAACCGATTTCCAATTTGAAACTTCTCCATCTACTACAACTCGTTGTCTTCTGTCAGTCAGCCATTGTTCTATCCAGTCAGTTATGCTATCCCCGATACCATGGGCTTTTAATTTAAGTAGTAATCTTTGATGTGGCACTTTGTCAAAAGCTTTCTGAAAATCTAAGTAGGGTTCCACGATTTTGGACTGCATTGTAAGCAAGGTGCGTTAGGTGTTGCCATATCTGCCTCCAGGGGACTACTAAACAACAGCAATTTCTGTCCCCAGTACAAAGAACGCTGTTGAAGTCACTGCCACTGTGCGCTGGCCGCGCAGTCTATACGCATTTAATGTAGCTTGTTAAACGAGTCAATTACTCTCGAGTGCCAAATAAACGTATAGTCTAAATAACAGTATAGGGTGGCAAATCGGTCAAATTTAACAATAGTATAGTGCCGAATAACACTATGGGGGGGCAAATAGTTCAAAACAAATAATAATACAGTGCAAAAAAGGCACTAGTATATTTGTGTTTTTTTAGCGCCGAAGCAATTTTTTACTCGACATGGAGCAAAGGCGTCCCTAGAAAACTATGCGGATCGCCGTGTATTTTGGGTGTTTTTGCTAAATATGCAGAAACTTTATGCGTATTTGCATCATCGCAGATATAGTAACCGCATTTTATATCTGCGAAAAACCGGGAAATTTTCCGTTTTGAAATGGACATTAAAGTTTTATTGAATTGAATATGTAAGCCCATTTCAGGGAAAACTGCCAGCAGCCCGTTATGACCGGTTTGACGCGCTGCACACGGCGGCCATTTACGGTCGGTTTACGCAGTGATAATGGCGTTTTAACTAATAATATACCATGTCGAGCTCCCAAGAACTAAGGATTCTGACTGTTTCAATCAATGAAATATAACGGTCTAATGCTTTGGGATAAAAATCTAGGATCCTCAGAAGCACGGGATCCTGCTAAATTCATGACTCATTCGAACGGATGAAAACTTAGTCATCAGAGGGAGCCACATGAAGTTCCAGTTGGGAGCAAGTGATTTTAGCGTGAGCGGTAAACCGCTCCATGGATGATTGATTAGCGCTAGCAATAGGGAGTGAGAGCTCCTGAAAATTATAACCAGCATAATTTGCCACGATTATCGGAGAATATAGGCTGGCACAAATATTTAAATTTAATAATAGTATAGTGCCATATAGGGTGGCATTTTTAATCAAATAAATATGCGTATAGGGACGCTTATTCGGCACTCAAGAGTAGCATCAGTGTGTATTATCACACTTGAATATTGAACTGAATAAAATACATGTATGTACAGTTATGGAATAGATCTGGTACGATGAACTGGTACAGACTGATCGACTAATGCGATTCGAAAATAATATCTGTGATCTGAGTAACTGAACTGTATATGAGTTGACACGCAATGTGAAAGCTAATTAAACATTGAAAGCAATTATAGGTTTCATCAATAATTATTTCGCTTCATCTTTCAACCGATCTCAAAGAATAAAATCACATCACGACGCACATCTCCCATACCACTGATTCACTGTTTCATATGCAGATGACAAATTCGTATTTTTCACACCCGTAACACTACTTTGATTTACGATGCAACGGAAGCATGCCATTTCACCTGTTTTATACTGGTGTTGGCTACTAAATAGCATTTAAGACTATTTGACTGATTCTTTCGTAAAGCATATTTATGAATCTCAATTGTACGGGTGCCATGCAAAATTATGCAAACCACTACTTCTCCACTCTCTAAGCATATCTCTTAATCATTTTAGATATACAGGGTGTTCCTAAATTATCTTTCCTATTTTAATGTAGTGAAAAATACATAATATACATAAAGACATGCAGTTTGCACCCTCTTGTAGAGTTAATATTTATAGAGTTTTATGGTGTCTCCAGTGACTACGATAAGCCCAAAAACGAACAATGGCAACCATGGAAAAGAAGGCTCAATGCTTGTGGCCAAATATACCATGGAATTGTATTGTATGGTATTACATGTTATACCATGGCATGCCATGACATTACATGGTAAACTGTGGTAGACCATGCTTTTTCATATATTGTGTATGGTATAGTAATTGTATAGTATACCATGGGTTTCCTGTTTCAAAACACCATGGTATTTTACCATGGAATACGATGGTATATTTTCATAAGGGAAGGACCAAGTCTGTGACTGTGTTGCAGAGTAATTACAGACGGCAATAAGGGAAGGAGAAACCAACTATCTGGGAGTGGTTGAAGAGGGGGGATGAAGGTGGACAAGTAAGACAACTCTCTGTGCTACAGTGACAGGGAGGTGGACAAGTAGGACAAGCCTCTGTGCTACAGTGACAGGGAGGTGGACAAGTAGGACAAGCCTCTGTGCTACAGTGACAGGGAGGTGGACATGTAGGACAACTCTCTATGCTACAGTGACAGGGAGGTGGCCTAGTAGGACAACTCTCAGTGCTACAGTGACAGAGAGGTGGACAAGTAGGACAACTCTCTGTGCTACAGTGACAGAGAGGTGGACAAGTAGGACAACCCTCTGTGCTACAGTGACAGGGAGGTGGACAAGTAGGACAAACCTCTGTGCTACAGTGACAGGGAGGTGGCCAAGTAGGACAATTCTCTGTGCTACAGTGACAGGGAGGTGGCCAAGTAGGACAACTCTCTGTGCTACAGTGACAGGGAGGTGGCCAAGTAGGACAACTCTCAATGCTACAGTGACAGAGAGGTGGACAAGTAGGACAACTCTCTGTGCTACAGTGACAGAGAGGTGGACAAGTAGGACAACCCTCTGTGTTACAGTGACAGGGAGGTGGACAAGTAGGACAAACCTCTGTGCTACAGTGACAGGGAGGTGGCCAAGTAGGACAACTCTCTGCTACAGTGACAGGGATGTGGCCAAGTAAGACAACCCTCTGTGCTACAGTGACAGAAAGGTGGACAAGTAGGACAAACCTCTGTGCTACAGTGACAGGGAGGTGGCCAAGTAGGACAACTCTCTGTGCTACAGTGACAGGGAGGTGGACATGTAGGACAACTCTCTGTGCTACAGTGACAGGGAGGTGGACATGTAGGACAACTCTCTGTGCTACAGTGACAGGGAGGTGGACATGTAGGACAACTCTCTGTGCTACAGTGACAGGGAGGTGGACATGTAGGACAACTCGCTGTGCTACAGTGACAGGGAGGTGGCCAAGTAGGACAACTTTCTGTGCTACAGTTACTGAGAGGTGGACAAGTAGGACAACCCTCTGTGCTACAGTTACAGGGAGATGGACAAGTAGGACAACCCTCTGTGCTACAGTGACAGAGTGGTGGACAAGTAGGACAAGCCTCTGTGCTACAGCGACAAGGAGGTGGATAAGTAGGACAACCCTCTATGCTACAGCCACTGAGGTGGACAAGTAGGACAACTCTCTGTGCTACAGTGACAGGTAGGTGGACAATTAGGACAACCCTCTGTGCTACAGCGATGGAGATGGACAAGTAGGACAACCCTCTGTGCTACAGCGATGGAGGTGGACAAGTAGGACAACCCTCTGTGCTACAGTGACGGAGGTGGACAAGTAGGACAACCCCCTGTGCTACAGCGATGGAGGTGGACAAGTAGGACAACCCTCTGTGCTACAGCGATGGAGGTGGACAAGTAGGACAACCCCCTGTGCTACAGCGATTGAGGTGGACAAGTAGGACAACCCTCTGTGCTACAGCAACGGAGGTGGACAAGTAGGACAAGCCTCTGTACTACAGCGATGGAGGTGGACAAGTAGGACAAGCCTCTGCTACAGCGATGGAGATGGACAAGTAGGACAAGCCTCTTTGCTACAGCGACAGAGGTGGACAAGTAGGACAAGCCTCTGTGCTACAGCGATGGAGGTGGACAAGTAGGACAAGCCTCTGCTACAGCGACGGAGGTGGACAAGTAGGACAACCCTCTGTGCTACAGCAATGGAGGTGGACAAGTAGGACAAGCCTCTGTGTTACAGCAACGGAGGTGGACAAGTAGGACAAGCCTCTGTGCTACAGCGACGGAGGTGGACTAGTAGGACAACCCTCTGTGCTACAGCAATGGAGGTGAGCAAGTAGGACAAGCATCTGTGCTACAGCGACGGAGGTGGACAAGTAGGACAACCCTGTGTGGTGATAAGCTACACCCCAATCATTAACTTGGTCTCTACATGCCACATGACACATCAAGCTTTTTCTTGCACGATCGACATTTGTCATTTTGGGGGATTACTGGAGAGATACCTGAAAAGAATACTGTGTAGATGTGTACTCTGAGTTGAGCTATAAGATGGTACAAACTGCATGGCTGCACATCTATTAGTTATTTTTTGTATTTACATTCAAAGACGGAAAGATAATTTAGGAAAACACCGTATTTTCCATGTATACATCTGTTTGTGACAGAAGCAACGGAAGCATGTAGATGATGCTCCATAACGTTTCTCCTCTTGTAGGTGAGCGCAGACTCGAATGTGTCCCATGTGAAATGTAACTGTGATCATCTGACTTCATTCGCTGCCAGCTCAGCAGCTGCACAGATCTCAAACGTGGCTAATACTTCAGATACCTCGAACACTACAAATACCTCGAACACTACAAATACGTTCAGAGGTATGAATAGCTTGAATACTATAACTGGACGAGATACGACGGAGAGTGTAGATAATGCAGACACAGGATCCTACCCTCAGAAGACAGTCCTGGGTGGCGTGTTATTCACCTGGCTTCTCTATATAATCACCCTCATATTCGCGTGGTATAGAGATAAGGAGGATGCAGTAAAGGTAAGGATCGTATTTATTATTACCCAAACACAAACTTTTACTCCACGGGGCTACCTATCTCGCTCGATATCCCCCCTCTTTTTTGTAACAATAGCATTCAATCATTTACATAGGGGGCAGTTGCACTGAAATAGTAGTATTGGAAGTAATAATCCCTTAGCAAAAAATCTATAGAATGTATAAAAATTCTATTGAAATCTATAGAATTTTACAGAGCATAGTAGATTTTTTTATAGAAAACTACAATACTACAGATTCTATAGAAATAGTTTACGTCTACTTCAGTTTTCTATAAATTAGTAGCAGAATATTCTATAGAAAATTATAAAAACTACAAATTCTATATAGCTACGTTTGCAAAATCCTATAGAATATTCTATTAAGAAATTCTACAGAATGTTCTATAAAAATTCTATAGATGTTTTTGGGTTCCAACCTAGGGGGTGTTGTCTACCCTCATCCCAAAACCTTTGCATTCAAAAAATTATTTTGGTAAGAATTGTATGTTCCTATATACCTTATTTCTGAAATTTTTACATAATCGATTATGTATTTTTTTATTACATATTTATAATAAACAAGCAACTTTTATGGAAATGGCTCGTTAGAGCACCAGCTCAGCCGACCAGTAATGATGATGATTATGAATTTAGTAATGTTAGACAAGTTTTTATTGCCTCATGCCTACTAAATAAATCAGACACTTATTTAACG
Source organism: Lamellibrachia columna (assembly GCA_963662155.1). Taxonomy (NCBI): domain Eukaryota; kingdom Metazoa; phylum Annelida; class Polychaeta; order Sabellida; family Siboglinidae; genus Lamellibrachia; species Lamellibrachia columna. The sequence goes on along the minus strand of OY759272.1, from coordinate 14,642,946 downwards.
AATAGACCATGTTTGATTGTGAGTGGTGTTGACAGGCTTGTCTGACGGTGTTGGCAGACAACAAGCGGTGTGCCCGTATGCCCTACCTAGTAAGTGTCATGACCGGATGGCGCTACAACGCTGGCACACATGCCACTGTCTACATGTACCTCAATGGCGTAGCTGGGCGAAGTGTGAGACGCGAGTTCAGTGATACGACCAGACCGCTGTTTGAGGCCGGTGGAGAGGACTGGTTCCTGCTGGCCACTCGCAGAGAGCTTGGTGATCTACAGAGTCTACGTCTGTGGCACGTGGGCTCCAGGTCCAGCCAGCCTGACTGGTCAGTGTCACACGTGTTCTTCCTTGCACTTCCTGTACTCCTCCACTGCCCCAGCTGTTATCACTTACTCTATCCTTTTCCACATCGCCCTATCACCAGCCTTCTCCCTCCACCTGTCAGCCTCCTCCGCCTTTCTCACATCCCTCTTTATGCTGTTCTCCCATCTCAGTTGCTGTACACCCCTTTTCCTACAGCCTGGCTGCTTCATCACCTGGTTTCATTGGTAGTCAGCCTTCCTCCATCCACACCTAGTGACCTGCCCACATCATCCAGCGTCTTACTGTTCTTCCCTTTAGGCTGAACTGCCTCCCAATCTCTTCCCTCAGGTAAATCGGTTTCCTTCCATTCATCCGCAGTCAGATAGCAAAAATCAGTATTACCAAATGTAAGCATTTTGCTTAGACTTGATATAGAGGGTTCAATACGCCATACACATGCATGTGTATATTATCTGACAATCCTGTCTACTTTTATGTACACTACAAGCATCATATTTGACTAGTCTCCTATTTCTTTCAAATATGTCCATGGCAGGCAGTTCAGATAACTTATCTCACAGCAACTTTATGTTCATAAAACTAAGGTTAATCTGGGGAAGTGCATTTTTCTGTAGTTGCCAACAAAATCTGGAACGAACTCCCCATCACATTAAAATCATTTGAAACTATAGGTACCTTCCGCAAAAAAACTCAAAATGTACTTTTTCAAATTGCATTTCTACCCTAAATCTTTGTCAGTCCTTTGCTCTAATGATGACTTTTGTATGTTCAGGATATCATGTTTAAAGATTCTGGCTTGTGTCTCTGAGCTCAAGTTCGTGAGGATTTAGGCACCACAGAAGTGTTGTTATTTTTATTATGTGACAGTACATCACCAAAATCTTGTCTGATTACTTGCCATGGAGGCATCATGTCTCCAAGCTGTAAACTAAGTACAAATATTGCTATAGGTACGTCAACCAGGTCAGCGTGTACAGTCTGAAAACAAGAGAGATATGGCACTTTGTATGTGATGACTGGATCGCTGCAAGTCGCCGGGGCAACGCCATTAAACAGAAGATTCTGTTGGCCGATGATGTGAACGCCAACAGCGACTATGTGTTCTGGTATCGGATGTTTCTCAATCTAGTCCAGTGCAGCCGGGAATATCACCTGTGTCTGAGCATATTCAGTCGCCAGCCTTACAACACATTCACTCGTGTCCAACGCGCCACCTGCTACGCCACGTTCCTCTTCTCCATCATGTTCAGTACCTTGATGTGGTATCGCACCAGCTGTCCAGTGCTTGCCATTCCCTTCGTTGTTGGCCTGTTCGAAGTCATCATGTGCACGCTCTTTATTTCGTTCATTGCAATGATTTTCCGCAAAGTTGAGATGTCGCGTCCGCAGGAAAATGTTAATGGTGCGCCCGTGATTCACGGCGTCATGCTCAATGAACGCATGGCAAAGATCGGGTCCACCCTTCACAGCACTGATGATGTGTTCTACGACATTGCTGATGGCTCGGCTGATGAATCCAGCATGCAGCATGCATCATCAAAAATTGCACTCGACTTGGACGGTGATGGTATATACGACTCAAAGACACAGCTGATGGCGGTCAGCGATGATGGGGATGTTGCAACAATGCTGTTGCAGCAGCGTGCGGGGAGGCTGAAGAGTCAGGCTGACCTTGAGGTCACACTTGGCGGAGCAACCACTGAAATGAAGTAGGTGTGATTTATTGGAATTTGAATTGGTTTTTATTTGGCATAATTAATGCAAATAACAAAATACAAATGATAACAATTCATGTCAGGATGCCAGTAATAACTAAACTAGTTGAAGCAACTAGTCGCCCTAAATGCTATATAATATATATGAATTTATGAATAATGTAACACAATATAATCATATATATATATGTGTGTGTGTGTATGTATATATATATATATATATATATAGCAATATATATAACTATAGATATTACCTGACAATTTAGTATTAATAATACAGTTGAATTAAATGTAAATGTAATTACATTACATTCCTGAACAGAATGTTGTTGATGAATGTACCAATTGGTCAATATTATTGCAAACAAAGTGCATAGTCAACTATATACAGGGTACATAAATCTGTTTATTAATGAAATTTTTTTACACACACAAGTATGAAAACAATATATTATACAAAATATTGTGGAAATGTGAGCATCACCAGTGAGGTGAGCATCACGTTGTAGAACAGGTGAGATGATGTAAGGGCCTGCAACATTGTCTGACCTGTTGTAGAACAGGTGAGATGATGTAAGGGCCTGCAAACATTGACCTGTTGTAGAACAGGTGAGATGATGTAAGGGCCTGCAACATTGTCTGTCCTGTTGTAGAACAGGTGAGATGATGTAAGGGCCTGCAAACATTGACCTGTTGTAGAACAGGTGAGATGATGTAAGGGCCTGCAACATTGTCTGTCCTGTTGTAGAACAGGTGAGATGATGTAAGGGCCTGCAAACATTGACCTGTTGTAGAACAGGTGAGATGATGTAAGGGCCTGCAAACATTGACCTGTTGTAGAACAGGTGAGATGATGTAAGGGCCTGCAACATTGTCTGTCCTGTTGTAGAACAGGTGAGATGATGTAAGGGCCTGCAAACATTGACCTGTTGTAGAACAGGTGAGATGATGTAAGGGCCTGCAACATTGTCTGTCCTGTTGTAGAACAGGTGAGATGATGTAAGGGCCTGCAAACATTGACCTGTTGTACAACAGGTGAGATGATGTAAGGGCCTGCAAACATTGACCTGTTGTAGAACAGGTGAGATGATGTAAGGGCCTGCAAACATTGTTATTTGAAGGAGGCGTGAACGTGAAGGCACCTTTGAAGAGACACAATTTAGTTTATTGTAGACCCTCTGAAACTATATGTGCATTATAATATAAGATGCAGTTGAGCGAATATAACACAACTGATGCTTCATTTTAATTTGACGCTGCTCCCCTGATTTGACGCCTCTTCCATACACGATCCGAATTTTTTTTATAAATTTCTGTTTCACTAATAATAATATTATTTTATGATCACACTCAAAATGACAGATTTTATATGGATTATATTTTACACAAATAAGTTTTATAACAAGAATATGAAAGTGCGTTATGGTTGCCTGCCACTGCTGTATTGTTTTGAGGAAATAGTTAACACAAGACACATCATAGTGGTGTACTAATAGCTGATGCCTCTGTTCAGTCGCACCAGTGGTGTACTAATAGTGGTGTACTAATAGCTGATGTCTCTATTCAGTCGCACCAGTGGTGTTCTAATAGTGGTGTACTAATAGTTGATGTCTCTGTTCAGTCGCACCAACATTGCCAAGATGCTGCTCAACAGGCGAGCTACCGTGCTTGATCCGAGCAATGTCAATCAGGTATGAAACTATGTCAGTCTAACAACCATTGTCACTGTTAGATCCATGTACTAACAATGGAAGCCCCAATGGAGTCAGAATAACAAATCTTTCAGTGGTTAAAGTGTTGAAGACTGAGGCTATTGTCAGCACCGAACCGGAAACACAACACATCCCATGTGTTAATGTGTGCGGATGTAAAGTTGCTCCATCACCGATGATCCGTAACATCGGGATTACCATTGACTGTGGCTTAACAATGTCGTCACACGTGTCTTGCATGTGTCAGTCAGCTTACTTTCAACAATACAACATCTAAAAAATCAGACACTGTCTGCTCACTGACGCATGCAAGACACTAGTCCACACCCTAGTGACATTGCGATTGGACTACAGCAATGCAGTGTTGTACATTACTGAGGCTCTTACGACCAAGCTACAGATGGTGCAGAATGCCACAGCCAGATTGATCGTGCGACAGTGAAAGCATCCGCATATAACACTGGTGCTGATTGAGTTACATTGGCTTCCCATTCGCTGGAGGGTCCAATACAAACTACTGTTCCTTGTTTTCTCCACATTGCACGGCCTTGCACCCAGTTACATGTCTGTTTTCTCCGCATTGCAGGGCCTTGCACCAGGTCACATGTCTGACCTACGGGTGCTTATCTTCTCCACATTGCATGGCCTTGCACCAGGTCACATGTCTGACCTACTGGTGCTTGTCTTCTCCACATTGCTTGGCCTTGCACCAGGTCACATGTTTCACCTACTGGTGCTTGTTTTCTCCATATTTAATGGCCTTGCACCAGATCACATGTCTGACCTACTGGTGCTTGTCTTCTCCACATTGCATGGCCTTGCACCAGGTCACATGTCTGACCTACTGGTGCTTGTCTTCTCCACATTGCATGGCCTTGCACCAGGTCACATGTCTGACCTACTGGTGCTTGTCTTCTCCACATTGCATGGCCTTGCACCAGGTTACATGTCTGACCTACTGGTGCTTCTCTTCTCCACATTGTATGGCCTTGCACCAGGTCACATGTCTGACCTACTGGTGCTTGTCTTCTCCATATTGCATGGCCTTGCACCAGGTCACATGTCTGACTTACTGGTGTTTGTCTTCTCCACATTGCTTGGCCTTGCACCAGGTCACATGTCTGACTTACTGGTGCTTGTCTTCTCCACATTGCTTGGCCTTGCACCAGGTTGCATGTCTGACCTACTGGTGCTTGTCTTCTCCACATTGCATTGCCTTGCACCAGGTCACATGTCTGACCTACTGGTGCTTGTCTTCTCCACATTGCATGGCCTTGCACCAGGTCACATGTCTGACTTACTGGTGCTTGTCTTCTCCACATTGCTTGGCCTTGCCCCAGGCTACATGTCTGACCTACTGGTGCTTGTCTTCTCCACATTGCTTGGCCTTGCACCAGGTCACATATCTGACTTACTGGTGCTTGTCTTCTCCACATTGCTTGGCCTTGCACCAGGTCACATGTCTGACCTACTGGTGTTTGTCTTCTCCACATTGCTTGGCCTTGCACCAGGTCACATGTCTGACTTACTGGTGCTTGTCTTCTCCACATTGCTTGGCCTTGCCCCAGGCTACATGTCTGACCTACTGGTGCTTGTCTTCTCCACATTGCTTGGCCTTGCACCAGGTCACATATCTGACTTACTGGTGCTTGTCTTCTCCACATTGCTTGGCCTTGCACCAGGTCACATGTCTGACCTACTGGTGTTTGTCTTCTCCACATTGCTTGGCCTTGCACCAGGTCACATGTCTGACCTACTGGTGCTTGTCTTCTCCACATTGCTTGGCCTTGCACCAGGTTGCATGTCTGACCTACTGGTGCTTGTCTTCTCCACATTGCATGGCCTTGCACCAGGTCACATGTCTGACTTACTGGTGCTTGTCTTCTCCACTTTGCTTGGCCTTGCACCAGGTTGCATGTCTGACCTACTGGTGCTTGTCTTCTCCACATTGCATGGCCTTGCACCAGGTCACATGTCTGACCTACTGGTGCTTGTCTTCTCCACATTGCATGGCCTTGCACCAGGTCACATGTCTGACCTACTGGTGCTTGTCTTCTCCACATTGCTTGGCCTTGCCCCAGACTACATGTCTGACCTACTGGTGCTTGTCTTCTCCACATTGCTTGGCCTTGTACCAGGTCACATGTCTGACTTACTGGTACTTGTCTTCTCCACATTGCTTGGCCTTGCACCAGGTCACATGTCTGACCTACTGGTGCTTGTCTTCTCCACATTGCATGGCCTTGCACCAGGTCACATGTCTGACTTACTGGTGCTTGTCTTCTCCACATTGCTTGGCCTTGCACCAGGTTGCATGTCTGACCTACTGGTGCTTGTCTTCTCCACATTGCATGGCCTTGCACCAGGTCACATGTCTGACCTACTGGTGCTTGTCTTCTCCACATTGCATGGCCTTGCACCAGGTCACATGTCTGACTTACTGGTGCTTGTCTTCTCCACATTGCTTGGCCTTGCACCAGGTCACATGTCTGACTTACTGGTGCTTGTCTTCTCCACATTGCTTGGCCTTGCACGAGGTCACATGTCTGACCTACTGGTGCTTGTCTTCTCCACATTGCATGGCCTTGCACCAGGTCACATGTCTGACCTACTGGTGCTTGTCTTCTCCACATTGCATGGCCTTGCACCAGGTCACATGTCTGACCTACTGGTGCTTGTCTTCTCCACATTGCTTGGCCTTGCACGAGGTCACATGTCTGACCTACTGACCCCGTATGCACCTACCTACAACCTTCGATCTGCTGATCTGCGTCTGCTGGTAGTACCGTGCTATAAACTGGAGGGCTACGGCAGACGTGCTTTCTGTGGGTCCAGACAGACATTATGGAACGCTTTGCTGGATTACATAAGACAAGCAAATACGCTGTGCATTTTAAGAACATATTGAAACTTTTTATTTAGGTATTTGCATATTTCCAATGAGGAATAATTGTGAACGAGGACATTTCTATGAACGTGTATTTTATTCATTTATTTAATTAATGTAATCATTTATTTATTATATTTATTAATCTTAATCGATTACTCTATTTTTAATATATATATTTTTACTATATGGTATATTTATTATTTTATTTTTGCATGTATGTAGGTGCATATGAACGGCTGGTCCCAGATATATGGCTCTTTATAAATTTTAGTAACAGTAGCCATGGCAAGTATTGGGTGCATGCAAAAAGGTCAAGGTCTTATCTGGCAACACGTAGCAAAGTCTTCTCTCATTTTTAATGCAGTAATTATAATACATATCATATGCATTGTTATCTACTCTAAAACCTGGGTATCATATAGCAGAAATACATACACATGCCCATAGAGAACATCCATATTTGTGTCATATTGTGCTTGTTGTTCCACTCGGTGGAATTCTAAGCTATGTCCAGAAGGAATTATATACTTAGCAGCAGCTTTTGGGGTCCCATGTGGAGAGCCTTTTGCAGAAGCCCAAAACTGGGAGCCTACCGGTGATATTAGAAGATAGAGCTCACATCTCTAGTGTTATCATACCATGTACCTTTGAGTATGTTATCACAGTTGAGGTATTATTGAACCTACTACATTAATTATTGAACAGAGGATAGTTTATTTTCATGGGCATACAATTCTGTTTTCACAAATGTTGTCAAGATGGCTTCATCAGTACTAATACTTCACCAATTAGGCCACTGATGTAGCCATCTTCACAAGTCTCTGCATGTAAATACAACTTTGGGATAAGAAAAAAGAATTGTATGATCATCTACTACACTATGTTACAAATGTTTTATTTTTTCTCGCCTAACTGTATGATCATCTACTACACTATGTTACGAATGTTTTATTTGTTCTCGCCTAACTGTATGATCATCTACTACACTATGTTACAAATGTTTTATCTGTTCTCGCCTAACTGTATGATCATCTACTACACTATGTTACGAATGTTTTATCTGTTCTCGCCTAACTGTATGATCATCTACTACGCTATGTTACAAATGTTTTATCTGTTCTCGCCTAACTGTATGATCATCTACTACACTATGTTACGAATGTTTTATCTGTTCTCGCCTAACTGTATGATCATCTACTACACTATGTTACGAATGTTTTATCTGTCTTTTCCTAACTGTATGATCATCTACTACACTATGTTACAAATGTTTTATCTGTTCTCGCCTAACTGTATGATCATCTACTACACTATGTTATAAATGTTTTACTTGTTCTAGCCTAACTGTATGATCATCTACTACACTATGTTACGAATGTTTTATCTGTTCTCGCCTAACTGTATGATCATCTACTACGCTATGTTACAAATGTTTTATCTGTTCTCGCCTAACTGTATGATCATCTACTACACTATGTTACGAATGTTTTATCTGTCTTTTCCTAACTGTATGATCATCTACTACACTACGTTACAAATGTTTTATCTGTTCTCGCCTAACTGTATGATCATCTACTACACTATGTTACGAATGTTTTATCTGTCTTTTCCTAACTGTATGATCATCTACTACACTATGTTACAAATGTTTTATCTGTTCTCGCCTAACTGTATGATCATCTACTACACTATGTTATAAATGTTTTACTTGTTCTCGCCTAACTGTATGATCATCTACTACACTATGTTACAAATGTTTTATTTTTTCTCGCCTAACTGTATGATCATCTACTACACTATGTTACGAATGTTTTATTTGTTCTCGCCTAACTGTATGATCATCTACTACACTATGTTATAAATGTTTTATCTGTTCTCGCCTAACTGTATGATCATCTACTACACTATGTTACGAATGTTTTATCTGTTCTCGCCTAACTGTATGATCATCTACTACGCTATGTTACAAATGTTTTATCTGTTCTCGCCTAACTGTATGATCATCTACTACACTATGTTACGAATGTTTTATCTGTCTTTTCCTAACTGTATGATCATCTACTACACTATGTTACAAATGTTTTATCTGTTCTCGCCTAACTGTATGATCATCTACTACACTATGTTACGAATGTTTTATCTGTTCTCGCCTAACTGTATGATCATCTACTACACTATGTTACGAATGTTTTATCTGTTCTCGCCTAACTGTATGATCATCTACTACACTATGTTATAAATGTTTTACTTGTTCTCGCCTAACTGTATGATCATCTACTACACTATGTTACGAATGTTTTATCTGTTCTCGCCTAACTGTATGATCATCTACTACGCTATGTTACAAATGTTTTATCTGTTCTCGCCTAACTGTATGATCATCTACTACACTATGTTACGAATGTTTTATCTGTCTTTTCCTAACTGTATGATCATCTACTACACTATGTTACAAATGTTTTATCTGTTCTCGCCTAACTGTATGATCATCTACTACACTATGTTACGAATGTTTTATCTGTCTTTTCCTAACTGTATGATCATCTACTACACTATGTTACAAATGTTTTATCTGTTCTCGCCTAACTGTATGATCATCTACTACACTATGTTATAAATGTTTTACTTGTTCTCGCCTAACTGTATGATCATCTACTACACTATGTTACAAATGTTTTATTTTTTCTCGCCTAACTGTATGATCATCTACTACACTATGTTACGAATGTTTTATTTGTTCTCGCCTAACTGTATGATCATCTACTACACTATGTTATAAATGTTTTATCTGTTCTCGCCTAACTGTATGATCATCTACTACACTATGTTACGAATGTTTTATCTGTTCTCGCCTAACTGTATGATCATCTACTACGCTATGTTACAAATGTTTTATCTGTTCTCGCCTAACTGTATGATCATCTACTACACTATGTTACGAATGTTTTATCTGTCTTTTCCTAACTGTATGATCATCTACTACACTATGTTACAAATGTTTTATCTGTTCTCGCCTAACTGTATGATCATCTACTACACTATGTTACGAATGTTTTATCTGTTCTCGCCTAACTGTATGATCATCTACTACACTATGTTACGAATGTTTTATCTGTTCTCGCCTAACTGTATGATCATCTACTACGCTATGTTACAAATGTTTTATCTGTTCTCGCCTAACTGTATGATCATCTACTACACTATGTTACGAATGTTTTATCTGTCTTTTCCTAACTGTATGATCATCTACTACACTATGTTACAAATGTTTTATCTGTTCTCGCCTAACTGTATGATCATCTACTACACTATGTTATAAATGTTTTACTTGTTCTCGCCTAACTGTATGATCATCTACTACACTATGTTACGAATGTTTTATCTGTTCTCGCCTAACTGTATGATCATCTACTACGCTATGTTACAAATGTTTTATCTGTTCTCGCCTAACTGTATGATCATCTACTACACTATGTTACGAATGTTTTATCTGTCTTTTCCTAACTGTATGATCATCTACTACACTATGTTACAAATGTTTTATCTGTTCTCGCCTAACTGTATGATCATCTACTACACTATGTTACGAATGTTTTATCTGTTCTCGCCTAACTGTATGATCATCTACTACACTATGTTACGAATGTTTTATCTGTCTTTTCCTAACTGTATGATCATCTACTACACTATGTTACAAATGTTTTATCTGTTCTCGCCTAACTGTATGATCATCTACTACACTATGTTACGAATGTTTTATCTGTTCTCGCCTAACTGTATGATCATCTACTACACTATGTTACGAATGTTTTATCTGTCTTTTCCTAACTGTATGATCATCTACTACACTATGTTACAAATGTTTTATCTGTTCTCGCCTAACTGTATGATCATCTACTACACTATGTTATAAATGTTTTACTTGTTCTCGCCTAACTGTATGATCATCTACTACACTATGTTACGAATGTTTTATCTGTTCTCGCCTAACTGTATGATCATCTACTACGCTATGTTACAAATGTTTTATCTGTTCTCGCCTAACTGTATGATCATCTACTACACTATGTTACGAATGTTTTATCTGTCTTTTCCTAACTGTATGATCATCTACTACACTATGTTACAAATGTTTTATCTGTTCTCGCCTAACTGTATGATCATCTACTACACTATGTTATAAATGTTTTACTTGTTCTCGCCTAACTGTATGATCATCTACTACACTATGTTACGAATGTTTTATCTGTTCTCGCCTAACTGTATGATCATCTACTACGCTATGTTACAAATGTTTTATCTGTTCTCGCCTAACTGTATGATCATCTACTACACTATGTTACAAATGTTTTATCTGTCTTTTCCTAACTGTATGATCATCTACTACACTATGTTACAAATGTTTTATCTGTTCTCGCCTAACTGTATGATCATCTACTACACTATGTTACGAATGTTTTATCTGTTCTCGCCTAACTGTATGATCATCTACTACACTATGTTACGAATGTTTTATCTGTCTTTTCCTAACTGTATGATCATCTACTACACTATGTTACAAATGTTTTATCTGTTCTCGCCTAACTGTACGATCATCTACTACACTATGTTATAAATGTTTTACTTGTTCTCGCCTAACTGTATGATCATCTACTACACTATGTTACGAATGTTTTATCTGTTCTCGCCTAACTGTATGATCATCTACTACGCTATGTTACAAATGTTTTATCTGTTCTCGCCTAACTGTATGATCATCTACTACACTATGTTACGAATGTTTTATCTGTCTTTTCCTAACTGTATGATCATCTACTACACTATGTTACAAATGTTTTATCTGTTCTCGCCTAACTGTATGATCATCTACTACACTATGTTATAAATGTTTTACTTGTTCTCGCCTAACTGTATGATCATCTACTACACTATGTTATGAATGTTTTATCTGTTCTCGCCTAACTGTATGATCATCTACTACGCTATGTTACAAATGTTTTATCTGTTCTCGCCTAACTGTATGATCATCTACTACACTATGTTACAAATGTTTTATCTGTCTTTTCCTAACTGTATGATCATCTACTACACTATGTTACAAATGTTTTATCTGTTCTCGCCTAACTGTATGATCATCTACTACACTATGTTATAAATGTTTTATCTGTTCTCGCCTAACTGTATGATCATCTACTACACTATGTTATAAATGTTTTACTTGTTCTCGCCTAACTGTATGATCATCTACTACACTATGTTACGAATGTTTTATCTGTTCTCGCCTAACTGTATGATCATCTACTACGCTATGTTACAAATGTTTTATCTGTTCTCGCCTAACTGTATGATCATCTACTACACTATGTTACGAATGTTTTATCTGTTCTCGCCTAACTGTATGATCATCTACTACACTATGTTACGAATGTTTTATCTGTTCTCGCCTAACTGTATGATCATCTACTACGCTATGTTACAAATGTTTTATCTGTTCTCGCCTAACTGTATGATCATCTACTACACTATGTTACGAATGTTTTATCTGTCTTTTCCTAACTGTATGATCATCTACTACACTATGTTACAAATGTTTTATCTGTTCTCGCCTAACTGTATGATCATCTACTACACTATGTTATAAATGTTTTACTTGTTCTCGCCTAACTGTATGATCATCTACTACACTATGTTACGAATGTTTTATCTGTTCTCGCCTAACTGTATGATCATCTACTACGCTATGTTACAAATGTTTTATCTGTTCTCGCCTAACTGTATGATCATCTACTACACTATGTTACGAATGTTTTATCTGTCTTTTCCTAACTGTATGATCATCTACTACACTATGTTACAAATGTTTTATCTGTTCTCGCCTAACTGTATGATCATCTACTACACTATGTTACGAATGTTTTATCTGTTCTCGCCTAACTGTATGATCATCTACTACACTATGTTACGAATGTTTTATCTGTCTTTTCCTAACTGTATGATCATCTACTACACTATGTTACAAATGTTTTATCTGTTCTCGCCTAACTGTATGATCATCTACTACACTATGTTACGAATGTTTTATCTGTTCTCGCCTAACTGTATGATCATCTACTACACTATGTTACGAATGTTTTATCTGTCTTTTCCTAACTGTATGATCATCTACTACACTATGTTACAAATGTTTTATCTGTTCTCGCCTAACTGTATGATCATCTACTACACTATGTTACGAATGTTTTATCTGTCTTTTCCTAACTGTATGATCATCTACTACACTATGTTACAAATGTTTTATCTGTTCTCACCTAACTGTATGATCATCTACTACACTATGTTACAAATGTTTTATCTGTTCTCACCTAACTGTATGATCATCTACTACACTATGTTGCAAATGTTTTATTTGTTCTCACCTAACTGTATGATCATCTACTACACTATGTTACAAATGTTTTATTTGTTCTAACCTAACTGTATGATCATCTACTACACTATGTTATAAATGTTTTACTTGTTCTCACCTAACTGTATGATCATCTACTACACTATGTTACAAATGTTTTATTTGCTTTCACCTAACTGTATGATCATCTACTACACTATGTTACAAATGTTTTATTTGTTCTCGCCTAACTGTATGATCATCTACTACGCTATGTTACAAATGTTTTATTTGCTTTCACCTAACTGTATGGTTGCTGTGTACCCAGAATGCACTGCCCCGTCCACCAGCCATCATGCTGAACAAGATGAAAACAAGGCAGATGTGGACCAACCCGCCAAAAAGGTTTCGTCTCTGACTATTCTTTCCTCCAAGTCACTACCATGCAAAGGGTTACTTATCATAGTTATCAACAAAACATTTTGTTCATACTTTTATTGACAATTTGTTCCCAGTATGTGGACAACGTCAGACCACCACATGAACTGAATTGACATTATCAGCCATGTGAATATATGGTGGGCAGAATGTCATCAAAGGCAGCCACTCCTCGTGTTATGATAAAGCCATCTGATGAACCTCTGGGCTGTTTGGGCATTTTAGTCTAGATGGCCGTGGACATACATTCTAGTTTAGATGGCCCTGGACATACATTCTAGTCTACGTGGCCCTGGACATACATTCTAGTCTAGATGGCCCCGGACATACATTCTAGTCTAGGTGGCCCTGGACCTACATTCTAGTCTAGGTGGCCCTGGAGATACATTCTAGTCTAGGTGGCCCCAGACATACATTCTAGTCTAGGTGGTCCTGGACATACATTCTAGTCTAGGTGGCTCTGGACATACATTCTAGTTTAGGTGGCCCTGGACATACATTCTAGTCTACGTGGCCCTGGACATACATTCTAATCTAGGTGGCCCTGGACATACATTCTAGTCTAGGTGGCCCTGGACATACTTTCTAGTCTACATGGCCCTGGACATACATTCTAGTCTAGATGGCCCCAGACATACATTCTAGTCTAGGTGGCCCTGGACATACATTCTAGTCTAGGTGGCCCTGGACATACATTCTAGTCTAGGTGGCCCTGGACATACATTCTAGTCTAGGTGGCCCTGGACATACATTCTAGTGTAGGTGGCCCCGGACATACATTCTAGTCTAGGTGGCCCTGGACCTACAGATCAATAAGTAGCAGTTATTTTATGTATGTATATTCCAATTCCGTGTTATGAAACAGAAATTTACATTCCTAACTAAATGTGTGATCACTGGTTATATTTTGTTATTCCTGTAATCTGAGGAAGTTTTGAGAAAGACACTGCTTAAGGAAGCTGGGGTGGCTATTCTATGTTTTGAATTAATTAGTTTCAGTAAAAGTTTTTGAGATAAAAGGTAAAGGTATGTTCTTATATAGCGCGTTATCCAGTCCTTGGGACTGTTCAAAGCACTTTACACTTCACCCCCTAGCAGACCTGTTCATTCCAAAGCCATCTTGACTTCCCTGGGAAGCGTTCAGCCATGCTGCAATTACTGCATTAAGACTATTCATTCAGATATCCACCTCTGTCTGTAGCCAGGTACTCATTTAAACAGCTGAGTGAACAGTGTGGCAACGTGGGGTGAAGAAAATTGCCAAAGCTTCGAAACCGCGGCAAGAGGATTTGAACCTGGGTTCTCTCGATTGAGAGCCCAATGTTCTAACCGCTCTACCACATAAACAAACCATTTCTTCACAAATTGTAGTTGAAATACTAAATAATACTTCGGATTAATAAAACTCATTTGTTTGGTGATGTTTTATGAAACACTTTTGTAAATAGGAATATATATCTTTTCACCAGCTCCGATACTTAACGCTTATATTACGAGTCCTAAACGTTGTTATTGATCACAATATATTGAGGCTCAATAGTTACTATATGGACATATAAGTTGATGATAATATTTGCGATTTAATTCTCCTAAATCGAATTTTGGCAAGTTAGCTTCTCTGGCAACCAGTCTCGACAAAGCTGTGTCAAGAAAGATGGCATAACCAATAAACACTAGAAGCGCGCTAAACCCCAAACGCCCCAAAATCAACTTAACTGGTTGTGCTGTGTTTTAAGCTATAATAATATCTAATATTTATTATTATGTAGTTTGCACTATTGAGGTAAATTAGCTAGCATTACCTACACCATCCGTTTTGCATCTCATTGACAAATTACAGTCACTGAATCCGTGTTTTCCTGACTTTTCTATAAGTGTAAACAAAGGCTGCATAGACAGACATAGTACTTATTGAACGAAATTCACAATATTGAAAAACGATGCACAGAGTAGGCTGTACATGTCTAAATAAAGCAGGAGCTTTTTGGCTTTTCACACAGGACGTCTTTAAAATCCCAGAGTCGCCCTGGGTGAAAATCCCTTGTTAACTGCACTGCACTACTACTAGAGACCTAGTTAGATCAGTCTGTCTGTGCAAAGTCATATATATATATATACATATATATATACATATATGGTTACCGTGCTAAGCATTCATGTGAAAGTCAGTTACTCCCAACCAAGATCTTTAGACAACCATAAACAGACAGATGTTCTAATCCTAGATTTCTCCAAAGCTTTCAACACTGTCCCTCACCAGAGGCTCCGTCTCAAACTAAAACACTGGCATCCAGGGACAGACATGGCGTTGGATCAGTTCTTGGCTTACAAACAGGACACAGTGGGTTGTAGTTGATGGTGACGCTTCACACAAAATCAAAATGTTTTCCAGTGTTTCCCAGGGTACTATGCTTGCACCGCTCATGTTTCTATTATATCTAAATGATATCAGAAAAAATACTACTTCCCACATTAATCTATTTACTGATGATTGTTTGCTATTCAAGACAATTAATAGTGTTGCTGACGTGGTTGTTCTTCAAATTGATCTCTGTAAAATGTCACTCTGGGCCCGGAAATGGCAAATGATTTTTAATCCAGAAAAATGCTATACACCATCCATATTTTGGAGTCAAATTACAGCGAGACCTCAAATAAAAAACCCACATCGATAACATCACCTCTAAGGCAAATAAAAGTCTCGGGCTAATCAAAAGAAACCTATACAAATGCTGACAAGAAGTAAAGGCAAAAGCATACACCACCGTCGTCAGGCCTAAGCTTGAATAATCATCGAATATTCCTTATCCATATTTGACCCATGCCACAAATGTCAAATTAATCAAAAGGAAAAAATCCAACGCAGGGCTGCCTGTTTTGTACTCCATGATTAGTGTAGAGAATCCAGTGTTACTAGTACGTTGTCCACACTTAACTGGCCAACCCTCCAAAATAGAAGGAAAGTTGCAAGACCATCGGTCTTCCACAAAGCCTTACACCATAAAATCACTGTTACCCTGCCAGACTACTTTAAGACGTCCACTCGCCACACTAGATCCAACGATTGTCACTATTTCATTCCTCCAGCAGATAATTCCGATGTGTTCAAATATTGTTTCTTTCCATGCACAATTACAGACTGGAATTCCTTAAGCCCCAAAATTTCCAACAGAAAAACAACCTCCAATTTTAAAAGCAGATTGGAAAAAACTATTATTAGTGTAGGTAACTTTAAGCCCCTTGGACAGCATCCATAGACATAACCACGTCACTCAAATTATTTGTTCATGATTTCTTCAAGTAATATGTTTTATTTAATTCCTTTTTTTCTAATTCTCAGTGACTGATGCTGTCCACTGGATTATACAGTGAATGGTTCTTCTCGTAACCCATGTAGATGTAGAACAGAAGTGTCAATAGATATATGTATCACGCTTGAAATGTGACGATTTTCACTGGCGTTTTACGTATTGTTGACAAAACAATACAGCCATTATTATCTTATATTGACATGTCCCCTAATTTTACCGCCACAAAGTTTTTGAACCTGCATTTATAAAGTGTTGTTGTCTATCAAGATTGGATTATGCCAGCCCAGTGTCAGGGCACATGGTCAGTTGTTTACACGTGCACAAGATCATTTGATTGGCCTGTTACCTGGCAGGGTCACCGGGTCACAGCTACTGGCCGGTTCAGTTGTGGCATCAACAGCAGCAACTAACTTAACTGCAGATTAAGAACAAATTAATTACATAGGCATCATACTGCAATGTACTGGAATCACAGTAACCAGACGATATGTTCCGCATTCATGGTGAACGAATTTATGCTGGTGCAAGCTTAAGTGGTCGTTAATATGGAATATAAAGCCCATAACATTACATCATCGGCAAGACTCATCATTTTCTCAATTTTTTCACATATGTACAAACTTGCTGTTTTCTAGATTTTTTTACATATCTACAAACTCGCTGTTTTCTAAATTTTTCAGAGTATAAAAAAAATCTACTCACACGTTAGCCGCCTCAGCTACCTTAAGTTAACCGCCCCAGCAACCTTAAGTTAGCCTCCCCAGCAACCTTAAGTTAGCTGCCTCATCTACCTTAAGAGAATCCTGGATAAAAGAATCAGCCAATTAGTCGTATCATATCCATTGGCTGGGACGGACTCGTTCCGTATTCCCAGAGAGTTAAAATGTGCTTCTTATGAGAAGCAGCGCTCAATACAATCATATTGTTCTGGCTTACAGTGATTTTATTAAGTGGAGTTCACTGTATTTTATGTTCAGGCTGTAAAATACCAATATCAGTACTTTAACACCATTTGGGCCAAAGTTATGTCTACATACGTATTAAGAGGTAAAAAAAAATAGTTTCCTTTTTTTTTTTATATGCAATAACTCTATTTCACTCACACGTCTGAAATTGGGCATAGGTAAATGTCACATCTGGTCCAACATGTGTGACAAATTTCATTAAAATTAAGAGTAGTTTGGCCATTTCTTGGTTGATTACATGTGGAATGACCCATTTGTTAGTTGACTTGCACTGCTTTGCAGATGGCCGAGGTGGTGGGTGTTTGTTGCCTGGTTGTTGTGTCTTGCCATGTGCTTCGTGGCCACCGTCTTCCTGCTCAAGTTTGGCCTGTTGTTTGGTGATGTGGTGGCCAAGGACTGGATGAAGGCTGTACTGACAGCTGTTATCCTGGACCTGCTCTTCATCCAGCCCATCGTGGTCGTCATACTGGCCCTCGTCCGCAGCCTCCAGGGTCCAGTGAAGCCCGCCGCACACCCCAGCCAGTTTATCATGTGTGGTGAGCAATGAAAACTTCTTGATTCACTCAACATATTAACATGTTTTGAGCATTAATTTAATTAACGTGTGTACTTTCCCTGTTTGGTAGAGTAGGCTCTAATCGTCATCGTTAAATCTGTTATTTTAATGAAATGGATAAATTAAGTTTTGTTGAGTACTCTTGCACTGTAAATTGAAACATTTGAACTAATTTGACACCATTAATTCATGCAGCCTTCTACATATTTGTATTCTTAATAACCAGTAGTCCTGTATTTATATTACACACACATGCATGCATACACACACATGGACGCGCGTGCGCACACACACAGTACAGGCATACACACAGTACCACACACACACACACACAGTACCCGCATACACGCACACACACAGTACATGCACACACACAGTACATGCACACACACAGTACATGCACACACACAGTACATGCACACACACAGTACATGCACACACACCGTACACGTATGCATGCACACAGTACACGCACACACACACAGTACATGCACACACACACACAGTACATGCACCCACAGTACACGCGCACACACCATACATGCACACACACACACAGTACACACACACACTGTACACGCACACACACAGTACATGCACACACACAGTACATGCACACACACCGTACATGCACACACCGTACACGCACACACACAGTACAGGCATACACACAGTACCACACACACACACACACACACAGTACCCGCATACACGCACACACACAGTACATGCACACACACAGTACATGCACACACACCGTACACACACCGTACACACACCGTACACACACACACAGTACATGCACACACAGTACACACACACACACTGTACATGCACACACACACTGTACACGCACACACACACACAGTATACGCACACACACACACACACCGTACACGCACACTACATGCACACACACAGTACACGCACACACACAGTACATGCACCGCACACACACACGCACGCACACCGTACACGCACACTCAGTACACGCACACACACACCGTACACGTACACACAGTACACGCACACACACAGTACACGCACACACACCGTACACACACACACAGTACATGTACACACAGTACACGCACACACAGTACATGCGCACACACAGTACACACACCATACACGCACACACCGTACATGCACGCACGCACGCACGCACACACACACACAGTACATGCACACACACCGTAGACACACGCACACAGTACATACACACACGCATACACGCACACAGCACACGCACCTACAGTACACGCACTCATAGCACATGAATGCGCGCGCACGCATGCACACACACACACACTGAGCTGTAGTTTATTTTAGATATGCAGTATTTAGCCATCAATCATGAATGTAATTTAATACTCAAATAATTGTCTAACCTATTGATGTAAGAAAAAGAGAACAACACACGAGTGACATTAAAAAATTATATTGATATGCTACATCAGTCTTCATTTTTCATTCAAATGTTTCTTCTTCATTCCAGCTAGAGAACCTGTCATGACCTTTGTGGTCGGTGACTGAGCACGCATGGCAACATCAGTGACACGTCTGTGCTCATGCTTGGTTGGCAGTTTAAATGTATTGGTTTTATTTATAGTTTTGTTTAGTTTCATTTGAGATTTTGTCTGTTTTGAAAACAGCTTTGAGGTTTACATTGTGAAGATATGTAATTTTCTGTATTGCCAAACAAAAATATATGGTATCCAACCCCAACCTATGTGAAGACACTAGTTGATTACGAACCTGAAGGCACTTCGCATTGAAGGAGGATTTACTACATTTAGCAGCGCGCATTAAACAGAAATTTATATTTACAGCATGTTATCAGAGAAAAGTGTAATTTGCACAAAACTACAAATATTAATACCCTTATTTATTCAGCACACTCCTTGAATCTGTTGTTTGTTTGGCTTAATGTGCCAGTAGGTACAAATAATGTTGTTAACAATTATTACTAAAATCTCCCCTTGACAGGGATCGTTATCATTGTTCTATTTTTTATCTTGGAAATCATTACACATTCTTCTATGAACAATTTGTTTTGACAATTGCATTGTTAATTTAGCAATTTATCAGATACTGTCAATGTTCTTTATAATTTAGGTGTGTGTGTGTTGTGTTAACACAGGCAAAATTTACATTGAATTCAAACCATTTTCAACGCCAACAATACAATACTTAAACTTGTATTGATCATTGGGAGTAAGATAAAATGTATAATACTATGAATGTTATTTTTTATTGGCCAATCTACATGTTCTGAGATAGACCTTCTAAAGAGTTTGCATTCATGAGATTATTCTTGATCCAACAATGTAATTATTCTCGATCCAACAATGTAATTATTCTCGATCCAACAATGTAATATTAAAAATATTACATTCATTAAGTACACAAACACATACAATTTCTCAACTTTGTACAAACAGTATTCTTTTAAAAAGCATGCTTCATAAAACAGACATACACAGTACAAACAGCAAGTCCTACACACATCAGTTGTGTGTTTATATCAATGTATCTACATATGTAACTGAAGATAAACCACAAGCTACAGAGATGAAGCCATATGGACAACTCGGCAGACACGAGATCTGATAACTAGGTCTATACTTCTTAGAAAAGCAGATTACACCAGCAATGAAAAATCCCACAAACAGCTGTGAAGGCAGACTTGAGACTTGCCACAGCCAGATTGCAGTACTGACAAATAACCTAGTCCCAGTTCAACAGTATCCATGACAAACTAGCTGAGAAACTGCAGTTATATAAAATAATTCTATATACAGCAGGGTTGAAAAAATCATGATTTTTTTTAAATAAAAAAAATAGGATTTTTTTTATTTATTGGATTTTTTTAAAATCTGGTATACACAATGTCATAAAATATTTGACTATCAGGCTATCTGGTGTCAATACAGCTACACAAGTGTGCGCACTTTGTGCTTTTGTATTAAAAAACACACAAAACTTTGTTGATCTCGATGCTTATAAACAATTATTTGTGTTAAATTCATATAAATCAGCGATTTAAAAAACCGGAAGTAAAAAGATCATAAATCAATGATTTTTTTGGAGCGATTTAAATCAAACAACCCTGTATATACATGACTATATAAAATATTAGTGCAGTTTAAAACCAGTAAAAATATGTCCGTTGAGATTTTGCTAAATAAATACACAGTATTTTTACCACAAAAACTTTCAGCCTTTATAATTCCCCCAATTCTACCATATCTGTTTAGTGTGCATTGTGTCCCTCCCACAGTGCACACGGACTGTGTCCCTCGCACAGTGCACACGGATTGTGTCCCTCACACAATGCACACAGATTCTCTTTTGAGAGGTAGAAGTGAAAGGCATGATCCGATTCACACAACATTACTACGTTTTCAAATATGAAACCTAGTTTCAATTTGACAAATTGGGGAGATTCATGATGCAAATGGGGCTCTAATATTTGACAACAGGGAAATCAAAGAGACAACTTTGTTATCGTTTCATAATAACTACCATCATGCTACAGTACCTTGAAACTTGTCTTTAAAAATATAATTGAAACCATACAAAAATTTGCCTTGTACTATTTATTTTTGACGTAATGCTCCTCGACTGGATGTTCGTTTGTACAGAAAATGTTTCATGTTCAATTGAAATTTCAGCATCCCAAATTCCTGTTGTGCAATATGACTGGCTATTTTAAACACAATTCGTGTTCCCAATTGCAGTTGCAATCTCTAGTGCATTTAAGGATATTTTGTAAGGTTTGGCATAACTTTACTATTGGTTGTGAACATCTATTTTTCACATAGTTAAATTGCTAAGAAAGAAGCTGGTAAGAAGCTATAAAAGCTATATTAATATGTGCCTATATAAAGGTGATGCAAATGTACTATTTACAAGTATTTTTATTACACAGTTTTAAAATGTAGAAATTAATACTAATTGCAATATCTAAATATGTTATATAGTCCCCCCCCAACATCACGTTTATCCCATTAAAAGTATCACATACAGCATATCAATATATTTAGACTTTGAATACTTTGTGTCATTAGAGTAGACTGTAAATGACACTGATAATTACAATGTACTGGCAATACTGCACATGTCAGTCAACTATTGGCATGCAATGCCCACATACCATAACAAAATATATATACTTTGCGACTCTGGCAGTCAGAACACTGCCATAGCACTACAACTCACTTTGCGACTCTGGCAGTCAGAACGCTGCAATAGCACTACAATTGACTTTGTGACTCTGGCAGTCTAGGCACATCTGAACCAGAACTGATATTGTGACTCTGGCAGTCTAGGCACATCTGAACCAGAACTGACTTTGTGACTGGCAGTTTAGGCACATCAGCACCAGAACTGACTGATTCTGGCAATGAAGGCACATTGGCACCAGAACTGACATCATGACTGGCAATCTAGGCACACCAGCACCAGAACTGACTGTGATTCTGGCAATGAAGGCACATCGGCACCAGAACTGAAATCATGACTGGCAATCTAGGCACATCAGCACCAGAACTGACTTTGTGACTCTGGCAATCTAGGCACATCGGCATAACTTTCTGCATACAAAAATATTAGTATATGCAAAAATAGCACCGTCAGCTGACAATGCAGCTGAACACAGAACAAGAAGATCCAAGTTGCCTACGAATAACATTTCAAGCTACTTTCAAAATTTAACAATACAAGAAATAACAATGTTGCCATCATGAATAAACATAGCCAGTATATTGTCAACAGTCTGACAGACTCTGATGGGATACCGACACGATCAGTAATCTGCAAGGTTGCTCAACTCTGGATGACAGAGAAGACTTAAATAGTAGAACTGACTTCATGAAAACAGCATATCGTTTCCATCATCCAACAGAACAGACTCAGTTTCCAGTAGCTAGTCTGTCGTCGAACTTTAGGTCGGCATAGATGACTCTTGGCTGCGGGGAAGCGAAGTCTCTCTGGCTGGGACTGGCGTGTTTCAATTCAGCATACACTATCTCTACCTTTGGAACCTGCTGAATAAAAAAAAAAATTATGAATTGTAATGATATTTATAATTGCAATGATATTTATAATCATAACGAAAAACACACACTGAAGTTAGGGAGAGGGAGGACATGATCACAAAATAAAAAAATTAAATGTTTTATAAAATACCAACATAGAGATGAGTTACATATCTTAAAAAGAAAATGCATGAACAAAACTTTGGAAATATGAAAAAAAAATACAAAATTAAACCAAAGGAGGGTCCATGGCCCTCATAAATGTGGCATGTGCACAAAAAGCTAAATAGTCTGTACAGTAGTTTTTACTGGTGATGCATCATATTTGACCTGTCCAGTGGATTAGAAATAATGAAGTCGTCTGACTAACCTTGTCTTCCTCTTGGGTTGTCGCAAAGACGTTCTTGTTGTCATCGCAGTCATCCAGTGCAGGGGGTGTGGGAGGGGGGGTTGGCAGCCCTTTGAAGTACTTCTTGTACAAGCCACCTAGTGGACAAGATTGAAATACAATCTTCATCTTGATAAATAATCTGCGGATTCCCAACAAGGACAACACGCAGATGGAGTTAGGAGCTGTGCAGGCAGTGCCTCTACCATACATAGTCGTGTCTTCTTTATGTGCACGTTGGTTACCACGGGTTTTGGTTGGATTAACGAAGTGGATTGGTGAAACACCCTATTACTGTCTGTGCTAGAATTATTGTTAATTGTGTTATGTATCGTGACATTTCAATTGCCTTATTATTTTATTGACCTGCAATAACTGAGACGACCCTTGAACAAAGACCAAACAACGTAACGGCAGTTAGCGAGACCATTAATTGTATGATTTAGCGGGTCTGATGTTTGAAATTTTAAGTGATCTAAAACAAACCGGTTAAGTGAAAAAAAAATTATTACAGTGTCATTCAGCCAGTTGGATCCCCAAAATGATGTGTGGAAACGGAAACATCAAAGTCACAGTGTATTGAGATAGTTCCAGCATGCAGATTATTGACGAACGGATAAATCGAGACGACTGTACTACCGATACTCTTTGAATAAAATAACTTTAAACCAACGTGTGTAACAGATGGCCGTATATGTTTTAACATGATCTATGTGGCAGAAACATTTACTATGGCAGAATGTTTGGAGCACAGTCTAACTGTATCAACCATTATACAGTTGGTAGTTTATACTAAAAATACAAAGCATAAGTTGCACACTCATCAACTTTATGAAACAATGACAACAGCAGTCTGAAGTAAGTAAGCTCACGATAGTTGAAAATACACTTACCTTGTTCATACGAGTAAATACGTGGAGGCTTCTTTGGGGGAGACGCATCTATAACAACCGTTTCATCACAGTAAAATATATACAGAAAGAAATATTTTCTTATAGCATGATTTGTTATACTAACAGATGAGACTGCTGTTTACCGATCTGTAGGCCTCTCAAGTCTCTAGACTCACCTGCATCTTGTTCAGTTACGTCGCAAACAGATGTAATCATGAGAAATAGTTGACACTAGACCACAATGTCTGGCATTAATGTCACAACCTGCTGTACACCTTGACAAGTAGAGGTAAAAAATTCAAGCGAATAAAGTTTGACTACCTGGATGATTTCGGATGGCATCGCCTGCATTGGATCGGCACTGCAGTGGCATGCTACAAACACACACACACACATGTCCACATCAGCCAGGACCCAGCTATTGCTCAGCCAGGGCCCAGCTGCAACCAACTATGCCAACTACATGTTAACATAGATGTGTCGGCAAAACTGACGGGTCAGGCAATATCACTTGATTTTGTAATCAGCTAACAATGGCAAATGATCAACAGTGGGCGACATGACAGTGAGTGACATGACATTGGACAACATGACACTGGGCAACATGACAGTGAGTAACATGACACAGGGAGACATGACAGTGGGTGACATGACACTGGGCATCATGACAGTGTGGGCGACATGACAGTTAAGTGATGTAACTATATTAATCATTCCACCACGCTGTCAAGCAGTATTGCCAAATGGGGATAACATTGTCATATGTTGACAACATAGCAATAAAATAGTCATATGTTGACAACACAGCAATAACATAGTCATATGTTGACAACACAGCAATAACATAGTCATCTGTTGGCAACACAGCAACAACATAGTCATATGTTGGCAACATAGCACTAACATAGTCACATGTTGGCAAGGTAGCAATAACATAGTCATATGTTGGCAACACAGCAACAACATAGTAACATCATGGCAACATAGCACTAACATAGTCATATGTTGACAACATAGTAACATATTGGCTCAGTCATATGTAGGCAGTACCTGATGACATGAGAGTTAGACAGAAGATATGGAAGATAACAAAGTCATCAACAGGAATATCACGTTTAAACCCTTAACAACAAAACAACAACTGACATCAATCACTCTAACTGTCCTATTTGTCTGCAACCTTTATCTTTACATGTATGACAGCAAACAATATCATGGTTGAAAGCTGGTGAGAATGCTTGCTACAACTGGGAGGTTAATCTGAGACTTCAAAGTGTGAAGACCACACACCAGCATTGCTTTCCGACCAAGCTACAGCCGTGTTATATCATGTTAATGGCCCATACAACAGCATTATCCAATCTACCAGTTAGGTGAGCATTTGTCTGATGTGGTAATTAATTTAGCATTATCCTGGATGAATAAAACACCCAAGGAATGCAGTATATAGCAAAGGAAGTCTGTCAACAAAGGCCTACCTCTCCATGCCTAGCATTGCAGACTTTGTGCCTCCAGATCGATACGCGCCTGAAACAAACAACACATGACTGCCATTACCCGTTCTACCCAGACACGAGGTCTACCCAGACACGACACAGAGGTGATGGGCAATCAGTGTGCTTGAACCACATAAAGCAATACAGAACACACTCATACAGTTGGATCTCATTATTAAGGACACCCAATGGGTTGAATCCAATGCCTTGGGTTGAAGTAACCTTAACATCAAGGTGACCTCAATAGTGAATATGACCACTGAATCAGATATTCCACACCAGTATGGGTAACAACTCTGGATCTAGTTGTCAGCGTGGTGCAATGCCACTTGACTAGTAAACTGCATACGTGAAACAAGCCCTAAGATCATGGTGCACTGCCACTTGACTAGTAAACTGCATACGTGAAACAAGCCCTAAGATCATGGTGCACTGCCACTTGACTAGTAAACTGCATACGTGAAACAAGCCCTAAGATCATGGTGCACTGCCACTGGACTAGTAAACTGCGTACGTGAAACAAGCCCTAAGATCATGGTGCACTGCCACTTGACTAGTAAACTGCGTACGTGAAACAAGCCCTAAGATCATGGTGCACTGCCACTTGACTAGTAAACTGCATACGTGAAACAAGCCCTAAGATCATGGTGCACTGCCACTGGACTAGTAAACTGCATACGTGAAACAAGCCCTAAGATCATGGTGCACTGCCACTGGACTAGTAAACTGCATACGTGAAACAAGCCCTAAGATCATGGTGCACTGCCACTGGACTAGTAAACTGCATACGTGAAACAAGCCCTAAGATCATGGTGCACTGCCACTGGACTAGTAAACTGCATACGTGAAACAAGCCCTAAGATCATGGTGCACTGCCACTGGACTAGTAAACTGCATACGTGAAACAAGCCCTAAGATCATGGTGCACTGCCACTGGACTAGTAAACTGCATACGTGAAACAAGCCCTAAGATCATGGTGCACTGCCACTGGACTAGTAAACTGCATACGTGAAACAAGCCCTAAGATCATGGTGCACTGCCACTTGACTTGTAAACTGCATACGTGAAACAAGCCCTAAGATCATGGTGCACTGCCACTGGACTAGTAAACTGCATACGTGAAACAAGCCCTAAGATCATGGTGCACTGCCACTTGATCATGCTACATTAAATGATACTAGATTGTTATATTCTTTCGGAAATAATACAAAAGTGACACCAGTGGCATATCTAGGATCTCACATAGAGGGAGGCCAAGATTAGTCATCCATTAGTTTACCAGGTTACATACAAAACATCAAAAAGGTAAGCCAATGGGCCATGGCCAAAATATGCCAATGCTTGAGAGGTAATTGGTACTAATTACCATGTCAAAATCCAGGAGGCCAGAACTTCCATTCAAACAAGAGGTTGTGCTTATGTTATATCAGTGAATTTAGTTATGATGTGAAGCTTCTGTGGATCTCCCTATTGTTCTGCATCACTTGTATAAGATACTGCTCTTCCATAACACACATGCATGTCTAGAGAGAGATGAACATACCGTCAGACTTACGCCTATGTCTCCATACCACTAGGCTGACGGCAATGATGCAAATGACGAGAACAACTCCTAGCACCACACCCACCACCAGGGGGACAATTCCGCTGCCACGCACCAGCGGCCCATTTCTGCTCCGGATGATAGAAGCATCTACAATGGAAAAATCCACCAAAATATTAGTTTATCAATAGAAACACAGCTAAAGGTCCCTCAATTAGATTTGTTCACTCATACCCTCAATTAGATGTGTCTGCTCGTCTCGTTTCAGACACATTTCTAAAAAATTATACCTATCTAGTACCCACTACGACACACCAGCTCTAGTAGCCACTATGACACGCCAGCTCTAGTAGCCACTACGACACACTAGCTCGTTTGTGCAAATGTGTTATTGTCTTTTTATTTTTGATGTAATCGTATTGTATTGTATTGGTAGGTGGTTTGGTCATCCCATGTTTTGTGGGACAAGTGAATCTCAGCAGCAGTGGTGCCACCTAAAGAGTGAAATGGATATTAATTCACATTGATACTATTCTGGTTATCAGAACAAGGTAGCGAGGTGGGTCACTGTCTCGATAGCCATGTCATTTCAACTGAATTTGTTTGACAACATTGTCCAACCTAGGTCATTCTACAACTCCATTTCAAACAATTTCATGAACCGGTCTAAACAAATACTAAACATTATATGTGTTTTGGACTTTGAGACAATGAGACAACCCCCTAAAACATTACATGTGTTTTGGACTTTGAGACAATGAGACAACCCCCTAAAACATTATATGCGTTTTGGACTTTTTTTCTGCCTTAGACAGCAATGTTGTTAAATCTTGTTAAATCTAGAGGGTATTCATACTTTAGTTACCAGATCTAATGATCAGAGTCAATTCTTTAAATTATATTAACAAAAGTATACAACCCTTTATTAAAAAAGCTGCATATATTCCCCAACTCTCTTCAAAGAACTAACATAGCATGTTTTGGTTGTGAATGCAGTATCAGAGTTCTGCTGGATCATGGCTATCAAGGACTTGAGAAGCTCTCACGTAACAGAGAATCACTTTTAGTGTCAATGAGCTCCTTCCATTCAAATTTTACTCTTTGGATACATATAACGTGAATTCTTCAGTTGGCACGGCTACCACAAGTGACCAGGTGATCATTTACTTAACCGCTACCAATGAGAATGTTTAACTTATTCCCGCATCCATACTTAAACTTTATTCTTGAAAGCACACCCAGGGACTTCCCTGTCTAAATGAAACAATCTTCTCATCCATACATAAACTCTATTCTTGAAAGCACACCCAGGGACCTCCCTGTCTAAATGAAACAATCTTCTCATCCATACATAAACTCTATTCTTGAAAGCACACCCAGGGACCTCCCTGTCTAAATGAAACAATCTTCTCATCCATACATAAACTCTATTCTTGAAAGCACACCCAGGGACTTCCCTGTCTAAATGAAACAATCTTCTCATCCATACATAAACTCTATTCTTGAAAGCACACCCAGGGACCTCCCTGTCTAAATGAAACAATCTTCTCATATTTCCATAGAAAATTAACATCTCCAAACTTTGACCGCCACAACCACTTCAAACTCACCAAGCACTGTAACGTTTGCCCACTCAGAGGGGCCACTTTGGCCCAGGTAGTTGCCCACAGCACACCAATAGAGACGTGATTCGTTGACGTACTCCGGACGGAGTGTCAGTTGAGGAGACGTTGTGTTTTCGAGGAAGGTTCCATTCTGCATCGTCCACACAAACCAGCTTGCAGGGGGGTTGCCAACAACACCTGGAGGGGTGCAATGAAGGGTTTCTGTCGCTCCCTCGGCCATCTCTAGGGTCAGTGGACTGATCTCTGCTTCACCATATGGTTTGTCTGAAACAGATATACCAGTATATATAATGTCCTGTAATGCTTAAAGTGAAACAAAAGTCATGGTTTTGGCATCTAAAAGATATAAAATAAACCAACCATGTGCAACTAAAATCAAGAAAATCACGTCAGTCGTTTAGAATGTGTTCTAGAAGTGGGAGATTCCGGGCATTTCTCCGAATGACCAAGGGCTGACATGTTAACCAGCGAGACCGATAAGCGCATGCGCACCTAGATAAAGTGACACATTTAAGGGAGGAAGGCATATGCAGAACAAATGCAAAGTATCAAACAAATGTGTTATTTTGCTAAAAAGAAGACTAGTTTAGTAAATAAAGGCCAAAATATGTTACATAACTTGAGTTTTGATGCAAAAACATAGCCATATGCTATTGGCAAGAATAGGTGTATGCGAATATATTTTCATTTGGCGAGCGAATATTGCCAGAATACCACACTCATGACGTAGTGTTATCTAACAGTATGGTGCGGCCCTTGAAATTTAACAGGATTTAACAAGATTGCCATCCCAATCTAAAAGTTCCAGATGGCAAGTGGACAAGGAAGCCATTGGCTTATCGAGAGTCCAACAATTTTCTCATCTATGTATAGCCCGCCTTTATCAGATATCTGTCAATTCTATTTTTAAACATATTCACACTACTAGCATTAACACAATCATTTGACAGTTTGTTCCATTCATTTATCACCCTCTGTGAGAAAGAGTACTTTCTCATGTCCAACCTACACTGCTCCTTAACTAATGCTGCTTTGTGTCCTCTGGTTCTACTGCCTTCTTTAAGTTTGAAGAACATATTCTATCAATATCCTCATAACCATTCACTATTTTAAACACTTCTATTTGGTTTATCAGAAGCTTGTGAAGACTGGTTGGACACCTCTGAATAGTCAATGAACATAAATTCATACGTTGTGTAATCTTCTACTTAGTCTCCTGGTCTCTAGTGTTGTCAAACCACATTCTAATAAGTGGTTTTCATAACAAAGATCTCTCAGTTCTGTAATCATTTTAGTTGCTCTTTGTTGTATTCTTTCTAGCTTGTCTATGTCCTTCTTATAATATGGCCTCCATGCTTGTATACAATATTCCAAATGCGGTTTAACTATTGCTTTATACTGGGGTACAATTAGCTGTTTCTCCTTATAGTTCTGCTAATTAGCCCAAGAATTTGATTACCTTTTGAAGCAAAAATCCTGCATTGCTCTGAAACTTTCATGTCAGCATTAGATGTTACTCCTAAGTCCTTTTCTTCTGTGGTTCTACCTAGTACAGCATCCCCCCATTTTATATTCTTCATCCAAATTTCCATGTAGACTTCCCAAAATTTAATACCATTTGCCATTTTTCTGACCATTTAACCTAGGTTAAGTGCCTCTTTGTAGTTTTTGTAGTCTTCTTCATTTCCAGTGTGCTTACATACCCCCCACAGCATCTGCCCATGAGCAATTTTTGCAGATTTTCCTGGACCTTTTCCCTTGTTTTCTTAATGGAACAAATATCTCAGTAATGCCTTCAATCTCATCTTTTAAACAAGTCCAGCATTCTGCTGCTGTCTTGTTCTTCAGTAAGTTATTCCAATCTATATTCACTAGATATGTTCTCATCTCTTCATTGAAGTTCCTCCTCCATTGTTTATCTATTTTTACTTTTATATTAAAATGGATCTGGTTATGATCACTGGAGCCCAAAGGTTCGTGTACTTTAACATTGCCAACTAATTAATTTTGAGAAGACAAAATTAAATCTAACACATTCCAACTGTGTTAAAATTCTGTGTGTTCAACAAGGTTTTCCTAGTAAACCACTGGCGTGATATTCTTAATTGTACTTACAAATTGTTGTTTTAGTGAATCATACTGGTGCATAGAGTGAAAACCATGATTTTTTTTTACTTTAATGGTGTCTGCTTTACATGTGTAAAGAATTAAAGAATAAATAGAAAGAATTGTCTCCATTTACTCCGTAATGCATTTTGCTGCCTTAAATGTTGTTAACAAATATCTCTGTAGTGACTTTTTTATTTTTCAAATGTTTTACCTTACCAAAATATATATATATATATGTCAATTACAACTGCACATTATATATATATATATATATATATATATATAATGTACAGTTGTAATCGACCCATACCTTGGAATATGGTGAAAATATACTGTACATATAGTTAAATACAGGGCTGGAAATAGGTTTATGTCTCGAATAGGGACACAATAATCAGCTTTCATGTTGGTAGCTACAGGCAATACTGTACTTCCTCCAAGGCGAACTGTCTTTACAAAACAAATCCAGCATGTTATAAAAGTGTTCCTGGTCAATTAAACCCGTGTTTCAAAAGTACATACATCAGAATCAAAGTGTCTCCAACCTAGACCTGACAGGACTGGGGTCATGGGGCATCAAGTTTTCGTTTATGATTTGCCATTATAACAATGCTCTGGAACACAATGGATGCAGCAAATACCACAATGTCTGTAGCAATTTAGCAAATACCATAAGGTCTGTAGCATTTTAGCAAATAGCACAAGGTCTGTAGCAATTTAGCATATTCCACAAGGCCTGTAGCAGACCCGAGTTAATGCATTTGAAAATGTTGCATTTGCATTTAAATGCAGTGAATTTTTTATACACATTTCAAATACCATTTAAATGTATACTATTACATTAAACATCACTTAGAACTTACCAATTACTAATCTTGTAACTTCAATATAATCAAATTTACAACTACTTTTTATGCACGCGTGCGAACGTGATGAAATTTATACATCAAAACTTGTCTGCCTGTTTGATTTGTAAAGAAAACCAAATTAAACCTAATATTGCAACGTCTACAAGCCAGGTAAACATGATATCACTCATGTGTGCTAATGTGCAGGGGTGAGATTTAGTGGTCACCCGGTCGCCAATGGCACCCAAAAATGGCTTCGGGCAGCATAAATTTTTGACTACAGTGGCCAGCATGGCTACTCGAAATTTTTACATAGCTGGAATATTTTAGACCCAACAAAAATAAACGGAATGTTAATAAACATCTCAGAAGTGTTGTCCTGGCTATATCGCATTTATGTTAACCATAAATCGTGTGTTTGTGACTTGGTTGACATTGCAAGGAATGTTGCCAAACCGTAACTGAAGTCTTATCAATACGGAGCATTCATTGTACTTTTTATCAACTACATCGACGCTCAACATGTAACTGAATGGTCAATCTACACTCAAATAATAACCGGTCATGTTAATAATCTTGGGGTCGTGTGGCGCCACTGTTATATATACTAGCAAAAATGCCCGTCGCCAGGACGGGATAACATGGTAGTTCATATGTGATAGTCATGATAGCAATGTTTACCAAATGCCTCAGGCCAATATGCCATCAATATGCTCTAGATTGTTCTGGTAATACGTCAAACGTATTACCAGAAACAACCATGTCACGCACGAGATGCAATACTCGTTGCATGTTCAAAATGTTGAAGGTCGCATGAATTTAGACTTAGGCATGGTCTAAATTGGTTGTAGAATATCTGCTTTCTACTATCTTTTTATTGTGTATTGACCCTCGGTTTGCAACCTTTCTACTATAATTAATATAAACAGCCCATATGGCGCTATGTACTCTCAAATGGTTTACGTACCGAAGTATTCGCCGTGCCATGTGTGGTTTCTGCAAATGTTGGAAGTTAACGTTTTACATAGCGAACATTTTATTTACCGTAAAAACCACTAAGAACCCTTGATATATGGGGTATTTCGAAAATAAAGGCGTTACATTTCATTCAAGGGGTCGTAGACTAATCCCTGAAAGCCGTCTAGGATACATACATACATACAAGCAAATGCTAGCTCGATTATAGTTAGGTATATCCACATGGTGTACGGAGCGCTTCTGGTGGATTAATCGGGAACCTGGTTAAAGTTTCTCTAGGCTAAGGTAAAACCAGATCCTGTAAAAAATCAGCAGGTCCTGTAAACTATTAGTTCACAGGATGACCTGTGACGCTTGGAGACTTTTCACGTAGACTGTTGGTGTACCATGTTATGAAAGCAAAACAACCTGTCACATGTGTACAATTGTATACTGTATTTTATTCAGTATTATGTATTACATTGTATTGATCCTGCCTTGAAAATAAATGTTTCAAAACTGTTTGTTTTCGATGTTTTTATTTGTTGTTGATGTCATATTGATTAGCAAGTGGGCTACCTAAGAAGCTGTCGGGCTACTTAACTTTGCAAGGTTGATAGCCTGACTGGCTACCTTCCATGACTTGCTAAATCTCACCCCTGACTGTGTGTGCACCGTCTCACACTCTCAATGATACAGTAAACACAACAGTTTGCAGAAGATGGTCCTGTATTACCTGAGCAGACCACCAGGTGTGCACATATCAGAGTAGGGTTCAAAGTCCTCTTTATGTGTACTCATTGGGTAGTCATATTTTTAAAATAAATTTTATTTTGTAAGTAATTTCCACGATAAGTGAAAAGTAAGTAATTTCCATGATTATACAAGCATATTATGAGTACTTGTGAAGGGTGTGTGTGTGTGTGTGTGTGTGTGCGTGCGTGTGTGCGTGCGTGCGTGCGCGTTATATAATTAACAAATGTAAAGAATGTAGTAAGACTGACATGGAAAATTACACATATTCTGTAGGTGATTAATTCCACCCCTTTGCTTTGACTGCTGTCAAACTGAATACACCACATAGCCTAGAAATGATCAACCATGAAGTCTAGAGCCAACAGATGTTGACAGTGATTGATAGAAACATGTGGAGAGAGATAGATGCATTTAGCAGAGGCTGCTGTGTGAACACAAGTACCCATGAACACAATTACCCGTGAATACAGCTTTACTTTTGAGCACATATCAGTTTGGATGTTGTAAGACCAACAAATCAGAGATAACTGCAGGAATAAGGAGTTATAGTTATGAACAGCTCTAAGGACTGAATGAACACTTAGCATCCATGTACAGCTCATTCCTTTGTACATACTCCAAATGTTTAATGGACACATAGCATCCATGCACAGCTCATTCCTTTGTACATACTCCAAATGTTTAATGGACACATAGCATCCATGTACAGCTCATTCCTTTGTACATACTCCAAAAGTTTAATGGACACATAGCATCCATGTACAGCTCATTCCTTTGTACATACTCCAAATGTTTAATGGACACATAGCATCCATGCACAGCTCATTCCTTTGTACATACTCCAAATGTTTAATGAACACATAGCATCCATGCACAGCTCATTCCTTTGTACATACTCCAAATGTTTAATGGACACATAGCATCCATGTACAGCTCATTCCTTTGTACATACTCCAAATGTTTAATGAACACATAGCATCCATGCACAGCTCATTCCTTTGTACATACTCCAAATGTTTAATGAACACATAGCATCCATGCACAGTTCATTCCTTTGTACATACTCCAAATGTTTAATGAACACATAGCATCCATGCACAGCTCATTCCTTTGTACATACTCCAAATGTTTAATGGACACATAGCATCCATGTACAGCTCATTCCTTTGTACATACTCCAAATGTTTAATGGACACATGGCTTCCATGCACAGCTCATTCCTTTGTACATACTCCAAATGTTTAATGAACACATGGCATCCATGCACAGCTCATTCCTTTGTACATACTCCAAATGTTTAATGAACACATGGCATCCATGTACAGCTCATTCCCATGTACATACTCCAAATGTTTAAACAAAATAAAATATTTCCACTGAAAACAATTAACAGCTTACATTGTAATAGTCATATATTGTACTGCCTCCAATATGTGATAGTAGCAGTAATAGAAAGGAATAATAATTGTTATGTAATTGACCTCAGGCCTGGTGTACACGTTTGTGTGTGCGCATGTGCATTTATGCGTACACATATGTATGTGTATATACAATATATGTGCATGCGTGCATAAATTGTTTGGTAGGAATTTTGAGTGTTTTTTGGGATACTGAACTGCCTGCCTCATTTAAACTGCCAATTACTGTGAAAGGGTTGGCGCTGCTATGTTGATTGGTGCCTAACACTATGTTTCTCTATAATTACAAGCACCTTCTAAGCAGCAAGCAGACAACTCTCAGTGACAGTGGAGTTGTGTTCACATGTAAAAGTGCATTCGGCAGACAACTCTCAGTGACCGTGTAGCTGTGTTCACATGTAACACTGCATTAGGCATACAACTCTAAGTGACCATGTAGCTGTGTTCACATATAACACTGCATTAGGCATACAACTCTCAGTGACTGTGTAGCTGTATTCACATGTAACACTGCATTAGGCAGACAACTCTCAGTGACCGTGTAGCTGTGTTCACATGTAACATTGCATTAGGCAAACAACTCTAAGTGACCGTGTAGCTTTGTTCACATGTAACACTGCATTAGGCAAACAACTCTCAGTGACCATGTAGCTGTATTCACATGTAACACTGCATTAGGCAGACAACTCTCAGTGACCATGTAGCTGTATTCACATGTAACACTGCATTAGGCAGACAACTCTCAGTGACCGTGTAGCTGTGTTCACATGTAACACTGCATTAGGCAAACAACTCTCAGTGACCATGTAGCTGTGTTCACATGTAACACTGCAGTAGGCATACAACTCTCAGTGACCGTGTAGCTGTATTCACATGTAACACTGCATTAGGCAGACAACTCTCAGTGACCGTGTAGCTGTGTTCACATGTAACACTGCATTAGGCAAACAACTCTCAGTGACCATGTAGCTGTGTTCACATGTAACACTGCATTAGGCAGACAACTCTCAGTGACCATGGAGCTGTGTTCACATGTAACACTGCATTAGGCAGACAACTCTTGAGCAGTGACCGTGTAGCTGTGTTCACATGTAACACTGCATTAGGCAGACAACTCTTGAGTAGTGACCAAGTAGCTGTGTTCACATGTAACACTGCATTAGGCAAACAACTCTCAGTGACCATGTAGCTGTGTTCACATGTAACACTGCATTAGGCAGACAACTCTCAGTGACCATGGAGCTGTGTTCACATGTAACACTGCATTAGGCAGACAACTCTTGAGTAGTGACCATGTAGCTGTGTTCACATGTAACACTGCATTAGGTAGACAACTCTCAGTGACCATGGAGCTGTGTTCACATGTAACACTGCATTAGGCAGACAACTCTTGAGCAGTGACCGTGTAGCTGTGTTCACATGTAACACTGCATTAGGCAGACAACTCTTGAGCAGTGACCAAGTAGCTGTGTTCACATGTAACACTGCATTAGGCAGACAACTCTCAGTGACCATGGAGCTGTGTTCACATGTAACACTGCATTAGGCAGACAACTCTCAGTGACCATGGAGCTGTGTTCACATGTAACACTGCATTAGGCAGACAACTCTTGAGCAGTGACCGTATAGCTGTGTTCACATGTAACACTGCATTAGGCAGACAACTCTCAGTGACCATGGAGCTGTGTTCACATGTAACACTGCATTAGGCAGACAACTCTTGAGCAGTGACCATGTAGCTGTGTTCACATGTAACACTGCATTAGGCAGACAACTCTTGAGCAGTGACCAAGTAGCTGTGTTCACATGCAACACTGCATTAGGCAGACAACTCTTGAGCAGTGACCGTGTAGCTGTGTTCACATATAACACTGCATTAGGCAGACAACTCTTGAGCTGTGACCAAGTAGCTGTGTTCACATGTAACACTGCATTAGGCAGACAACTCTCATGTCTTACGATGACGGGTAAAATAAAAATAAAACACGGGCTTTTCTTTTTACAAGATGAGATTTTTTCACAATAAAATTGTTTGAACTGTCTTAGACTTAGTGACGGCTTAGTGCCTGTGGTTGTGATTCGACAAATGTTGTCGGCGGCAGAATAGCGAATACCGCCGATCTATAAGACTATATATTTTTAACTTTGACATCGTTGGAACATAATGATACTGCGTAACTGCGGTTGATCTCTATTTATTGTAATCGTGTGTCATTGGTTGGGAAACGTGCTTATGTGGCGTTTCTCAGTGCCTATCCATTGGCGCTCTCATTTGAAAAAACAATCCCGTGATCCAGATGTCGTGGGGCGAGTTCAAAATGACACCTGCCAAGCAAGTGAAAATATGCAATAATTGTCAACGTCAAAATTCACGACAATCGATGCCTTTTTCGCAAATGTGAATAAAAGCAGCATTCCTGCGATTGTCCCTGAACAGTCCGAGTCAGCATCCTTTGTTACGTTGGTGGAGATCCATAATGTTGATGTGACTGCCGCTAGTAACCGAGACGCTAATGTATTGTCGCCCACCGCTGGCACTCTGCAGTGGTCAAGCTTGATCCCGTTAGACTTTGAAATTGAGTTTGATTCAGGCTCTGATTCACATACATAACATACATGTAGGCCCTACTATCGGCAGCAGTTTCCCGGTTCCTCAACTCAAACGGCAGGCAAACCACCAACGATTAGACTGTACTCAGTCTAGTAAATTCATATTGTTTTTTGTCCAATACTAGGCAATACTGAATCGGGATGATTGCTGTTTTATCAAACAAGTAATGTTTCAATGTATTACTTTCAAGACCAGTTGTATTACTGAGTGCTATATCTTCTATTTTTATTTGTTGTATTGCTTTACTTTTAGTGTCAAGCATTTAATTTTTCATGTGATTGTAATCATATTAATTTTTTTCATATTAGACATATTTGCAATTCATGTACTTAAAAGTCCTAAGATGCTACAAACATAACTTCCATGTTTATTAATTTAAAATAAAGTTTCAAGTGACTTTTTCATGAACTTTCATGTGTTGGTTCTTCTTCTATTATTATTATTACTGTGTAGGTGATAACGCCAACCTCGCTGCACAGCTAGTAAGACTCGACTGGGCCAAGAATGGTTAAACTGGATTTGGCCTGCCATTGAAAAAACCTAATTCAGTCAATAATGGCTGTCATTTGACGTTTGCTCAACTTGTATTAACCTACCAGTACAAAAACCAAATGGGCTAATAATGGCTGTCATTATATCAACCAACATTGGCTGTCATAGACGCAACGGCTTCCACGGAAGCCGTTCGCGCGTTTAGGGTTTTTAGAATGTTCAAGACTGGGACAATTTTATTTCTGGCTAAGGGCTTGCTGTGGAGTTGTGTTCACATGTAACACTGCGTTAAGCAGACAAGGCTCCATGACCGTGGAGCTATGTTCACATGTAACACTGCATTATGCAGACAAGGCTCAGTGACCGTGGAGTTGTGTTCACATGTAACACTGCATTAAGCAGACAAGGTTCAGTGACCGTGGCGTTTTGTTCACATGTAACACTGCATTAAGCAGACAAGGCTCAGTGACCATGGAGTTGTGTTCACATGTAACACTGCATTAAGCAGACAAGGCTCAGTAACTGTGGAGTTTTGTTCACATGTAACACTGCATTAAGCAGACAAGGTTCAGTGACTGTGGAGTTTTGTTCACATGTAACACTGCAATAAGCAATCAACTCTCAGTGACTGGAGTTTTGTTCACATGTAACCCTGCATTAATCAGCAAGGCTCAGTGACTGTGGAGTTTTGTTCACATGTAACACTGCGTTAAGCTGACAAGGCTCAGTGACTATGGAGTTGTGTTCACATGTAACACTGCATTAAGCGGCTGACCTAAATTCTTTTGGTTGAGAAAAAGGGAATTGCCACTGAAGCCTTGGTGATGTGTAGATTCATTGCACGCTTCATGTAGAAACGTACTGCACAGCCTGGGCTAAATTCATGAACACTGTTTCGTGTTTTGTATTTTTCACGGATAACCTTTCAAATGTTTTTTAAACTTTTCTAAATTATTTGAATGCCATTTACATACATGCACGGTCAATGTTATGTATATGCATAGATCTGATCAATCTTAAAAACATATGCATTCACATGTGGTTGTATATTTGAAACATGTCTGGTCTGTAGCAATTCAACCATGTCTGGTCTGTAGCATTTCAACCATGTCTGGTCTGTAGCATTTCAACCATGTCTGGTCTGTAGCATTTCAACCATGTCTGGTCTGTACCATTTCAACTATGTCTGGTCTGTAGCATTTCAATCATGTCTGGTCTGTAGCATTTCAACCGTGTCTGGTCTGTAGCACTTCAATCATGTCTGGTCTGTAGCATTTCAATCATGTCTGGTCTGTAGCATTTCAACCATGTCTGGTCTGTAGCATTTCAACCATGTCTGGTCTGTAGCATTTCAACCATGTCTGGTCTGTAGCATTTCAACCATGTCTGGTCTGTACCATTTCAACTATGTCTGGTCTGTAGCATTTCAATCATGTCTGGTCTGTAGCATTTCAACCGTGTCTGGTCTGTAGCACTTCAATCATGTCTGGTCTGTAGCATTTCAATCATGTCTGGTCTGTAGCATTTCAATCATGTCTGGTCTGTAGCATTTCAACCATGTCTGGTCTGTAGCATTTCAACCATGTCTGGTCTGTAGCATTTCAACCATGTCTGGTCTGTAGCATTTCAATCGTGTCTGGTCTGTAGCATTTCAACCGTGTCTGGTCTGTAGCATTTCAACCGTGTCTGGTATGTAGCATAAGTAGGTAACTGAGGACAGGTTTACATGCGGCAATATCATCGCATGTGACTGATCCTATTTAGAAGCGACTCCGCATTCAATATCGCCTTATCGCAGCGATGGTATCATGGTATTACCTCGTGTATACCCGACTGTTGTTATGTAATGGTTACGTAAATCTGTGTATACTGTAGGTTATTGCAGTATGGATGAAACAAATCATTAACATCAACTTTTACCCACAATGCAATGTATAGCCATCCTATCCGGAAAATGTGTATATCAAGTTGGTTTACCGCAATGATTTTTTGCCCTAATTTAATGGGGGACAGTGTTGCATGACAACTCGCTGCAACAATTGGCCACGTGACTTATGCAAGCACAATTTTTTGAATAGTTTTGTAACTGAGAATCGGGGGATTGGTTCTACATGCTCCAACCAACTGACCCAGACTTTTGAAGCAGCGGCCAATCGGCAAACAGGAGCAGGCGACCTTTCAATGCAATTGTCAATTTCCAGCACAGGCGACGCTGAACTTTTCAAAAGTTGAAATCAAGCTGCTGCTTGAGTTTTAACGGGTGCAAGAATGCATGTGTCATAATTATAGCTGTGTGTTATTATTAGGGCCGCACAGTACGGAACACAATACACAATATTCATATCGTGGTACACTCTGATATGCAATAGGCAAAACATTATTCACGTTACCTTTGTGAAGCAATAAACGTTCAACGTGAACCACACCTGCCTGTGTATCGATAAAACAGCAAAATATAAAATGTAGTACGTTTTCCACATGTATATCTAACTATAATCTACGTAAAATCTTTACACTATGTTTTCAATGCGCGCGTGCAATTTGGACCTCATGTGAGTGACAACATGATGT
Source organism: Lamellibrachia columna (assembly GCA_963662155.1). NCBI lineage: Eukaryota > Metazoa > Annelida > Polychaeta > Sabellida > Siboglinidae > Lamellibrachia > Lamellibrachia columna. The sequence goes on along the minus strand of OY759272.1, from coordinate 14,601,906 downwards.
CTGCCTTGTCCACATGATAAATAAACGCGTTTTACCGTTGTTGTATCACTCTAGTCAGTGTAGTCTGCATCGCGACATGTATTGTATCATGATCTCTGTATCGCTATATGTATCGTAATGTGGAGTAATGTACCGTTCCGGCCCTAGTTATTATGCAACAGAGTCACAAGGTAAATTGGGAAAAAAGACTTGCGTAAACAGGCCTTTGGTAGACACCAAGACTTATCACATGCTCATTCCTCTTACGTATTCATTATCCTATAGCCACAGGTGTTAAATGTAAAGGTAATATAAATAAATTTTCTGTCTATGGTCATTCCACAATAATGCAGATATTACTTTTAGTGTTGACACGCACCGTCTTCACATTTTCATCACTGTATATATCTAGTTCAGACATTATTTTATTATTGTGGAGAAACACATTATTTTGGGCCATGAAGTTTTTTCTGCATATGACCAGATATATTTCTTTGGTACAACTGCAGATGACGGCAACAGTAATCTCTGCAACAAAGGCTGCAAACAGGACAGATGATGCCATCAGCGCTCAGTGTGCCTCTTAATAATACTCACAGTGAACTGTAATGCGTGTCTTCTCAATGCCCAATACTTTTTCTCTGTTTCCGTCTTGCACCACAACACACTTCAAGAATTTGCCATTATTCTGTCGTTTCAGTTCCAACTTGTACCATGACTGAACACTGAATGTTCCGTTTTGGTGTTCAGTGAGATTGTCCGCACGACTGCCATTTTGCATCAGCTGTGTGTCACCCACACGCCAGAAGATCTTCGGCCGTGGCTTGACCTGTTGCACTGAGCATGTGATATTAACATACGTATCCTCCTTCAACGCATGTTCAAGTCGTGGCAACAGAACTATGTTCTTCGGACGCACTGGCAAAGACAATTGCACTGGTCAATAATGCTACCCATCAACAACAATACTCATTCTTAGTCTTTGTACAAACTTGGTAAAAAGACAAAGTTATTAATAGTAAATGGCTTCCAAATACAGGGTACAAATAAATTTATAACCTGTCTGTGCAAGTCTAGGGACAGTGGGACTGTTTTTACTCCAAATTTAAACTTAGAATTATGTCATTACACAATGAGAAAATACGTTTATCAAAAATAAAATCAACTATAAAATACTTGATGTTGCATTGCAAACCATGTACATCAATAGCAACAGTCATAATTACAATGTCTTAAGGTAGACACCAACTTCCGACTACACAATTACAGTTGTAAACAACACAGTACACCTAACTCACTTATAAAGACGTCAAGCACACAGCTTTAATTAATTATCAAAGAAAGAATTGCCAACCAATGTCATGTCAAACCAACAGTGTTAGTGTTTGTCACTCTGGGGTTCTGTATAAAGTTTGTGGTTGTAATTATTCCTTCATATTTCTGTCAGTTTCACGTGTGAGGCTGAAATTGTGTAGGCATGCCGGGGGCCCAGGGGATGGTTCGTATATATTAAATGGGGGACGTGGGGATGTATATATGAAGGAACTCATGTGGACGTTTAACATAGATTATGTAACTCTGAACAATAGCAGAAAACATGCATAGCATTGCAAACAATTATATGTAACTACCCTTCATACAAAGTTTCGAACAATATGAACACTTACATGTTAAATCGGCCCTTGGATTGTATTAGTAGCACCTGTGATATACCTATACTACATTAGCAATTGGAAATGTATCCTATAGATGGGACGACGCGTCGTTCTGACTGGGTACTGCAGAGTCATTTAAGCTTTTGCAATGCTGGGTAACTTGGCTAGCTTGAAATAAAATACATACCATAGACAATGAGATTAGACTTCCACCATATATCCTGTGGTCGACCATTGTCAGAAGTAATGCAACTATACTGCCCTCCATCACTGAGGTTTACTGAGGTAATTTCTAGACTGTTGTAAGTCACTCGCACCCGATTTGTCAGTTCGGCAAGTTGAACAATCTGTATGAAGCCACTATCTTCTTGTGCTACCAACTTTGCTGCTGGTGTTAATTCCCCGTTAACTAGTTTGTACCATGTCACCTCCGTCACTCTATCCCGTGGAATGCTGTGTGTACAGGAAAGGATTGAACGTCCCAATAAATAACCTATTACTTGTTCGGTTGGCGTAGTTGATCCACCTGTGAAACAAGAAAAAGGATGAATAAAATATCAAGGAACAGTGTAGGTTGGACATGAGAAAGTACTCATTCTCACAGAGGGTGATAAATTAATGGAACAAACTGTCAAATGATTGTGTTAATGCTAGTAGTGTGAATATGTTTACAAATAGAATTGACAAATATCTGATAAGGACAGGCTATACATAGATGATAAAACTGTTGGACTCTCGGTAAGCCAATGGCTTCCTTGTCCACTTGCCATCTTGAACTTGTTGTTTGGGATGGCAATCTTGTAAAAAAAATCTTGTTAAATATGGAAGGTCAATATTCGTTATAGCTCACCCAGTAGACCCAATTAATGTGATTGGAACATCGACACATGAACATAACACAGGTGTATTCAACTGCAAACAACATCACAAGAAACTTAGCAATTACTTTTTTGTTTTATCACAAATATATGTATGTAGACAAAATTGTGTGTATGTTTATCCAGGACTAAGGCCAAGGAGAGGAACATGCAATGAATGTAACATTAAAAAAATTTTACAATGAAAAATAGCAAAGCACAAACTGTCCCAACCAATATCCACTGGAAAACTACTTTGTATGGAAAGCCTAAGATGGAGAGCATCAGGAGAGGGTTTTCGTAAACAAGCACCCGGAACTTGAGTCATTAGGTTAGCCGTCAGCTAGGGCCTAGCCCTAGGCCTAAGTCTAAGGAGGCTAGGTTAGCGCCTAGGCTATATAAGTTTGTTACATATTAGCATTAGTAAACTATTTTATTATCTGACGATGAGAATGCAAAATATCTAACTCATATATAACTCGAACAGCTGTAAGCAACAACTGCTTCGATCTTGTTTTCATATCGCGTCTTACGGAATGTTCTGACGACAGCACAGCACGGCCAAGCCAAAGCCCAGAGGCTATCGGGATAGCACAAGTTGTCAACTTTTCGTGTTTATTTTTGTTCTATAAACCTACCTTCAGCGTCAAATATTAATCCACAGAACACGACAACAATGCACACTAGTAGCGTGCCTACACCACGGAGCGCATCCTGACCAAACACCATGGCTCTACTCAAAATTATGTTGTCAAAATCTAATAAAGTTCGCTCCGCCGACACTGATTACTCTTTCCCACTTGATGGCCCTATAGTTGGTTATATTATGATCGCTAGATGGCGCGACGAGAGCGGCTTTATTTAAGGGGACGGGTCAAAGTCACCGGGCAAACTGCACATTTTGTCGCTGCTCTGAATTGGGTTCGATTTGTGGGAGCGAGAACCAAAAGTCAGTGGGTCTTTATTTTTATTTTTTTAAACATGTTCGTGAAAATGACCTCTGAATATGTAAGTACATCTTTGCCTTTGAGGGTTGTTTCGATGGCACAGAGGGTGCTGGTGCGTGACGGTCTCAGCTCATATAACAATTAAGGCCTATAAAGTAAGCTATACTTAAGGCCTATATAGTAAGCTATACGAGTCATTCAATACTTGCAGACCATAACTTCGGCTGTGGAGCCAATGGATAACAATTTGTCCGAATAACACAAAAAAATGGCCAGCGTACGTTTGGTGAATGTTGATTTATGTACAGTGCCCAGTAATTTGTTACGCTGAATATGTAACGTACACTTTTTTTTTACGTTGATATTTTTAGTATTATACTATGCTATATATGGGCTGACGCAAGGTCTCTCACCACCGGTACCATGTATGTTTTTTATGGTACAGAAACTGCATTAACTAATAATGTACCTATATATATTTTGATTGTTTAATATATGTAGTGTTGTAATTAAACTAGTTAACCATACGCTTACTTTTTATATGCAACTGATTCTTATTTAGAGGCATGCTCAAAAATGTATATATATATATATATATATATATATATATATATATATATATATATATATATATATATATATATATATATATATATAAAGACTTGTTATTATGGGATAGCTATCTCACCACATTTTCTATTTTATCAATAAATGCACTTTATAAGGCTAATGTTAGCAACGGTGTTGAATCACTCCGCCACAATCAATCAATCAATCAAACAATCCCCTTCGCTCCTACAGGAGCATAAAAGGCGTCAACAAATCTCTTTCCGCCAGCACGGTCTTGAGCGAGCCAGCACGGTCTTGAGCGAGCCAGCACGGTCTTGAGCGAGCCAGCTGAGTTCGTTTCGTGATACGAGATCAGATCAGATCAGAAGTAAATTTATAAGATCCGAACTGTACACGCATTTAATAATAATATATCAGTATATAATTGTACGTAATAAAATATTACTGTATATAGAGAGGATCATGGAGACTCCCACAAAGACTTATTAAAAGTCGCTACCGTAGGAGCCACCCGTCGTATTCTTTTATTTTAGTTTCTGAGGTAAGAAAAGAATATAGATATAAAGTTATCAACATTAAACTGTAGTAAAGTCCACCGTCAATGAAAACCTGGATTGTTGTTTTATTATGCCGCTGTGGTGTATGTTCATGGTATGTAGTGAGGTGAGAAGGTAAAAATGTATTTATAGTGTTTGAGTGAAGCTAACATCATTGAAGTTGATTGGGCATGTATGTACAGGTATAACAGTTGATGATTGTGCACGTGTTTTTGTAATTCTGAATGATATGATACTTTGCATAATTTATGAAACCCTGTAAACTGTGTGTATAAAGTTTGTCTTTCACACTTTGAGAGGTATTGTTGATATTGGGTAAACTGTATTTAAGACATTGTTTTGCAAATGTATGCTTTGTACCATAAATGTGAATTTTATTTTGGTTGCGTGTATTATGACCATGAATTTTGGAGTTTGTTGCTATCTGCCAATGTTATGGGTATGTAGGTAATTTATTATGTATACATTTATAATAAAATTTTAATTCTTGAAGGGCTAACATATCATTCACTTTTAGTAAGTTTAATTTTTTAAATAGCGGTTCAGTATGTGAATTTAAATTACTCAACGTTATTATTCGTATAGCCCTTTTCTGAAGTCGATTAATTCTTTGACAGTGGAACCCCCGATTCATTAAACAATAGTTTATATGTGGTACTAATAACGTGTTATATAGCATAACTTTAATTCTCAAAGGTAGTACTAGTTTAAGTCTATTTGGTGTACCGATTATTCTAGAATAATTGTTTGATATATTGTCAGAGTTTTTTTTCCAATTTAGTTGTGTATCCAAGGTTAATCCCAAGAAATTCAAATCGTCAACCTTTGTTATTATTATATTATTTATTTTAGGAACAGGTGTTTTGAATTTTTTTGGCGTGTGGAAAACCCTGAATTTGGATTTGGTAACGTTAAGGGAAAGTTTATTTATTTCTAGCCATTCATCTTGGTCGATCGCTGGTGGCTTTCCTTATCACCCAGACGATGGAACCACTCGCTCTGTTGTCCATCGTGCCTTACACAACACTGACTGGCTGTATACACGTTTTTAGGATGTCAATCAGCTTCGGAGGGAAGTAGATGGTGGATGCTATCAAAGGCATTTTCAGAGTCGCTGTAGTTGATGTAAAGGGATGAATTCAACACCAGTTACTGCTCTACTATTGCCCGAAACATAAAGATCTCGATCGTCAGTGCACGATCTGCCGCTCCTGAAGCTTGCCTGTTTCCCCTAAGTTCTTTCTCGGTGCTTTTCTTGATTCATTATAAAAGAACTCTGCAGAAAATACGACCTGGTACTGACAGTAGATTGCTGCTCCTCTCAATGCCACAATCTGTAATGTGTTCGTTTATGGTCCTATCATTGCCACAATCTGTAATGTGTTCGTTTATGGTCCTCTCGTTACCACACTCTGTAATGTGTTCGTTTATAGTCCTCTCGTTGCCACACTCTGTAATGTGTTCGTTTATGGTCCTCTCATTGCCACAATCTGTAATGTGTTTGTTTCTGGTCCTCTCATTGCCACAATCTGTAATGTGTTTGATTCTGGTCCTCTCGTTGCCACACTCTGTAATGTGTTCGTTTCTGGTCCTCTCATTGCCACACTCTATAATGTGTTCGTTTCTGATCCTGTTCGTTTTTGGGAGTTTTCTATGATGATTTGTTTCTTCCATGTCTCTTGCGGTGTCTCTTCTTACCGATCGTTCTTCGATGAGTGCATTTGCACTAAGGCTGCACGTGGTCTGCCATCAGCATGTCAGCTGTGATTATATCTGCACCCGAGGATCCGTTTTCCTTGGTCTGTCTGATGTTCAATTGTTTTATGTGGCGCTGCAGCAGTGGCACCACAACAGTGCAGTGCAGCAGTGGGACCACAGCAGTGCACTGCAGCAATGGCACCACAGCAGTGCACTGCAGCAGTGGCAACGCTCACTGGCACCGCAGAAATGGCAGCGCAGCGACGACACCGCACCAGGGCACCGCATCAGTGCGCCACAGCAATGGCACCGCAGCAGTGCGCCGCAGCAGTGCGCCACAGCAATTGCACCGTATTAGTGCGCCGCAGCAGTGGCACCACAGCAGTGCGCCACAGTAGCTTTGCTATGATGAAATCCATTTATACGGTATATAGTTGCTAGAGAATTTCTATATATATCAGCGTAATCAACCAGTTTACTTTATTTTCCCCATGCTGCAATCTGTTGCGATTGTAACGGGCGGTTTCTCCCAATTACTTTCACTGTGCAGAGAGAGTTATGTAAGCGTCGTCTCGTGACTACATCATTGCATCGGGCGAACAAGTGTCATGTTAGACTGCGATGTGCCTGGAACTAACTGGTAGTTATTCATGAACGTACTCTGACTTCCGCGGATTCGCCGTTTTCGTAACACAATTATATAATGTATTCGTAACACAATTATATAATGTATTCGTAACACAATTATATAATGTATTCGTAACACAATTATATAATGGTACATAACGTTTACAGTTAGTGAACATACGGCCACACTTATCATATTATGTACGGATTTAATCCTTGTTTGTAGTTTGTGGTTTCTTTCCAGTCATAGTTGGTTGTATTGATATGATTAGGATTTTATGGTAGGGGAGACCGGGGCTAGTTGCTACAATGTTCAGTTAAAGCCACTTTTTGTTTAAAAAAAAAGAATGTTAGATGCATTATTTCTGTCAACGCATGCGTTAAAATTATCATTCTTGTTAATAAAATGCACCATATCATTGATATTCTATATTGTATTTAGATAGATATGTGAAGTTTTCCAAGCGCGGTCGCGGACTGTAACAATTAGCCCCGTAAGCGGGGCAAGTTGTTACATCATACGGGGCACATTGTTACAGCAAAGAAGGCGTGGATCGCAAAGCAAGCGTCGCTCGTGCATGTTAATGTTATTACATTAATTGGATTGTACACACTTATACATCTTATATACATAACAATGTAGATGTCCACAACTTCATATATTAAGCTTGTCATGATTAGTTGCAAAGACGACACTTTTCCCGGAATCTTATATGACAATCAACTGTGAATGGAATATAAATTAATTAATGTAGTACGAAATAGTGAATGGCAATATATATGTAATGCGACTTCTACAACTGTAACAATTTGTCCCAAACACAATTTTTGCAGTTGAACACACGTGGACGATAACAAATACTGAATTTCAATTTAACTTGTACTTGGCATAACCCTTTACAATATACAGTAAACGTGTTTAAAGTATCGTTCACGAAACATAAAAAGTGGCTGCGTGAGATGATATTATGTGGGCATATAAAAAAGTTTTAGGTGGTTAAAAAGTCATTTTATCCACATCTCGTTAATTTCGTCTTCTTAACTCCCGATTTTTGGCCAGTGTGTCTCCTGGTGGACTTCCAACCAACTACTGTCGATGGTATCTCCATGTGTATGCTATGTTTTCGTAAAACGATTATGTAACAACTTGCCCCTGTATACAACTAGCCCCGGTCTCCTCTACAAAAACCTGCACGGGAGAGCTCCCTGCCGTAGGTTCTAGTACGGGGTCATAACGCAACATTACAGTGACTAGTCACAGTGCGCCAAGTTACTGAACCGAATGTTGATCCAGTAATCACTGCCCAGTTGTTTGGTGGTGATCGGCTTACGTGGTGTCTGCATTGGCGTCCGTTATTGCGTTTCCATAGATTCATGGACAATTTAACATGCGATTTTTCTAATTTGTTTAGTGACCTAAACATCTACTGTCTTATCTCATGTTTGTAATCGGTATTTCGAGAAACGTTCCAAACCTGACCACCGTAAAATTTCCAAAAAAAAACATCGGGGCGTTTCCAAATTTAGCCGCGACCAGCGCAGCCAGCTCTCATTTCACGACTAGACATATACTGCTAATTTCGCAGAAGGACAATTCTGATTCCAAACCTGGGTAGACCAAGCTGACCAACCTTGGCACACAGTTGGTCTAGGAGAAGAAAAAACGGCGGACCATTCCCATGTACTTGCAGGTTTAACGGCGGACCATTCCCATGTACTTGCATGTTTAACGGCGGACCATTCCCATGTACTTGTAGGTTTAACGACGGACCATTCCCGTGTACTTTCAGGTTTAACGGCGGACCATTCCCATGTGCTTGCAAGTTTAACGGCACAAGACGACATCCACAGTGCACGTTAATAAATCGCTCCCGCGAAGATGGGGCAGAACAGCAATTGCTGAAGTAGAAACCATTTCCGTACAATTCAATCTATGACCAATCCTACTAGCATCACGGAATGCATCGTGTGATGCACCTGGCATGTTGCTCTGTTGTGTTACTTAATTGCCAACCTCCACGTGTTCGGGATGACAAAGATATGACGCTTGTGACCGGAAGAATGACGCGTTTCGTCCAGACCGCCATGGACGGACGTATGAATGCATCAACGGGGAGCCGGTCAGTCCTATCTAGAAACAAGCGAAATATAAGTTATTATCCCACACAATCACGTAGCTGTAATTAATTGACAGACTACAGTGTAATTAAGCAACAGAGCACTGAAGCTTTCCATGGAGCATTCCAAGAAATCAGCCAATTGTAGTTTTATACAATAGCATTGTTGTCAACATACACGATTGACTGACGTAGTCCAGCACCCCGTGAGGTCCCACGGCAATATTGACGCAAGACACTGCGCGGTCATCTAGGAAGGCCTCAAGTCGGCGCCTCGACGCCAAGTAGACAGCCTCGAGCTATCACCGAAGGCACTTCCTGACTGCGACCCCTCGGCCGAACAAGCTGGTGAATCGACGTTTGTGCGAGTGTTTCCGTTTTTGTCGGTAAGGTAAGTGTTTAACTGATGCCCTTCTTTTAAGATCGGTTTTGTTACCGAACGCACGCGCTTTGAAAAACACACAGAGAGCGAGATAATAGCCGGAGAAAGAAACAGACCGAGTTCACAAAAAGATTTGGACAGCAACGTCCTGAACAGGATATGTAAATCGAAGAAGATAAATGTATTTTAGGGGAGAGTTGCCGGGATTGGACCAGTTCCTCGACCGGACCAGTGCTGTCTATTCCATGTTACTGTACACCGGGGCATCCCCTATCGATCATTCATCAGTGGCATTTCGTATGACACGGTATTAAAGTTTAGAACCAGAATCAGAATCAGTTTATTATTGGCAGCTTTTCAGTTGGATTGTACATACAGTCACGATAAAATACACCAAGCCACGCAGGTATAATTCTGTTATAAAACACTGGAAATTACGTTAAACTAATTATTGCACATTTTGTACGTAATAATAGTAATGCAATTAAATTAAAATTACATTTATATACATTCACTAAAACGAACCGTGAACGCAACCCACTCAGTAGGAGGCAGTTTATATTAAAACTGACTGTATCGTTATAATTACATTAATACAGTTCATCCTATTCAACATAGTTAAATTACATTAAAATGAAAATAAATAAATTACTTTAGATATTACAATTGTATGATAAAACATACTCGATAAACCATTTAAGTGTTTTGACAGTGTACCTAACACCGTGGTATTGACGAGTTTTTGTAGCGATTTGTGTTAGCCATTGGAACGGGTAGCTCGTTAAATGATCTTAGAGCATATGAAACCGTTCGAGTGTCCGGTAGTAGCTTATTCAGTTTGTGGTCACCACGCTTCATTCTACCGAAATACGCTTTACATGTCGCACTGCGCCTGTCGTGCAGCGTTGGTTTGTTTACCATCTGCAGAATATCCTCGTACGTAAAACCAGGAAATATAGTTTTGAGACACCGTTTTGGGATTATCTCGATGTTGTCCGACAAATATTTAGGCAAGTTCGTGAACCATATCGGACAAGCATATTCAACTACTGGTCTGATCACTGATACATAAATTCTAACCAAATCGATTTGATTGATTCCAGCACGTTTCAATTGATATATAATACACACCCTTTTCCCTGCCTTTGCAACTATTTCATCTACATGTGCATTCCGACTTAAATCAGATGATATAGTTACACCAAGAACTTTTGCTTGAGTAACTCTTTCAATATCAGTCCCATTGATATCAATATACGGCAGAGATTCAACATACGTTCTATATTTACAGAGACATATGACCATTTCGTTTGTCTTACTCGTATTAATGCGCATATCATTATCGCTAGACCACTGCGCAATAATGTTAGCTGAATACTGTATGACAGATACCCTGCTCTGGTTGCATATTTCAAATATTGTGCTGTCATCTACATATTTGTAGATAGGGGGCGTTCGTAGATCATTGATATGGATCAAAAAGTGTTTTCGTCCAGACAAAGTTCCCCGGGCAACGTCTCCATTTGTGTAGCCTGGCCTTGATACAGCGCCCCCGATCTTAACTCTCCGCTCACGGTCTAGGAGAAACGCTGGTAATTCCATTTTGACCAGTTTATCGATTAATATATCATGACTGAAAAATGCTTTCCTGTAGTCCAGAAATAAAACTCTCACACAATTGCCCGTTACATATGTGGCTTCATACCACTTGTGGAGCATTTCAACCAGGGGGGTGGTTGTGGGAGGGGTATCCCCCTTCCCACCCGTTTGACGTTTTTAGACAAAACCCTTGAAAAGGTGTAATTTGGGACATCCATAATCTGGTTTTAAGCGAGTTAGGGCCTAATGTAATTAACCCAAAATTCAGACATGCGACATCGTACGAATTTTCCGTATACAATACGGAATTTGGGGAGGAATACGGCCTTCGGCCGTGTCCCCTTTTAATAAAGATTTGCTGAAAATAAAAAAATCGTGATAAAGTAGTTCTATGTATTTTCTTGTATTTGTCACATAAGTATAACTTCGAATATCAAATTTACAGTAGACGACGAAATGCAACTACTTTTAAGTCTAGAGTTTTGACAAAACACATCGGATTTTGTTTTATTTACACCTATACGTAGGCCTCCAACGAAGAAAACGTACAAACGAAACGTAATCGGGAGACATTCTGCTATAAGTAGTAGTAGTACCATATAACAACAGTGATTGCAAACTGGTAGATTAAAACGTTTCCTGATACCTTTGCGCCATGTAAATTAAAACGCATCATATATACATACATATATACATACATAGAAAGAGCACCAGTGTGACATAATTGACGTTGTTATATTACAAAACCCGAAAATGTAAATGTAGTGATTAGCACATTCGCCTTTCATGCCAAAGTTCTAAATCCAAGACGCAAAGCTGTGTTTTAATAACATATAACAATAATTTAATGTTGTTAATTTTTACACAACAAGCTCCACTTTTGCATTGTGATAATATTAGCACGCCTGATTTGAGTCACGTATGTAGCTTGAGAACATTTTCCGTTTGTTCCTTTCTATGAACATTTGACAAACTGTTTCCAGATCAATCTCACATGAGTGAGCGTGAGCCTACACTTTTGTTTTTACATGAACCCTAGTGACTTAAGCTCACGGGGCTTGCTTTACTTGGATAAATATAACATAAGTGTGGCTTAAACGGATGACGTAGACAGGTAACTTCTACCATAACTCTGACTTAAATGAAATATTTAGTTGGGGCTACTGTCATAACCAGACAACATATATTCTTGAAATACGGCCGACAGGCCATTTTGAAAATAGCTAAGCCTAATCATTTCATTATAAAATATACATCACTCCTCTTGGTTTTGTGCTAAGATAGATGAGCTCACTGTCAGCGAAATGTGATTTTAAAACGTGTATTACTTGTTATAGTGATTAAGATATTTAAAGAAGTTGGTAATATGGATACAATAGGATAGTTTAAATTTTTACCTGTAAAAATGCTTATTGTTATCTTGAAAGTCCGGATCGAAGAACTGATGCAGAAGATTTTCATCGACCAGCGCGTCTGTTTGGCGCATTTGCTGGATCTGCGCAATCTGCAGATGGGTGCGCAATCTGCAGATCTTTGAGTATCTGGGGATTGCGCAGCGCAATCGAGCGCTATCCGCCAAACATTCCCATAGTTGGTTAATTCTTTCGAGGGGAGACATGGTCAAACATGAGGTGGGCTTGTATGTGTACACGTGCGTGTGGTGTGCATGTGCAGTGAATCCATGAAGGATGTCATCGATAATGCTAAGAATAACTTTGGGGATCCCTGGACGTCATGTATATCCCTGTGCTCATTGGCGTCCGCAGGGGGGCAAGGGGGCACTTGCCTCCACTGGATCTGGAATTTTTTCGGACGTATATTCGTGAGCTCAAACTATAATGTTAACTTTACATCTTATATATATATATATATATATATATATATATATATATATATATTTCGTAGATTTTGTTAAACCAACGAAGGAGGAGACTGTTGTGCTCATACTCGATAGCCACGTGACCCACACAAAGAATGTGGCTGCAACTGATATGGCTCAGGATGCTGGAATGGTCATGGTCTCACTTCCGCCACACACGACTCACCGATTCCAGCCTTTGGATGTGGCCTTTTTCGGACCGTTTGGGAAATGCTATGATGATGCATTGAGAATGTGGATGAGAGAACATGTAGGCCGACCAGTGACAACATGGCAAGTCGCCGAAATTCTGAATGTGGCGCAGAGAAAAGCGGCATCCGTCCAGAATATTGTTATTGGCTTCAGGAAGGCAGGTCTGTCGTCATTGACTATAGACGTATTCCAAGACTCCGACTTCGCTGCTGCTACGGTAACTAATGTAATCACGGAAGCTGCACAAGAGCACAATCCTAAGCCACCTCTGATCCCAGCTGTTGCAGCTCCAGCTGTTGCCATGGTGACTGCACAAGAGAACAACCCTACGCCAACTCTGACCCCAGCACCTCTGACCCCATCTGTTGCAGCTCCAGCACTGACAGCTGTTGCCATGGCGACTGCACAAGAACACACCTCAAGCCACCTCTGACACCAGCTGTTGCAGCTTCAGCACTGACAGCTGTTGCCATGGAAGCTGTACCAGAGTTATGCCCACCGAAGAAAGAAACTAATTGAACAAAGCAAAGTCGGCCCGGAGAAAGCTATGCTTACTAGACTTACACCCAGCCAAGAGCACAGCACTTCTGAAACTCAATCGTGAAGACATCGAATGATGCAGAACTGGTTAATACTGCGCCATTTTGTACGATGGTAAAATCTACCCAGGCATAATGCGACGAGTAACAGTGCATGCACGTTGTGGGACAGAACATGTTCCGATGGCCTCTGAAGGATGACACGAAGAATACGAACTGCAACAGATCATTTCCGCTATTCCGGAGCCATTGACAGTCAATGCAGTCACTACCCTACACATGCGCATCGACCCGCTAGTGTGGATGGAACTAGAAGAATGTGAACATTAGGTCCTGTTAACATTACAGTTGACACTATGCAGGCCTAGTGCGACGAGTAATGGATGTGATGAAATACTCTATGGTGCCAGTGCATGCAATTGCGAGACATGTTCTGATGGGCTCTAAAGGATGTTGATCATTTCCACTAGCCTATTCCGGAGCCATTGACAGAAGACTATGAGCATTAGGCCCTGTTAACATTTCATTTGTCTGTTGATTAATTTTATGTTTCTAATGAACACTATATTTTACTCACGTATTAATTCAAAGTTTGGTCTACATAATTTGCTTGATTGTCCTGTCGAAGAAGACATGGGACATTGTGTAAGATGGATGGAACTACAAAGATTATGAACACTGGTGTTTATTAATATATTGTATTTGACTAATGATAACTATTATTGTTATAATGAACACTATGTGTTACTTGTGTATCAATTCATGATTATGCTTAGTCCTACATAATCATTTTACTTTTGGTTCAGTCGAAGACATTGGATGGTCCAATCGAGGAAACCGTGGCGACGATTGGGCCTTTTTGTAATTTAAAAAAAAATTATATTTTGTTCTAAATTCATCAATAATTTTCTTGTGATTAATAGCTTGTTGTTGAAAATAAAATATAAACTCTATGTTAGTATATTGTTTGCATCAATTCCATTTGTTTTCGCGTCTATATTCAAGTTTATCGTTAGGGGTCCCATTCCCGGCAACTCTCCCCTATATATAATTATGGCGTTATCTTCGCCTAAAATAAACATGACTATGAAGCTGCTAGTCCAGTGATGCTATGTTTACAGACGACCGTCTTATATCCAATCTGATCGTGACAGCCGTTCGCGACATACAGCATGACTTCCGTGGTTCCGGCTGAAGTCATTCTTGATGACGACGATGACGTGAAAGCCGCGAAGGCTGCACAGCATACTCTACAGGGTGAGTGGCACCATGCACATTGCACACTTGTAGTGGCACCATGCACATTGCACCCTTGTAGTGGCACCATGCGCATTGCACCCTTGTAGTGGCACCATGCACATTGCACACTTGTAGTGGCACCATGCACATTGCACGAGATATTCAACGGGGAGCGGTTGTTGCTAGCAACAGTATGTGCAAATAAGAGCATTTATAAGGTCATTAACCTTTAATGATAGTTGATAGAGATAGTTGATAGAGATTGTTGATAGAAATAGTTGATATAGATGCTTTAAATTTTTTTTTAGTTTTTCCGGTGTTGTTTTTATATTTTGAAATTCCGGTAAACTTTGTGATAACATACTGTAATGAATCGATGTAATTGTTGCACACAACTACAATTAAATTGTAATTTCAAAAGCAGAATCACAATTTCAAATACACCAGTTTGCCTGTAATCAATTACAATTACAAATACAATTAATTGGACCCAGACCTGCTTAGTAAGAAGCTATTGTCTATTTGGGGCATCCATGTGTGACCGTACAGTGTTGTGTCCATGTGAGGCATCCATGTAAGACCGTACAATGTTGTCGTCTAACCATGTGAAGCATCCATGTAAGACCGTACAGTGCTGTCGTGTCCATGTGAGGCATCCATGTAAGATCGTACAGTGTTGTCGCCTAACCATGTGAAGCATCCATGTAAGACCGTACAGTGCTGTCGTGTCCGTGTGAGGCATCCATGTAAGACCGTACAGTGCTGTCGTGTCCATGTGAGGCATCCATGTAAGACCGTACAGTGTTGTCGTGTCCATGTGAGGCATCCATGTAAGACCGTACAGTGTTGTCGTGTCCTTGTGAGGCATCCATGTTAGACCGTACATTGTTGCCGTGTCCGTGTGAGGCATCCATATATGACCGTACAGTGCTGTCGTGTCCATGTGAGGCATCCATGTATGACCATACAGTGTTGTGTCCATGTGAGGCATCCATGTAAGACCGTACAGTGCTGTCATGTCCATGTGAGGCATCCATGTAAGACCGTACAGTGCTGTCGTGTCCGTGTGAGGCATTCATGTATGACCGTAAAGTGTTGTCGTGTCCATGTGAGGCATCCATGTAAGACCGTACAGTGTTGTCGTGTCCTTGTGAGGCATCCATGTTAGACCGTACAGTGTTGCCGTGTCCGTGTGAGGCATCCATATATGACCGTACAGTGCTGTCGTGTCCATGTGAGGCATCCATGTATGACCATACAGTGTTGTGTCCATGTGAGGCATCCATGTAAGACCGTACAGTGCTGTCATGTCCATGTGAGGCATCCATGTAAGACCGTACAGTGCTGTCGTGTCCGTGTGAGGCATCCATGTATGACCGTAAAGTGTTGTCGTGTCCATGTGAGGCATCCATGTATGACCATACAGTGTTGTCGTGTCCATGTGAGGCATCCATGTATGACCGTACAGTGTTGTCGTGTCCATGTGAGGCATCCATGTATGACCATACAGTGTTGTGTCCATGTGAGGCATCCATGTATGACCATACAGTGTTGTCGTGTCCATGTGAAGCATCCATGTCTGACCGTACAGTGCTGTCGTGACCATGTGAGGCATCCATATATGACCGTACACTGTTGTCGTGTCCATGTGAGGCATCCATGTATGACCGTACAGTGTTGTCGTGTCCATGTGAGACATCCATGTAAGACCGTAGAGTGTTGTCGTGTCCATGCGAGACATCCATGTATGACCGTACAGTGTTGTCGTGTCCATGTGAGGCATCCATGTAAGAATGTACAGTGTTGTCGTGTCCATGTGAGGCATCCATGTAAGACCGTACAGTGTTGTCGTGTCCATGTGAGGCATCCATGTATGACCGTACAGTGTTGTCGTGTCCATGTGAGGCATCCATGTATGACCGTACAGTGCTGTCGTGTCCATGTGAGGCATCCATGTATGACCGTACAGTGTTGTCGTGTCCATGTGAGGCATCCATGTATGACCGTACAGTGTTGTCGTGTCCATGTGAGGCATCCATGTATGACCGTACAGTGCTGTCGTGTCCATGTGAGGCATCCATGTAT